>SJYO01049755.1:63685447-64237416 GCA_006410555.1 Capra ibex
CCCTCCCGCCCCGGGCGCGCCGCCCCCGCCCCGTCTGGTCGCGCCGCCGGCTCCGCCCGCCCCCCGTGCCGCCTGGGCCGGCCGCGGCCGCTCCCACCGCGCTCCGGGGCATCGCCCCCGCGTGCGCCCCGGCCCCCCTGGGACGTCGGTGAGTCTTCGCGCTGCAGAGGAGGCTGACCCGCCTCGTCCGCCGCGCCTCGACGGGGGGATGGGGGCAGCGGCTCTGGCCCTTCTTTCTTTTCTTTTGTGTCGGGAGCGGAGGGGCGCGCGCGTTCGCCTGGGAAGGGGTAGGGCTCGGGGGTGGCGCGGCCGGCTCGACCCCGGGGCACACCTGCGCCACGGCGGGCGCGGGGTCCCGGGGCCGTAGCGTCGGCCCGAGAAAATTCGCTATTTCCTCCTTTGTACTTACAGCGCTTCCAAGGAGGCCTGGGCCTCGAACTTGAACTTGCGCGGGCCCAGGAGCGTGTGATGGTGTGGCGGTGGAGGGCCGCCTCTTGGATGGATCTCTTAGGGACATTTCTCGAAGTCCAACACCAGTTAAAATCGGCGATAGGCACTAGTCTAGTTTGACATTGAGGAGTAAGGTCGGGAGCCCCGGAGGGGACAAGGAAATGCCTGGGGGAGCACGAGGAGGCATGTAGAGACACAAGCGGGGGGAGCACGTCTTTGCAAGAGGGAGGTCGGTTTGGGAACGTAGGTCAAAAACAAAAAGCCTCGGTTAAGGTCCCTCCGGTCGGTCTCCAGTTGTGGAAAGAGGGGACGAACTACTCCCTAATCTTTGGCCTTCCACTTTATGTTAGGTTTTAACGAACAGTAGAAAAATTGTATAAACGGACGAGGAAAGAAGGAGCCCATTCGTTCATAATAGACTGTGGCACATGGACACCGACACAAGGCGAACGGATCCTACCATGTTTCTACTTGCCCTCAAGACGGACGTTCGCAGGTCATCCAAACAAAGAGAGAGACGTTAAGAGTTCTTGTAAGAATTTATTTACGTGCTCTTAGGTGGACGGGAGGTCTTTCTTTGCAGTTTTCCGAAGGTAGAAGTGGCTCATTAGCTATACTTACTCCTCCAGGGTACCGTAGTCGGAGTCTCTACAGGTAAGAAAGGGTAGATTAGGAGACGGGTGGTGGGGGTGGGAGTATCGGCGGGTCTGGTGGAGAGGTGGACTGGGAGTACGACACCTTTGTGTTTAGGCGTCCACTGGGATCCGTCGATGAGTCGACTTACACACAAATCCTTGGGTCCACCGGACCCATTCTTCCATGCGGTCCCACCTTGACCCATGGTAGGGCTGCACGGTAGTCGGAATCTTGTCCACTACTCTTCTACAAACGAGTGGACCACCTTAGATCGCTACCTTTACTTGTGGGAAGTAGCTTCATCCTGTTGCACCTACTTAGAGAGGTTCCGACTCACTTTTTTCGGTCTTTGGTATGACGTACTCAGGTAAATATTTTCAAGATTTTGATCCGTTTATCTTGAGGAAGCAAGTCCCTTCGTAGTAACTCGTCATTTTGCGACTTCATTCCTTTTCCACCAAGGGATTCGTAGTCTTGCCCCCAGGACGACCCCCATCCCCACGACTCTGGTGGTCTCCGGACCCCGACACCCGACTTCGACAGGACGGGGACTGCCGCGACCAGTAATACGTTCAGAGAATTCGACGGGTAAATAAAAATATCTGAAAAGACATGGAAGCGATATAAAGTGGTATTTCTGTAAATTTTTAGTATTAGTGTTTACAACCGCAAGATCAATCCTTGGGAAGTGCGGGTCAGGACGAGGCAAGGCGCGCCGAGGGAGCGCAAGGGTGGCGTGATCAAAGTAGAAAGGACCGGAGTGGTGAAGCGATGTTAACGGCGGAGGGAAACAAAGTCGAGGCGGAAGGCGAAGAAACTAGCGAACAAATCATTGAAACAACGTTCCCGAGGAGACTTTCAGGGCGGTCTGGTCCAGAGGACTCGCGAAGAGGCGTCTCTCACGCGTTCGGACGGGTGGCGAGGGCGAGGAGCTGCTCCCCTGGGGGAGCGGGTGGAGAGGGCCACCGCCCTTAGGCCGACGAAAGACGAGAGGAAGAGAGTGATCGAGGTCCGGATGGAACACTTCGGTGCAGGGAGAGGATAGGGGAGGAGGGTCGAGAAAAAGGACACAGGGGTCATACGGTCATAAGTGGTAGGTGCCTTTTTTATGTTTTTTTTTGTCCGGGGAGACGGAAGACGGAGAGGAGGCTCCTCACTCAAGTGAACTAGGTGAATCAGGTCAGGTGAGTCGACACACACTTTGCGGAGATCCGGGTAGAGACAAGGAGGTCCGGAAGTAGGTTGTAAACCCACAACTGGTGTACCCCACCTAAACGTCCAGAAGACCCCGGGTCAGAAAGAGGGACTACATTAAGTGACGAGGCATGTATGAACTTAGGATATACCTAGGGAGACGGACCGATCTGGACGTCCCGACATCAGTGTCGGTCCCTAGGGGGTCCAGACGTGTACCCTCAGTGACCTAGACCTCGTCATTGGGGTGTCCTTTCGTTTTCTGTGAACCTTTTGTGATCCGAACGACGACACCAATAGTCCGGGTATCCGTGAGTTACATCCCAAGGAAACAGAGAAGTTCTGAGTTCGCACCCGTGACTTTATTTTCAAAGGTTTTTGTACAAGACGTACACTATTTACTCCCCAATCCTCCAATGTATCTGATTCTTCATGACTCAATTTGTTGTGATTTATCTACACAACCGACGTCGGGAACAGTCTCGCAAATTGTGTCATAACTCAAAACTAAGATCCCTAAGGGGACCTAGGATAGTAAAGTCCTTGTTCACTTTGTGTAAACAAAGTAAAACTCCCTTTTACTTGTTTACTTTGTAAAGTCCTTGTTTACTTTATGGAAAAAAAGTAAAGTCCTTTTTACACGCATGCGAGGATTCGTTAAAGTAGTGTGATTGGGTTGTAATTTGTCTTTGGTCAATCACACTTATGTATTTAGTGAAAACAGTAAATACGTGAGTTGTCTCCGATTCAGTTCTTAGGACTTGTGTGTTTGTTCGTCCCGGTGGAGGAACTTCGTGGGTGACGGTCGACAGCAGGGGACCTTGGGTCTTCGGACCCCAAGGATTAGATACTGGATTAGATACAGGTCCTCTGGGTCAAATGACGCCTCACACAGACGAGGAGGTACATTACTCCTTTCTCGTCGGTCCTACGGTGACTGTACTTTTTTTGAGTGACTTTCTTTCTCCTTCCTAAATTTACATTTGTATTTCGATATTTTGAAATTTTTATTCCCTCTCTCTTTTAGAAACCCAAGATACCGATCCGTTTGTCAAGAATCCCTGTTAGGTATTTTTATTTTCACCTGTGGGATCTGAAGTAGTTTTAATTTCGAGACACTTTCGGAGACAATTTTCGTATTTTTCTCTTCGATATCTCATCCTCCTTTATAAACGTGTCGCGTGTAGACTGTTTCCGATCCTAGATCTTTATCTTTCTTGAGAGTTGTAAGGTGACATCTCCTCGTTTGTTAGGTACACCTTGCACCCACTACCTTTACCTCTCTGTGAGTGCTGTCTCCGCTACGGGTGCGTGTGTCAGTGCGCTTTTCTCCGAGTTGTAGTGACTGGTGGTCTTTTTAGACTTAAGTCTGGTGTTATTCTATTGTCGTACGTGGATAGTCTTACCGACCTTAGTTCTTTGTCACTGTCGTCGTTTCGATTCCTCTTGAACCTCTTTGACCTAGTCAGGGCGAAACGACCACCCTTGCAGGTTACCATCTCAGAAGCCCCTTTCGTCAAACCGCCAAAGAGTTTTTAGTTTGTATGTCGAGGGCGTACTGGGTCGTTCAGTTTGAGGACCCGTAAAGAGGGTCTCTACACTGGTGAGTACAAATGTTGTATTTGGACATATACTTATAAATATCGTCAAAATAAACATATTGGATTTTGACCTTTGTTGGGTTTACAGGAAGTTACCTACTTACCGATTTGATTGACACCAACCAGGTGTGGTACCTTGTGAGAACTCGTTATTTTTTCTCGTTTACTATGTGTTGGTGAACCTACTTAGAGTTTTTAATACGTCTCCCTCTTTTTCGGTTAAGGTTTTTGAATGTACAACATACTAACGAAAATATACGGTGAGGACTTTACTGTTTTGTTATCTTTACTTCTTGTCTAATCACCAACGACCCTCGACTTTTCCCTGCCCACCATCCCTTCTACCACCCAATACTTTCCCATGGTACTTCCGGGGAAGACCACCAGCTTTTCAAGACGTAGAACTGAAACAGTTCCAATTATACGACCGACACTATAACCTACCATCAAAACGTTCGATAATCGGAACCCCTCTACCTATTTCCCATGGACGCTAGAGAGGTAAAATAAAGAATGAATTGACGTGTACTTAGATGTTATTAGAGTTTCGTTTTCCAATTATTACGTTTGTGAGAACACACGATCTTCGGGTGGGGACGTTTGTGTGTCTATGGCATCCTGTCCTAATAATCTAATTACGGTTACGTAGAATGTTCTTTGAAGAGAAAGGACGGACCTCTTCAGTCCAGGGTCTGAATTTGGAGAATTTTTTTTGTCAAAGATTCTACAAACTTTCATGAAATACCCCCCAATGTTATGTTCGGCTGAGGGTTCGTTCCAGTAAAAGGGTCTTCGAGACACGTACAGTGGACACACCAGGGGGAGTCCAAGTTCCACCCCCGACATCCAGTTGATGGTTGGGACACTGAGGGTAAGAGACATTGGGGGCAAGGGGTGACGAGTTCATCGGTCAAGGTAGGGATGGTAGTTCCTGACAGTCTTTTTTTTTTTTTTTTTTTTTTGGTCCTCGTATGCACGTGACCGTCTCGAGAGATGGACAAATGAACAACCAAAGGAAGTAGACAGTAACTTTATGATTTGTCTGTGTGACCCACAGAATACCCTAATGGGTAACTCACGTTTGATGACTAGTAGACTTTTCTCGACTTTACGGTGCCTCTACGGTACGTGAGGACCTTCTTGCTTCAATCATCGACTCGACGAACCGCTAAGTCCACTACAAACCGTGTACAGAAAGAAATATGTACTGTAGGGTTTCACAGTGCGCCGACCGATGAATCATATGACACGTCCGACATAAGAGGACTGACGGTGGAAATAACCCCTCATTCTCTTCTCCGGTTTTCTGTCGGGTCTCTGTTTTCCCAACCGCCACCTTGCCCTCGGAAGGTCTGGGGAGTCGAGACAGGTGGGGTGTACGGACCTCCGCTCGGTCGTCCTCCCGGACCTCCGCTCGTGTTCCACAGTACCACTGGACTACTCCCGGAGAAAGACTGGACGGTGGTGGTGGGAGATCCCCAGACTACCGGTCCGTGGATCGTCCTGCCCCATCTCCCGAACGTACAGTGTAAGACAGGAGACACTCGAGTGTAAGACGAAGGGGTCTGTTCCACTCAGGAAAACCAAAATACTTGTCAGAGAGGAATTCGACGACGTAAAAACAGTACCCGGAACTAGAAGCGAGTACAGGTGACTACAGGTGACTGGAGGTGGAAGGTCGTCCGTGTGAATGAACTGTGGGGAAGTTGAGTTGTGTTCTAGGTCCAGGAGGAACTTCCTGGGGCCCAGGGTGGACGGTCCACACCCACTGGGACGGAGGGAACCAGGGTCGGACTCCTGTCGGGTCCACAGACCTCTTCTGATGGCGCAGGGGTGGTCCGGTGGCTGAGCAAAGACGACGTTGAAGAGGACTACATACAAGAGGGTTCTGGAACCCCCACTTACTCCTACACCACATACATTGGACATCGTAAAGGACCTCAGTTTTCTTTGTTTATGTTCGATAAAAAGGATATCCCTCTTCGGTAATTCGTTTGTACTTTAGTATATTTCACGATTATTCATAAGTAAAAATTGTGCTGTTATCGAAATATGACAGTAAGAATAGTAAATGACACTACAAAGAAGCTTTATTAGATGGTTACTTGAAGGTAAGTGGTTCCTAAAACAGACATTCCAGTCATAAAAATCTAATTGGTATTAAGATATATGACCCATGTTAAAAATTTTAATTTACATTCGTCTTACTTTGTCATTTTTTAGGTCCTCAAGTACATAATTTTCTACACGTTTTGTGTAGTCTTTAGATAGTTTGTAATGACTCTGTAAATCATTCTGGATTTATTTGCCTCTTTCTCTCGTGAACGATCTGAGTGATTACACTTCTACAGTGAACAGGGGTGTGACTAGATAGACAAGTGACGTCAGGGTCCCCCAACGAAGACAACAACGACAACCCCACCGCCGTCCCCTTCCCGGAACTGTTCAAATGAACGTTAAACACACCTTTGTGATTCCCGTGTTTGTCGGTGCAGTGAGAGCTCTTCTTCTTGGTCCACCGTCCCAAACGAGAGGGTCCAGTCCTGAATGATGCTTCGGCATCACTAATTCTGTCTCACCGCGACGGGACAGTTGTCTGTCTCTACCTACCCTCTTCTGTCTCCCGTCTCTCGTCGGTGCGCACACGCCCGAACTGACTACTCCTCTGCCCGTGGCGCCTCGTGGCCCGCTGGTGCCGAAGGAGTATTTGCCGCGACCCCGTCAATCCCCAGGTGTCCCTTTTTACGTAGCGTCGAGTTAAGGTCCCTCTAAGGTCCGAGTGTACTTTCCACTTTGTTATTGTTGAAACATTCTGTCGTGTCACTACAACCTACCGGAGTGGCTGAGCTACCTGTACTCACTCGTTTGAGGCCCTCCACCACTTCCTGTCCCTTCGGACCGCACGACGTCAGGTGCCCCAGTCTTTCTCAGCCTGTGTTGTGTCCTCCGACGAAAGTACCCCATTTCTAAAAGAAAGAAAGAAAGAAAGAAAGAAAAAAAAAAAAAAATGGTGAGACGTACCGAACACCAGACAAGGGTCTGATCCCTCGTTTAGGTCCGGGGGTCGCCACTGGCTCAAGATTGGTGACCTGACGATCCCTTAAAGGGATTATAAAGTATACTCTGTAAGGAGAGGTAGTGGCCGGTTGGGTAGAGGTACTGACTCCTTCAGTCGAGAAGTTGTGGTCTCTTGAGGACCGGATGGACATCTGTAGCCGGGGGCTCCGAGGACCCGGACGGGAGCAGGTCAACGGTGTGAAAGGTTTCGCAGTTTTCGAAGTGTGCGGTAGGACAACGACCACCCCCATTTCTGTGTCGGCCCACACCGGACGGAGGAACCCTTGTCGGGAGTCGGGAGGTGGGACGAGACGGACCCCGGTAGGACTGGCGGAAATGGTGAACAGGAGTACGACGAGACTCGGACCAAACTCCCTCAATCCTTTTCGCTCGGGTCTCCATTTAGATCCACAAGTGTGACCTCCTTCAGTGTCCGGGTGTACGAACAGAAGACGGGTGTGGATCTTGGAGTGGAGGCGAAGACGGATCTTGGTCCGAGAAACAGTTACTTTTTCTTGACCATTTCTTAGACGGACGGTTACGTCCTCTGGGTCCAAGTTAGGGACACAACCCTTTAAGGGGACCTCTTCCCTTACCGTTGGGTGAGGTCCTGACAACGGACCTTTTAAGGTACCTGTCTCCTCGGACCACTCGTTGTAAACTACCCCAACGTTTCTCAGTCTGCGCTGACTCACTGATTGTGGAAGTGAAAGTTCGGCACGACCCCAAAGACAGAGTCCTTCCAGTAGGACCACTTCGACCTACCGGACAGAAGAGACTTCTCCGGCACACACCTCGGGGTACCTGGGACTTGGACGACCCTAATCGTACCGTAGGGGCAACCCCGGAGGACCCGACCACACCAGGCACCACTCTCCTGTGGCAAGAACAAGGATGACACCCCGGACCTTACGGTGACCCACGAGACAGCACCAGGGGGTCGTGGGTGTCTCCCGGGGACACAGGAGGAGAGAGGTGCCGACACGTGTAGCCCGCTGGTCTTGACCCGGTGCAGACCTTCGTCATGTCAGTCGTCTCCTGCCCTCCCCCCTGAGTTAGGTGGAAGAACGACCCGAAAGCTCAACTCTTCTCAGAGGAAGGCGGAAAGGACTCTTTCGTCTCGACTCGCGTCGAGACAACAAGTGGAGGCCCGTAACGCTCGAAGGAGGTCGGGGTCCCAGACAAGAACCGTGGTGTACATAGAGGAGGAAGTCAGGAGTCCGGTCCGAACTTGATTCACGAAGTAGGCTAGGAACTGTCGACAGCGGAGGGCTAGTCCGCACCTCCCCGACAGGGCGGTTCCCCAGGTATTGGGCAGAGGACCAAAGGAGACTGGCACTCCAAGTGACTGCGTGACCAGGGGTCAAAACAAGTGTATGAGGGATTTCAGTAAATTTTATACAAAATAGGGGGAGTGTGTAATTCAACTGTGGATTTTCTAACGTATTCAAATTTATCGATGTTTCTTATGTTAAAGACCGTATGACATTTATAACTGTGAATTTTTATTTTGACAGCATAGTGAAAATTTACATTGGTCTACCCTATACTTATGGTATAGCTAAACTGTAAGTGGTACTATGCAATGTTTGTCGTGTGCTCCTTGGAGAAGTAGTGACTCTGGGCGGTGTAGAAACAATGGGTGTCTTTAGTGGAGATGGTAAACTCTCAACATACCGAGTGAGATCCTGTATGAGGAGATGCTGTGTTTGCATATAATTAACTTTACAACTTAAGAAAAAATCAAGGACACTCCGAGATTCACAATTTTTTTTGTGTGTGTTAAGAAGAACTAAATAACTAGTAGTGTTAATAGTCAAGTGTTGACTAGTTTTGTGTTCATATAGTATGTAAACCTCCTCATTAAGAATCGGTACTTTTCCTTTGTGCGGAAAATTTCGTTGCTTACCCCGAAAGGAAACCCTTATCGAGTCCCTGGGTCCTTCCTGACGACCGGGCTAAAGACCTCTGTTCCGAGCAAAGACCTCTCCAGTCACGGTTGTGACGGGTACAGTCGCCACGCTGACCTTTCGAGAGAGAGTCGTCGCACCGTCGAGACTGGGGAGTGTCCACTGTACGACTTCAGCTCGTCACTGGAGGGGCGCTGTCAAGACACTCTACCAGGTGCCGACTGGGAAGTTACTCGAGACGGGAGTCCCACTCCTTTCGGGGCCCGACCTTTCGTGGACCGAAAGTGTCCCCGGAAATGCTGGGACAGTCGTCTCCGACGTTCTTTCCGGACCGTCCAGGCCTGTGGCTGACCTTCAGTCGTGAGGGCCCGGAAGAGGGTGCCCTTGTCCCACAAAGAGCGAGGCAACTCCGGTCCGAGTTGGTGCACTGGGCGAATCCGGTGGTCTCTAGACTCCACACCGACACCCCAAGCCGGGCCTCGAACTGGGGGCGGGGTGGTGCGTGGGTCCAGTGACTCTCCTAACGAGGAGCAGGACCGGGGACCCACCGGCTCCTCGGAGGTCCGGTTCGTCTCGACCGAGTCGACCGGTGGTCGACCACACCTCGACACGTGACTCACTCACTCCAAGGTGGTACTTTCGACTGAGTTTTGGGGTTCCCCGAAAAATTTTTACCCTTTGACTGTTTGACTAAAGAAAAAAAAAAAAAAAACTCCCCCCCCACCCACCGGTGTGGTACGTCGAACGACCTAGAATCAAGGGACTGGTCCCTGACTTGGACCCGAGAGCCGTCACTTTCGGGTCTCAGGATTGGTGACCTGACGGTCTCTTACGGGAGTCTAAAATATATATTGACTCTTACTCAATCTTATCGGTCTCCCTCTATGGGCCTTTTTTCTTCTTGTTCCAATCTACTGAGTGCGGTCATTGAAGTTGTGACTAATATTTCACTGCCAGTAAGTCCACTATACCGGGTCCGTCTAAAAGGATACTTACATTCCTTTCTCTTTCCGTACGCAGATGGTCGAGTGCACGACACAAAAGAAAAACGACAACCTTTACCCTTTATCCTTTATCCTTCCAACCTCTATTACTTTACTCTACTCCTAACTAGTTTTAATCTCGTCAAGAACTTTACTAAATTATTTAACCAAAATCGATGGAGCAACTGATTACGAGTAAGTGTTACTTTCTCCGACACGTCTGTAGGGTACGTTACCTAGAACTTTTGACCCTACCAAGGTCTTTTATGAGGTCGAATTAGTGTCTGACAGGGTCGAGACACTTCCCCGAAGAGAAAGGCGGATTCCTGTACTGTTGACTCTACTCAGGACTCCAATCGTTTTTTTTTCTCTTGACGATTGTATGTGGACGTTTCCGTAAAAACCGTAAATGTGAGGAATAGTTACAGAAACGAAACGAAAGTACTCTACAGGGAGTCCCGTACAACCCCTGTGGTCCCGTTGTCAGGTCCAGTGGGGAAGGGGTCGGGCTGAGGTGGTGGCGGGACCTAAGTCTCGTGGGCCTGTGTCGTCTCAGACCTAGGGTCCCGGGGGTCAGGACCCGACCACCACTTACCAGAGGACTCGAGTCCAGGTCCGGGGCCCACCTGGACCCCGACCACTCCCCGGAAGGAAGAAGTGTCCCTCTTCGCAGACCCCTTCACCTCGGAGCCCTTCCCCTGAAGTCTCGCGACGGGGGGTCGAACCTCTGACACCAAGTAGGTCCAAAGCCCTGTGTCTGATTGCTGCGGGACCTCTGTGACCTGCCCCGAGGGACCCAGTCCTTCGCGCCCTCGGTGTACTACTCTGCGTCCGAAGGCTCGGTAAGGGTGTAGCGACGACCTTCCCTGATACCAGGCATAGAGGGTGTGTTCTACACTTCTCCCGTGAACACACAATGCTACTGGGTGTAGGTCCTTTAAATTGACGATCGAAAGGCGGAGGTTGAAATAGGTGTCCTGGTCTGTCCCGACCCTGTCGACACGGTTCGCGAAGGTTCTACCACCGCCTGTCTCTTCCCCGGACCAGACCCGGCTGGTGTCTACCCAGCCAAGGGGCCACTTAGGGACGTCCTGTGGACTCTAGCACTCGGAGTCAGGGGGCGTGAACGAGAGAAAAAGAATAACACCATTTCACGTGTCTTATATTTTCGAGGACGAAGCTTCAGGTGCAGGTCACCGAAGCCGTGTAAGTAGTGCAACACGACGGTAGTGAGGCAGATCCGGGTCTTGAGACAGTCGCGGGGTCTGCCCTTGGGACACGAGTCGTCGTGGGCGAGGTCGGGGCGTTGGCGATGAGACGAGAGACCCAGGCCGGAGCGTCTCGTCCGCACGCCTGCCTCAGCACCTCGTACCGGAGCACACGGACGGAGGAACGCGACTGGTATTGAACTAGGAACCGCAGGACACCCAGGAAAAATAGAGATCCCACTGCACGGGTAGCAACCAAAGGTCCACGCCGACACTACCTCCACTTCCACCCAGGTCGTGGGTCTCGGGGAGTGGACAGTGTGCGGGTCCTGGAGGTCATTCCCGTGGTAGGTCCCCGACCCTCGTCGAACCGGGGTCGAGACCCCAGAGAGACCGGAAGTACTCCCTTTTACTACGACTTACTGGTCGGACTCGCGAGTCCAAAAGTCGGGGTCCTCGGTCCCTAAGGGTAGTAAAGAATAAGTCCCAGACAATGATTATTCTGGACCACACCGTTCACAGTCCCTGTAAGGACGAACCTACACCTTGTTCGTCGACGTTTCGTCTCGAAGGTAGGGACTCTCACCTTAGACGCGGGTCACTCGAACCCCCACCCCGACAAGACCCAGGTGTCAGAACCATTCCGGCCCGGACCGAACGAGGACGGGCCTCCTTGTCCCTGGATTCAGACCGACGTAGACTGGACAGGACCCCAGTGTCCTCCACTTCGGGGGGTGGAAACTCGTCACACGTGACCTATACTGCGACGGGAGAGGTCTGGATGGGAGTTAGGGTTCCCTGGGGTTGTTGTCCCCGTCGCCACCTCGGGGTGTCCGAGGTTCTAGTGGGAACAGGGGACTCTGTGGACGGGGACTCCTGACAGAATCTCTTTCTGGGGAGTCTCGACCCGTCGGCCCAGGTAGTCCGTCCCGGTCCGTCTTCCCTCTCCCTCCGTCGCCGTCAGAGGCACCGGAACTTGCTGTAGAGTCCTGGTGGTCTTCCCTTCCAGGACCCTTCAGAAAGTCTCGTTCTGACCCTTTCTGAACTGTACCTCAAATTTTTTGATTCTAAGGTTCATCCTTAAAACTTCGACTCATTATAGACTTTCATTACCTTCTTATTCATTTGTCTTTTTAGTTACTAAAAACTGGAATTTCTCGATTTTTTTTTTTTTTTTTCTAAACCCTGAAACTTAAGGTTATTTTACAAGGTAGTCCTCGTCTCTTTTGTCGCGTTTTCTTTCTGCTGCGTCGTCTTCCTTGCCCGTGGCGAGTACACGAGTGTTACTGGGTGAGTACGGGAGTGTCGACCGTAACCCAAACGTCACTGACGCACACACGCAAACCCCCAGTGGGGGGGCTGAGGGGCGTGGAGTAAAGGCCACTGAGTGAAACCGTCGTCTGAAGAGTATTAAAGGACCCTTCACTGAGTAATCGGCAGAAGAGGTCTAATGAAGGGTTCCAACCCTTTGGCTGTTCGGTCCCAGGCTCGTCCTTCGCCCCGTCACCTCCACCAGACCGACTCTGGTTCCCTCCAACTGAATAAGAAGGTAATGACTCCGAAGAACGTTCTTTCCGCTAAACGGTCCACGGGGGAGGGAACAGCCCCGTTCAACAACCTCCAGACACTGAGGTCGACTCCCACTCTACCCTTCTGTTTCCTACCTTCACTCCAGAGAAAACTCTCATAGACTCATAGGGACCCCCTAGGGACCCCTCCACTCCCGAACCCCTACCCCTCCAAACCAGGAAACCCCTGGTCCGGACCTCTTCCGTGTCGTCCCTCCCCGACCCGACGTGAGGGGGGTGGTTCCCACTCCGACCAGGTTCCCGTTGAGATAAGTAGTGAAGGCGACATGTCAGTATTCCCTAAACTAAATCCAGTATGGACTTACCATATCACAAAAAGGGACGAAAAAAGTTAAATTCGGACCTAAAACGTTCTTCCTCGAGTACTAGACTCGGTGTCAGTCGAGGTCTATAACAAAAACGACTGACATATCTCGAAGAGGTAGAGACCGACGTTTATATTAGTTAGACTAAAACTATGACTGGTGGATCACTACAGGTGTACATCTCAGAACTCTTAGAGAATCTGACGTTCCTCTAGTTTGGTCAGTTAGGATTTCCTTTAGTTGGGACTTATGAGTAACCTTCCTGACTACGACTTCGATATTATGAAATTGATGGATAACCCTTCTCGGTTGAGTAACCTTTTCTACGACTACGACCCTTTCTACTAACTCCCGACTTCTTCCCCAGCTGTGTCCTACTCTACCAATCTACCGTAGTGGTTGAGTTGCCTGTACTCAAACTCGGTTGAGGCCCTCTATCACTTCCTTTCCCTTCGGACCACACGACGTCAAGTACCCCAACGTCTCAGTCTGTGTTGAATCACTGACTTGTTCGGGTACACGGAATCTGAGGTGTACGACGACCGAATCTGGTGGTGTCCGAAAGAGGCTGTCGCGTTCGGTCGTCAGACGCGAGCCAGGACGCCCTTACGTCCGGTCCGGTAGTCCCCGGGAAGCCCTCCGAGTCCCCTCTTAAGCGGGAGTGGAGAAGGTCGAGGGTCAGCGGGTCCTACGGACACCCCCGTGGTGAGGTCAAGGACGAGATTGGCAGCGTGACCGAAGGGAGGGAGAGATCTGTTCGGGAGGCAGAGCATTCCCGGGGACTTAATGTGGTCCAGGTTGGGGCGTCAGGTCCCATTATCTGGGTATAGTTATGGAGATTGAATTAGCATCCTTCTCAGGGTTCAGCGAAAAGGAATGTTTAGTGTTTTAGTGTACGTTAGAGACACCGGAGGACAGACCGAAGAAAGTGTCGGACTACACCAGATCCAGGCGGGCACAACACGGAGAAGGAAGATACCGACTCAATTGTGGGGTGACACACCTATGTCGTGCACACCTAATAGGTAAACGACTTAAATGACAGAAGTCGTCAGGAACGCCCGGAAAGTTCTACAAGACACAGATTTAGTGGACACTCGACCTCACCGAAGGGGAGAGAGGTCGGACCTGCGGGATATAAAGGAAAGAACGGGTTGGTGAGACCGACCTTGAAGATCGGGGTCCAACTGGCTTCAGTACTTTCACGGTAGAAACAAAGCAAGGACTGGAACTCCGTTAATTTGTAAAAAACTAACCCGGCCTAAAAGAGTAAAAGAAGTCACGTGTACGTGGTGAGCATGTGAACACATTATTGTGTTTTTCTCTCTACTTAAAGATTTTTCTTCAGCTACGGTTTTCAAACCCATTTAGCTTTCTGACAAGAAGGGGGTCTCCCCTTTTCTTGGATTTTTTGTTGACAGACAAAAATAACAGCTTAAGTCGTTTTATTGTTTGATTACAGTTCATACTAAATTTTCGAAATTGTCTACATGTCGGGCGTAGCCACCCTGTGTTTGGACCAGTCTGGACCCGAGCCTTGTACCGTCCGTCGGGGTGGCTCCCCTGGGACGTATCTCTCCGACTCGACTCGGACGGAGGAGACTCCCACGGGCGAGAGACCAGGCACTCCTGGTCGTGGTAAGGTCCGTCCCCGTCCGTGACCGGGTGACTCCTATGTCCCACTTACTGACGCGTGCACACTTGGGTCGGTGGCTGTTGGCGTTTCAGGTACACGGCGGTGCACCTGCCCGGATCTCTACTAGCGAGAGTCACTCGATTCAGTCTGTCCCTTCTGGTTGTGGCACACTATCGTCCATGTACACCCTAGGGGGTTTTGCTATGTTTACCTGAATAAATGTTTTGTCTTTGTCTGAGTGTCTGAACTTTTGTTTCAATGCCAGTGGTTTCCCCTCTAGCTAATCCTCAAACCCTAATTATCTCTGTGTGACGACGAC
Organism: Capra ibex; assembly: GCA_006410555.1. NCBI lineage: Eukaryota > Metazoa > Chordata > Mammalia > Artiodactyla > Bovidae > Capra > Capra ibex. The sequence continues at coordinate 63,700,336 of SJYO01049755.1, forward strand.
GAGGACGATTCAGTGAAGCCAGCACAGTCTGAGACACACTGGGGTGTCTGCCGTCGGGTGGTCCGAGGGGGCAGGGACCCTAAGAGGTCCGTTCTTGTGACCTCACCCAACGGTAAAGGAGGAGGTTACATACTTTCACTTCTCACTTGGACTTCAACGAGTCAGTACGGGCTGAGAATCACTGGGGTACCTGACGTCGGATGGTCCGAGGAGACAGGTACCCTAAAAGGTCCGTTTTCACGACCTCATCTGTTGTTCCTGGGTGACAATAGACAATCAATATGAGTCATAGAATATCATTTGACACTACTTTTTCTTAGACTTTTTCTTGTGTATATATCACTATTTTCTTAGACGGGCCGGTTGCGTCCTCTACGCCCAAACTAGGGACCCAGTCTTTCTAGGGAACCTCCTCCTTCACCGTTGGAAGACGTCATGAGAACGGACCTTTTAGGGTACCTCTCTCTTCAGACTGTCCGATGTCAAGTACCCCAGTTTTTTCTCTGTGTTGAATCACTGATTTTTTATTGTTACACACACATATATAACTTAGTGAAACAACATGTGGACTTTGTTACATTTAGTTGGTATGAAGTCAACTTTTTCCATCTTATCTTTTGTGATACACGTGTGGGTACAATTCATTCTTATTCTTTTAAAATTTCGTTATCGTAGTCTTTGTATCTTCTCCTTGTGTGATTGTTTTCTATAAATTCTGGAGATAAGTGTGACCTTTGTCGTTGCGTAATGACTTTAGTTTTTAAGTTTCTTCGTCTCTATATAATTCAAGTGTAAAAACTTCTGTTTTAAGAGGAGTTTGACTGGATATTTCAGTTATTTCAAGGTTACGGTTACTAAGAAAGTGACTTAAAAACCCATTCTACTGTGACCCCATGTCAATTCTTTCATTTGTCGGTACAGGGTCTGACCCTCTTTTACACACCTTTTGTTCTTAGATTGTCTCTGCACATAGGTCCTGTGGGCACTTAAGGATGACGGGTCCCCGTCTTACTGTTTACCGGACTAAAATTTGTCCCGCTTTATAGACTCGTCTCTGAAGGGTTCTTTCTATATATTTACGGGTTATTCATATCCTTCTCTGACAAGCTGTAATAGCATGTACTTGTGTTTAATTTTACTCTACCTTGTGTAAGTGATCTTTCAGACTTTCGCATTCTCTGACTATTACGGTTTAGGACCACTCTTCCACCTCGTCGTCCTTCGGCACGTACATAGACCGACCCCACCTTTTGCCAAAGATGTGCCATTTGTCTGACCGTCAAGAATTATTTCAAGTGTGAATCGCATTCAAGGTCTTTAAAGTGAGTATCAACAGACGGGTACTCTTCACTTTTGTGTTCATACATACATACTTTTGTGTGCATACAAACATACATTTGTAGGTGCCGCCGAAGTAAGTATCATTGGTCTCTGGCCCTCAAGGGACCACCAAGTCTCCAATCCTGAGGTACGAGGACTACGTCTCCCGTGCCCAAGGTAAGACCAGTCCCTTGAGCCGGGAGTGTACGGTGTACCACGTCGGTTTTTCTCTTGACCCTTGACTTTTGTTGAGTCTACAGAGGAGGTGGTCATCCACTTGTCCACTTGATCGACACTCCGACAGTCTGGTACTTCGTAGTAGTCTTTGTCTTGCTTGGGACTACTTGTCGCTGTCCTCATAGGATTTAGTGTCAAGACTCCTTTCTTCGGTCCCTGGATTCCCGTTCTGTACGTCCCGTTCTGGTCGAGAGGCCACGCCCTCTGGGCCGGTCGGCGACGGAGTCCCCACACCCCTGGTCGACGTACCCCCCGACCTGCACGAGCAGACTTCTGTCACGAGGTCAGTAAGGGAGTCGCCCGACTGTCACGCGCCAACAGAGTCATCTCAGCTCTTCCTTTTGCCCCGACATTGGCGAGAGATCTCCGTCACCGACCCCCCGTCCCCCGACCCTGAAACCCCACGACAGGACGAGGGCTCAGACCCACAGTCACTGTGGTCGCACGAGGAAACACTTCTTAAGTTATTGGAGTTACATAAACACGGAAAAAGGCGGATTTAATGGGAAATCAATTTTGTCACAATTTTGTGTGCGTAAACCTCTGTCTGCCTCCCACTGCAACACTCGTCCACACACAAGTGAAGAAAGTGACGAAAAGGACGGGTCACACCTGGTCGCAGTTTGACGGACCAGTCCGTCGCTAACGGACGTCGTGCCACTCCGACTGAGGGTCCTGTCCGGAAGACTGGGGTCCCGGGGTTCGGTCACGGGTTGTGTAGGCGACAGACAGAGGTGGGTGAGAGTGTTTGTTCTACCTAGAGGACTGGCTGTCCTGGAGAGGTCTGAGTGGACGTGGAACACCACGACCTCCCTGCCTCTCAGGCCGGTCCTCCACCTCCTGTTCGTGACGTCGGCCCGAGTGTCGGGGTGTCGACTTGGGTTCTACGTCCGTCCCGTCGAGTGACTGGTGGGGTCGCACGACATACGTTGCAATGTTAGTGGTCGAATTTCTACTCCTGCGCCCCTGAGTTCTAGGGTTGTTTCTGAACCCTCCCGTTGTAGGGACTGGAAGGAAGGTCCACGCCTCCGGGTCTCCCTCCCCGACGCGGCGCCGGAAGCCCAGGGACGTGACCCTCGACCCGAGACGGAAAGGGAGGTCCCAGGGGCCGCCATGTTTGGGGTCCGACCGCCGGGTTTCCGAGGTCCTCTACTCCGACCCGGACCCCGGAGTACGAGTACCAGAGGAATTCTCTCGTTCTAAGGGCTGAGACGATTGGTCCATCGTTCGTACCGTGCGGACGTCTCGAACTAAAGGGTAAAGTGGCACTTCTACCTCCCTTTCGAACTGAATCCGACCCGTCAAGAAGACTCACCACAAGAACTGAACAGTTCTCCTGTCTCTCATTTTACTTATTAAAACCCCTCGAACAGACATATAATGAACTAGACTGTTCAATAGACTCTTTAAAGTTTACTAGATTTCCTTGTCTTGGTTTTCTTTCCTATAATGCGGTTCTTGAAATGACCGTTGTGGAAAAATTATCCAGTTTCATTGACATGTCAAGTAATATAAGAAGGACTCTTATTAAATATAGGGGGTTGTTTGATTTCCCTCCCACATAAAAAGTTTTAATAAATTGTCTTACCTACCATTTTGACCTGTAGTTTCCTTTTGGTTTAGAGACAAAGCGGGTTAAGAGAGGACCCTTCTGTCTGTGTTACTTCCCAATCAAGTGAGGTCACCGACATTTTATCAGTTGTACCGAAATTAGAAAGAAATATTTAATATATTTTTACCTTTTGTCCCTACCAAGGTCTTGAAGAAGAGTTACGTCAAACCTCCACGAGACCATGTTTCGTAAAGACGAAGGCTCTCTTTATTGTAGCGATGTTTTTTGACCGTGTAATAAGACCACTTTTTTCTGTTTTCAAAAATCACACAAGATGTCGATCAAAGGTTGGTTTACAAAGTGTGTGGGTGTACTTTCATTTTCCGTCCTTCCTCCTCTCCCAACATCAAAAAAAAAAAAGACTTTACTGAGTTCAGAAGTTTTATATCGAAAATATAAGAAGGAGACATTTCACCATAATCGTATAACGTTGACTTCTCACAAGACTGCTGTTTTTAAGGTCAGACCTAGCGTTCAGACGCCAACCGTTTCCCGAAGAGTCGGGGCACCAAGGACCTTGGGAGGCGGAGGAGGAGAAGAAGGTTTCGTTCCAGACCGGTCAAGTCCTTAGTCGTGCAGTGGCGGAACCGGTAAAGGTGTTTTCGTATAGGACTGTCTTCGCGTCGGACAGGAAGTAGTAAGAAATTCTCGAAGAGTGTATGTCGAAAATGAGAGTCTTTTTGCGGTGTGACACCTAGGGCCTGAAAAGACTTGTGGTACTAATTTCTCGGCTTTGTTTTTGTTGGGTTTAGTTTTGCGTCAATTTGAATACACTCTAAAGGTTCGTCGGCAGTCAGTTTTGCAACCGCGACCCGGAGCGCCGCCCACCCCGCCCCCACCCGGCGCGAGTCACGCCGGAGCCGACGGGGTCCCGGAAGTCAGACCGGACCAGCTACTGCAGCTCGTCCAAGAACCGCAGGTGCCGGTCGCGCACTCGTCGGCAGTCGTAGACAAAGAACATGAGGACGACGTCCGACCAGTACTGCATGACGACCCGGTCAAAGTAGAACAACTACTCGAGGGGGTCCAGCCTCAAGTCGTCGAAGACCCGGTAGAGCTAGACGTTCCTGTTCTCCCAGTCCTTTCGACGGACACCAGTGACGAGTCCCCAGAATCCGCGAGAGGAATCGACGGAGGATTCTTTCTCTGAGAGAAGGGACCTTTCTTCTGTCTTGACCCAGAGATGGAGGTCCGGACGTACGGAGATGACGTGGACGGCGTCCTGGAAGGAAACGATGTGCCTTCCACCAAGTTCCCACAGTCCTCCGGGGCGGGGTGAACCCACAGTTGCGGTCTGGGAAGGTTTGTCTAGTCTCCCGCTTCACCCCCAGCGGCACTAGATAGATGGACGAGAAATTTGTCAGTCGCTCGTGAAAACACATATTCCGGGGGTCTCGACACCTGTGTCTCTACTAGTCTCTTTGATGGGGTGTCTCTGCCTGGGCCTCTTCTCGTCCAGTGTCGAGACTTCCCGTTGTCTCTACGGTGCCCCCCGCGCGGGGTCGTCGACCGGCCCTGGAGTGGGCGAGCGACCGAAGGTGGCACTTCCCGGAGTACCCGGGGGGGCGAGTGGCACGAGGACACTTTGCGTCGTCCCCCTCCGGGCTCCCCAAAGTCCTTCCCCTTACGGTATTGGGTCTTCCCCGCGACCACACACTTCCCTGACTTGGCTCCAGCCCTCTCGAACCTCCGTCGCGTTCGTCGACTCTCTCCGACACCAGGGAGTCCCTTCTCCCCGCTCCGGTGCTACTACCTCTTCGTTCCGGATTGGACTTTGCACTGTCGTCTGACGCGCACGCACGCACATACGCATGTACACACCAAGTACGACCCGTCCCATCACCCACGTGTGACCAGGGTGACTGTTGGCGTCCTTCTCGCACGCCATCCCCGTCTGAGGGCGTCTCTCGACCACGGGCCCCGAGTCCCGCTCCCGGTGCTGGGGGCGGCTCTCGGCCGCGGGCCCCGAGCCCCGAGCCCCGAGCCCGGTGTTGGGGGCGGCTCTCGGCCGCGGGCCCCGAGCCCCGAGCCCGGTGCTGAGGGTGTCTCTCGGCCACGGGCCCCGAGTCCCACTCCCGGTGACTGTCGTCCCCCCGCCGGGACTTTGTAGCTCTGGACATCCACAACTCTCTTGACGCCACCTCTTTTCCACAGACACTTGTGACCCCCCGTGGAACCCCACCAGTGTGAGTCCCGTCGTCTCCCACCGTTCGCTCCAGCCTCCCTCCCTCCAAGACTTTAGACCCCCAGAGTGGTCCCTCAGTCCTGAACCCCACCGGAGACCCTGGGGACCGTCCTCTTCATCTCTTTACGATTGTGACCCAGGTCTCCCTGGACCGGTCCATCTGCCCACCCTTCCGCCCTCCTTCGTCCTCTCGTCCTCCGTCCCTCGGCACGCGTCCTCTCGGTCGCTGTCCCGCCCCGGCACCGTCCGGACCGTCGATGCCGACGCCAGTCTGGACCAGTACGAGTCAACCATTTCTTAGGCGAACGTTACGTCCTCTGAGTCCAAGTTGGGGACCTACCCCTTCTAGGGGCCCTCTTCCCTTACCGGTGGGTCAGGTTTCAAGAACGGACCTCTTAAGGGTACCTGTCTCCTCGGACCGCCCGATGACAAAGGAGTGAAGACCATGGACCTCAAAGGAGTAAGACCACGTTTTAACAATTAACATCTTTTGGTTAATTTCAAGATTATTTCGTTTCTGCGATTAGAGGATTGACCTCTCTTTGTATTTCGATGTGCCACTGTTGACCCGTCTTGGTAAAAAGTTTTACTGCAATTCACCACAGCACGTTCCCTTAGCTACAGTGTATGTCTTCTGGACGCGTCCTCGACACGGGTCGACGAGGCGCACAGGGCTGTGACCGACCCACCCGACGGGTCCTGTGCCGGAGGGTTCCCCTACGTCGCCCCTCCCCCCTGGGCCTCGGAGCACCGGACCAGGGTAGCACCCCCTGTCGCTCGCGGACTCGTCGACCGGGTCCTCTTCGTATCTCTGTGCGACCACAGTCCCCGGGGCACTCGGGACCCGATATCGGGTGGTCTCCCTCTTCGGCCTTGTACTGGGACGGTCAGCCACACTTTGGGGTCATCACCACTGACACGGCTCATTCTCTTGTCGGGGCGGCAGTCCCTTCCACTCGCCTTTGTGGTGTCCGTCCCCGTACTGTTCGTGTCGGGGAGGGTCCCCCGTGACCTCTACGTCTACGACCACTCGTCTGTGTCTCTCTGGCGTTTGTACCGGGTTACCCCGTCCGCCGTCTGACCCCACCCCCTGGACTTTTGAGTACCACGACAAGACCTTTGAAAGATATTCAGACTTTAGTGAAGTTTTATTTTTCATTTCCTTTTTTTTGATTCTTTTGTTTTCGTTCCGGACGACCCGACGTCCTGTCTGGTACCCGGTGGTCTCTCTTTCGTCGTTTCACCTGCGTCTTCTGCCCCCACCGCTCCGCTCCCTTCACTCGTCCCGGTCCGCACCCGACGTCTGTGATTTGAATGAATGACCAGTGTCCAAAAGTATCGTGACGAAAGTCACCCTTAAACCCCAACGAGTGTCTCCTTGAACTCCTTCGGTCGTCCTCCGAGAGAGTCGGGTCGGGCGACGAGGCAGGTACGAGGGCTCCTGAGGTGCCCCGGGCGTCAGGGTGTGGGTACGAGGGTGGACGGGAGTCCTACGGGACAAGAAGTCCCGTGCCCGCGGTAAGTGGGGTGCGTCCGGGGTCCTACCTGCCGACCAGGAGTCTCAGGGACTGACCCCGCGACCGGTCTTCCAGTGCGGGTCGTCTCGTCAGTGGCGTCGGGGGTCCCGGGTGTGCGACGGGGGACCTACTCCGGGATGGAGAGCCACCCACGACCGCCCGTCCTGTCCTTACCAGAGTAGGTGGCACCGGTTGTCGCAGGAGTCCCGGTCCGGCTGAAGGATTGTCTGTCCTCTGGTGTGGTCGCAATCCTGCGTGTGGTCCGTCGAGGTACGGTCGGTACTGCCACAGAGGAAGGTCGCTGTCCTGAAAGTAAAGGAAAAGTGATGAAACCCCCTTTAAAGACATAAAGAAAAGGTGTCAGGACTCGGACTAGAGCAATACTCCGTTTAAGTCTAGAGACCTGTGTGTGACGAGAGGACAGGCCCCTTGTCCCCTAGTCCTTGCCTTTCGCCCGACGCACACGTATCTCTGAGAGAAGAGAGGGACCACAAAAGGCGTCGGAGTTCCCCGTCGACCCTTCCGACACCGACAACGATGTACACCCTCGTTTGCGGTCCACCGTGGTCGAGACCCCGGGTGCGACTGGGACCCCGAAGCAGGTGATACGTGTGCCCCGTGTTGTCGGGAGGGGACCGGTGAGTCCCAAATTTCCCTTGTTCACATTAATTTTTACCATACTGCGGTACCCCCAGTTGATACATTCCTGATTCCACGATTCAATACGGACGTCGTACCTATTCTGGTCATTCCTGTTCCACGAATAATGGTGAACTAGTCGACTGTTTTTCATAGTATGTCAATTTTTTCGTCGAAGACATTTCAGTGGGATTTTTTAAAATAATACATGTTTTAGGACTGACGAAAACATATGTCAACTCAAATAATCATAAATCTTTTTTTTTTTACGGACACCAAGGACGTTCAACTGGGAATTCTTGAAACCAATGTCAACGATACCCTCATCCGACGTTTGAGTTGGTCTTACCTAATTGACCCGACAGGTGTTTTATCGTACCGAAGGCTCGTCGATAAGGTGAGACCCCAAATCTTTGTCGACAAGGTCTCTACCGAGTGACCATATGATTTTTACAACAAGTTAGGACGTTGAGATGTCTTTTTCCTTATTAGGACAACTTTTCTGTTTAGTCTTTGTCCTACTGGTGTATCAGTTCGTCAAGGCGAAGACCCACTTGCGAGACGTCTCGACGTCCGTCCCAGAGGGGCCCAACATCGTTGGACCCCTCTGGGACGGACGGGAAAGTTTGTATTGACGGAGGGGACGGGACCGCCGTGGTCTGACAGACGCCAGAGGACGTCGACAAGAATGGGCTCTGGTGGACTTGGTCGGCGGTGGCAACTACCGAGAGGACGTGTCCTGTGAGACCCTGGCTCCAGCCCTTACCGTCACCAGTGACCCTCCGCGTCCGGAAGACTTCACCACCCTACCTGCCCGGACTCCCCGTACCCTTGGGCTCCGGTACACGTACTGCCCCGAGTCGAGTGGAAGTGGTACCCCTGCATGAGGAGGCCGCCCCGCCCGACCTAGAACGACCTGTAGAGCTACTGGCGAGAGTGGTCCGGGCAGTGCAAGAGTATGTGGGACAGCAACCTGGCCAGGTCCAACCGTCACCCTCCCCCCGACTAGAGGACCCCGACTTCGACGGTTATGTCTTCGGCCAATAGAAAGGGAACAGGTTGTCTACCGCTGTATAGTGGCGTTGCGCCGATCCTTCCCAGAAATTCTCTCTAGTCTCACCTAGTGAATTCCCCAGAACAGAATCCCCTGTGTGAAGTCAGACTCCTACTACCTTTCGTCAAGTAGGTTCACTGTTTACTGATTCCGTGTTGAAAAAGATTGAGACTCGAGTCAATTTCCTTTACTCTCCCTCAGCGTGCACGACATGAGCTTCCGGGCGAAGTAAGTCTCTCCGCTAAGTGATGAGATTTGGGGGTTTTAGTAAGTTGTCCTCTCCTTCTTGGGCCCTTGGGGTGCGGAGAGACTCCTGAGTGCCACATTGTTCACCTGTTCACGTTCAGGAGAAATTTGCCTGTGGGAGACACACGACCCGCGACGACGTCGTCCCCGACACGCCCACGACGAGACACGCCCTCCGGGACGAGGGAGTGGGTGTCAGCTCTACCCCACTTCACTTCCTCGTGGACACTTCCACGGATGGCGTCCCGGACCCGTGTGTCCGAAGTCGTTCACGATGGGCTCTGTTGGACTCGGGACTTCCGACGTGGCTCCGGGGTCTCGTTGGCGGTCACGCAATCTTTCAGGTTGACCGGCCGGTCCGTACTTCCTGTCGCACGCCGATAGAACTGCTCTGGGTCCGAGTCGTCGTCGCGAACAGGGACACCTGGACGACGGGCGCGAGTCGGAGCTTGAGACCCCCGGTAGAGACCCGGGGTCCTGTCCTCCGCTGTCCTCACGAGGTGGTGCCGTGTCTGCGAGCGTCGGGGGAGACGCCGTTTGTGTGCACGACGGAACCCCTCTTCGGTTCGTTTGCGCAGGAGGGACCCGGGGGACGGAGGACCAGGTCGACACGCACGTCTCGTCCCACACTGCCTGTCGACCTGTCTGTGTGTCTGTGGTACACGAATGGGAGGTACCGATAACAGCTTGCCTTCCACTCCTGTTCAATCTCCTTAAACAGTCTGTTTCCCTTTTTTCTTTTTGTCATAATTATTTCCGTCGTCTGTTTTGGGGGCGTTTTTGTGTGCTCGTCTTGTTCTCCTCGTCCAAAGGCGGACAGTCGAGCCGAGCGACCGGTCGGTTCGCGTCGGTGGCCCGCCAGACAAGTCCCGTGGGCGCATAAGTCATCCCCAGACGGTACGTGGTACGAACAAAGGTACCTACTTACTCCTTTTGTTGTACGTTTCGGGCTCGCACTGTTAGGTCGTCGGCACGTTCCTAGGTATCTTGGTCCGAGAAAATATTTCTTTCCTCCGGATAGATACGACACAAGTGTGTTGTGACGGGTGACCTGAGGACTCCAAGTCCTCCTTGCCGTGTGGGAGTCAGGGACTCACCGGGGGTCGTGGGCCGTAGGAACCTTTGCCCGAAGTTGGGTCGGTAGGGCGACACTGTCTCTACGGTCCGACCCCCGACATAAATTTCTATGGTCCTCGAAGCAAATTTTTGTTTGCTTGTTTTTTTATGGGGAGTAAACTTGGTCAAGAATACCGACCCAAGAAGGAAATAAAATTCGGATCTTTAAAATAAATTACAAAAGAAAAGAGATATCGAAATTTCGATAAGATGACATTATACTGGTTGTTTCAATTGACTCTCTTTATACCTAAAGAACTGAAAAGAAATCTTAACAGACTTAAGATATAGGAAACCATATCTTTAAATCGTCTCAGGATTTAAGACTCCAGGTTAGGAGGTGCGACACACGCGACCTTTCCCCCTCCAACAATGATTGTCGTAGTGAAGAGTCTCGTCTCCGTGACCGTGACTCTACGACTTACACCGCCCTCTCGACCGAGTTTCCCGTAGCTAGTCACACCTCTCCCCCCGAAGGAGTCCACACCGCCGGCCCCGAGGCTGTTCCTTGGTGTTGACCTGAGGCCCTCCTCTCCCACCAGACAGGATGAGACAGACTTCGAGCAAGAAAACACAAATAGGAAACGGTCGAGAACACTCCCATCGTGGTACGACGGTCCCCGGTGAGGGTCCCTGGGAGGGTTTCGTGGTCGAACGAAACGTCTGTCGACTGTGACCGGAGGATAAAAGACCTCGAACTGGTGAACCTCCGGGGACCGTCTTCCAATCCTGTGTGGTGGTTGGGTGTCTCTGTGTCCATTAGGTTGGTGAGCACCACCCTCCCCAGCAGGACCTTCTGAACCCATCAAGTCTCGGCTTTACATTTCGGTGGTTCGTCTTTGACTCTGACCAAAGACCGATAATAAACCTACTTATGGTTAATATGGTCCATTTCCATTCGCAAAGACATAATTTCTCTCGCGAAGAAAGTCTGACCTAAACTATTGTCTCTATTTATGAAGTGTGTAGTTAGTGTCACATAAAATTCATTCGTGTGAGAAAGGTGTTTCTGAAGATGAACAAGTTATAGGATATATATGGGACATTGTTCCCATAAAGGGGTAATATAAATAAGTATACAATCAGGTGTACAATTTTTACTTGTGTCCAGTCTCCAGATTCGACCATAGACTAGATGAAAATTTCAACCGAAAAGTAGCGTTATGTCCGGTAAAACTCTTAAAGAACAAAACGAATTCTTTTACTTTTTTACAGTGATTGGGTTAAAGAGAGAAGTAAAAATTTTAAATACACTTCTTTGGTGTAGTCCTTTCCCAAACAGGCGAAGACGAGGAGACACGACGATCACCTCAATGTCCGGGCCTCCGGACCGTCGACCCCTTCGGTTCGGGGTACGACAGGGGTTCTGGTCGTGAGACCAAAGACCCTCGACCACTGGACGAGAACCTGTCCCCACGGAGACCCGGGCACGATTGGAGACGCGACGGGGACGTCCCCGGTCCGACCAGGGTCTCTCACCGGAGTTCCGACGTCCGACTACGCGTGGACCTGTACTGCAAAAGAGACGGACCTGTTGGAGAGACTGAAAGGACGGAGATACTCCTTAGTCGGGGAACCGAAGACCACACTTGGACTTCCCCGTCGTGTGTCGTACACCTGCCTTTCGGTCCAGACGCCGATTTACGACCCAGTCGATGTCCCTTCGACATGGAAACGTTACGGGAAATTGGAGACCCTTGACCCCACAGAGTACACTTTCGACTCTTTTTACCAATTCTGGTGGTTAGGGTACTCCGACTACACTCGAAATTTGATGTGTCCCCGTCCAAGACGGTGTCGTCGACCGTGAGTTATTTACCACCAACAGTTACTTTGTGTCGAAGAGTCATGACTAGTGTCGATGACCCAAGATAGTACATGGAAAAAGATCCGTGGTACTTTTTCCCTTTTTATGGTTAGTTTAGTTGTGTGGTAGAACTAAAATCTCTGTATAAGACTCTCTTGACCGGATTACCCCTCACCTCCACGGGAGGGGAACTCACCCGTGTGTCGTCCCCGTCGACCTCGGGTCGTGTACGACGACCCGTGTGGCTCAACGCCGGCGTTCCCCTCCCAGCTTTGGACGTGGAGACGGGGGTCGGTGCGCCGGCCTGACCCTCTGTGACGCGGACGAGTTCCAGAACCAGGGGGTCCACAGCCCGAGTTGGGTGGACATGGTAGTCTTCCACAGGATCGTAAAGTGGAGTTTCTTTGTAGGGCAGACTATTTTGAAAGAAGTCTATCCTAGACTGACTCCGGGACCTGATAGTGTACTCTCTTGTGTCCGTTTCTCGAGGGTCATTCCGACCAGGACTGAGGTTCGCCCCAGACCTCGACTGCCTCCTCGGGCGGGCGGGGTGGCGTGTAGTGACGTCCCGGCAGTGGACCCTACCTTCCGCGAGTGGAACTGCGGGAGCAACATTGACAGGGGTCCCGACGGCTCCGACCGGTCCGACGGGTCCACGGGCCCCCGAGGCCCTGCACCGCCGAAGAAACCACCGCGACGTCCTAGACCATTTCCTTATTCGGGGCAAATCATTGCAGACAATTACCTTTCCTACCTTTGCTGAGGGTTTATTTGCCTCAATAATGTTGTCCGCGATCAGAGTCTTTCCCGTGGGACGCCCCCACCCCCGCCCCGCAAAGACCACGTAATCTCGGTATTGACGACAAAAGGTCATGAGATCCGTACCCGACTTAAACCATTTGTAGTGTGTACGACACCAGATGTCGCCCTCTTCGCACTTGTGTAGTGCTCCGTAAGGTTTCGATTCTTTGATGTGAGGGAGGTTTAATGTGTTTGACACACTACGCGGCCTTAGGTAAAGAATTGAATGGACCAAACGGGTGTCCGACTATATACACGACCAAAGGTCAGACACCCCTTTTTTCTGTGCCCCAGTCACGTCATCCCGCGTAGTGTTCCGTTGTCGGTGGGGCGGGTCCTGTGGACGCGATTTGTGACCCGAGTTTCCGGTTGCTCTATCCCCTCCCCCGACGGACGTACCGGAGCCCGCCCCGCCCGCGAATCCGATTATTCGTGTATTGTGGGTCCCCCACACCCCAGTCCCGGCAATGTTAAGGTCTTAAAGAAATTTCTTTAATACAGGTGTCTGCAGAGGTCAACCGAATGTCCTCACACTTTAGACACGGACGCAGACCTACGCGGCGGTGGGGTGGGGGTAATGTTCTTCCCCTCGGGGACCCCTGTCGTCACTCTTCTCCGAAGCGTCGTGACCCTGTAGATGCAACAGTGATAGCGGACTTCCTGGACCCCACTGTGGGGGAGACTAGACGTGATCGGTGTCCGGTTCGGTCCTTCGGTCTCGTGGGGTCCGTCCGCGTGTCTGCTGATAGGCAGCAGATCCGACGGCACGGATGTCGACGCTAGTCTCGGTGGATAGGATCCGACTGACTTACTTTTGTTCATACAAGTCTTGGGATGGGATGAAAACTTCTCTGAACGGAACGAATGAGATTTTGTTATTTGACCAATTTTATGTTCATAAAATTCCACGAAATGAAAAATGACTCGTCTCTGGGTGAAGAAATTTTGTGTTCCTGGTACTCTGTCGTGTGTGTCTGTGTTGGCGAGGAATGGGTCCTGGTGTCGCCGAGGGTGGTCCAGCGACTTGTGAGGGACAAAGTTTCTGATAACTAGTGTCACACCCCCAAATAGAGTCCCATGAGATAAGACAAGGTGACTGGATACACAGACAAAAACACGGTTCTGGAATGACAAAACTAATGACGTCGAAACGTCATGTCAGATTTCGGTTCTTCCCCCTAAGGAAGTCGAGACAAGAAAGGGTTCTGACAAAACCGATACGTCCCAGTAAAAATAAAGGTGTGTATAAAATTTACATAAAAGACAATTTTTACGGTAATCATAAAACTGTCCCCAACGTGACCAGTAAAATCGTTGCAATGAAGAAGGTCAGGTTTAGGTGTTACCTAGATAGACCCGTAGACACAACAGAAGTCAAAGAAGGTAGTCGTAGGATGTCAAAAGTTTCATGTCCAGAAAACAGAGGAATGTAATTCAAATAGGGATCCATAGAATAAGAAAAACTACACCAACATTTACTCTAATAAGGGGATTAAAGAGAAAGACTATCAAGTAAGAATCACATATCTTTAGGTTGTCTAAAGACATACAATTAAAACATACGACATTGAAATGACTTAAGTAACTATTCAAGATTGTCAAAAGACCACCGTAAAAATCCTAAAAGATACATATGATAGTACAGTAGACGTTTGTCACTGTCAAAATGATTAGACTTAAGGACAATAAGGAAAAAGAACAGACTAACGACACCGATCCTGAAGGTTATGGTACAACTTATTTACACTCGTTTCAGTCGTAGGAGCAGTACAAGGACTAGAATCTCCTTTTGCGAAAGTCCACACACCGTAGAAAAGTCGTATTCCTTCCTCGTGACACACACCTCTACAATTTACCCCCTGGCACACTAAAACGTGTACACCTGATTTCTTCGGGTTGTAAGACAGGCATTTCGGGTGGCACACACACACACGCACGTACACGCACATACAAACTTGCGCCTTGTGAGACATCTCGGGTCACACACACACACATACACGTACGTGCGTGCGTCCACATACTACCCTTTCCGGTCTGGGAGTGTACACACACACACACGTACGCATAGACACTACCCTTTCCACTACCCTTTCCGGTCTGGGAGTGTACACACACGCACACGTGCACATACACACACTACCCTTTCCACTACCCTTTCCGGTCTGGGAGTGTACACACATACACACGTGCGTACACACACACACTACCCTTTCCACTACCCTTTCCGGTCTGAGAGTGCACGACCACTGACCGGTGCAGAAGGTGCCCGGTCCAGAATCCCCTCGACCTAAAATATCGTGTCTGATGCCTTTCGATACGTAGGACCTCGACCGACTGTTGGACCAGAGTACATACATACAAAATTACATACATACATGTATACATACATCCGTCCGTACACACAGATCTTTACTTCACCAAATATAGATGGGTTTCGGAATAATCCCACCTTTAAATAGAGGAATTCAGGTAATGGGTCGTTCACCGTCAAAGGGAAAAAATGACCCTTAAATTCCAAAAAAAAATAATAAAAAAAGAATTAAATAAAATTGGTCTATAGGTAACTACCTTTAGGATTATTAAAATTGATGAGAGTGGATTTCTTGTCCCTTATAAAGATCGTCTGAAATTTACATAAATCTTATTCTTCTTCGATCCAGAAGGTTCTCTTAAAGTCCGTAAAAGAGGATGTTGTAGGTCCTCTTTTTAGACGAACTTGTGTATAAGACACTCACACCTTTGCAAATATTTTGTACTTTTCCCTCGTATGTTTACGCCGACCTGCTGTCGAACATGCATAAAGTTATAAAGTCGAATGATGACTTTTCTGGTACAATCATTACCCCCTCTTTAAAACACATGACATGCAAACCGGCCTTACGGCCAAAGTCAATACCTTGTTCAATGACACAAGACATGCTGTTTATGATTTTTCATACCTGTAGGGTACTGTGTGTCTCCAGGTCCAGGACTGTTCCTACACTCGACGAATGGCCCCGGACTCCTGGAGGCAGGAGGGACAGCTACGACGGAGCTCTCTCGGCGTGCAGTCCAAAGACCTCTTTGTTCTCGTTTGGTATGTCAAAGTAAGAACCGAACTTTTGGTGACTACATAAAGACATGATTCGTAGAATTTCTCCGTTTTCAAGGTGTCAAAGTCTTTGTGAGAGTTTCGGGCCTCCACTGTTCACGTCCAGTCGCCCGGGTCGTCTCGGGGGAAGAGGCGTGCGTACGTGTCGATCGTCGTGACCGGACACGGGACGGGGTGCACTGTGTGCTTCTACCCGGGGTGGAGAGAAGGATCGTCGTGCGAGAGAAAGGACTCTTTGGGGACGGGACCCTCGTCCGTGGCTACGACAGAAGGGTCGTCCACCTCCGAATGAGGATGAACCCACACAGCGGTTTGGTCGTTTACCAGGCTACTGCCCATGGGGGGAGGGTACCACGTAGGTCTTAAGTTTTGGTCTGTCTCCTTAGAGCTGAATTATTCTCACCCGCTTAAAGTGATTGTCTTCTGATTTGTTTCATCCGACGTACGACAGTCCCACACCTCGAACCACCCGAAGGAGGAGTACTTTTGTGGTGGTACGTCACCGGGGTCGGACGGGGTGTTACCACGCCCAAAGTGCCTCGGGTGTCTGTCGGTGTGGTTGTGGACGGAGAGGCACGGTCTGTGTGACCGGTTTCGGGTAGGGTCCCATGTAAGGGGAACGGGAGAGGTCCGACTGGTGAGTAAAGAACCAGAGGCGGTCACTTGACAGAGAAAGTCTTTGGGACATAAACCGTCTCTAGTGTGTCCTTTTGCCGTTGGGTGAGGTCACAAGAACGGACCTCTTAGGGTCCCTGCCCCTTCGGACCACCCGACGGCAGATACCCCAGTGTGTCTCAGCCTGTGCTGACTTCACTGAACCGTCGTCGTTGTGTTCTTTTTGATGAGAACACTCCCTTTCTTGCAGGACTACACCCGGCCCGTGACTCCTGTGATCGGTGTTCACAGACAATTTCCACCGCTGCCTCTTTACTCGAACAGGGAGTGAAATGAATTTACACAAAAGTTTTCACTTTGGTAGAGTATATTAAGGCATCGGATGTATACTGTAGTGTGTCACCGTTGTCCGTTTGTACCCTATTACAACGTGTCATAAGGTCTCACACTTACGACAGTGTGTGTCTTGTTCCACCTTCGTCGGACCCGCGACCGTGATCGGTAGACTACACGTTCAAGTAAGAGTTTCCCTTATTTCATGAGTTCGAGGTGACAGGAGTCCCATCTTTTACGGTGGTTTCGTCTCGTTGCGTCCATCCATCCCACACCCTGAACCCAGTCCGGGGACGGGAGTGCTCGACACTCTGGACCCGGAGTTGGAGAAGTAGACATCGTGCCCACCATCCACTGTGGTGCGCGACACACGGTGGGGTTCGGAGCAGTTCTAATTCGGGCCATTACGACCGTTTCGTGACTCTGGCGGTGCGTACGCACTTCGTGTTGTTTACCGAGTGGACGGCAAACGACTTGTAAACCCGGTAAAAGTTTTAAAGTGGACGTACTTGTTCGAGACCCACTTGTCGAGACACATGTTTTGAAGCTGATTTAAGGACTCGTGAAGGGCCCGTGTACAAAGATTCTCGGTGTCCCAAAGTTGTACGCTTTTCGACATGCACAGTCGGTGGTCCGACGGAGAGACAGGGCGCGGACGGAGACAGGTACTCCGGGACACGGGGTCGTGGCGACCTGAAGTGACTTTTGGGCGTCGGTCAGTTGTTCACTTCACGATGGACAACCCTGAGGGGGCGGGGAAGGGATGCACCGTATTACGGACAAAGAAGAACGGTGTCTCCACGATTCGACGGCACCTGTTCCCCGAAGTGGAGAGGACTAGGTTAAGGAGTGGGTATACTAATAATGTTCCTAATTCATTCACGGACCGTGTCTTTACCAAAAAGGTCATCAGTACATACCTACACTCTCAACTTGATGTTACTTTCGACTCGTGACTTCTTAACTACGAAAACTTGACACCACAACTTTTTCTGAGAACTCTCAGGGAACCTGACGTTTCTCTAAGTTGGTCAGTTAGAATTTCCTTTAGTCAGGACTTATAAGTAACCTTCCTGACTACAACTTCGACTTTGTGATTATGAAATCGGTGGACTACACTTCTTGACTGAGGAACCTTTTCTAGGCCTACGACCCTTTCTAACTCCCGTCCTCCTCTTCCCCTGCTGTCTCCTACTGTGCCAACCTACCGTAGTGGCTGAACTACCTGTAGTCAGACTCGTTCAAGACCCTCAACCACTACCTGTCCCTTCGGACCACACGAGGTCAGGTACCCCTACGTTTCTCAACCTGTGTTGACTTGACTTGACCGTGTCTTTACCCGTGTATACTCTACAAATCGTTTATACACGACTTCCTTCCGAAGGTTGCACTTCAGGAGAGGGGCACGTGGTGGGACAGAAGTCTGGACCTGGTACCTCCTTTGAGCCTCCCGACACCGGACCGACCCTCGTCTCAGGGTAGACCCTGGGAGACTGGGGTAGGACTGCGAATAGAAAGTGAGGGTGATCGACTGAGACGGTGCTCCCCCTTTTGTCGAGGTTGTAAGTAAAGGAAAGAGTCTTGTGTTTCACCGGAAATATATGAGTTTTGTAAGAGTAAAATTTCAATTTTGGGACGGAAGTTGTGTCGGGACGTAATCTCCTACTGACACGTGTGTCGTTCGTTTTATTTGTCCCTCGTTTCGAAGAGAGGAACTTTCGTCGTGGGTTCTCCTTTCGTCCTGGCGGGTCGCACGACTCCACGGTCAGTTCCGACTACCGAGAGAGACCGGTCAGACGTCTTGTCGAAAGTGGCGACACCTCGGTAGAGTCTTTGACGTGCCCGAGTACTGTAGTCTTTTCCTCCACCCCTGTACGGTGGTTCTAGGGTGACATCCAGCGCCGGGACACGAGGTCCGTTCTCGGACGGTGAGACTGTTTACGCACGGTTGTCTCCCCCTCCCTGGACTCCCTACGTGGTGAGAGGTTTCACGAGCTTTTTTTCAGTGTAGTGTGTTGTTCCATCCCGGATTTTAACCTACGAAGCTATTTGTCGACGACTAAGACTAGATAATCTTTTTTTAGACCCTTAGTGATGACTGTTTAGTTGCAATTCAAAAGTTTCTTCTTCCACTGAGGCGGTCCTACGTTCGACTGGAGGGCTTACCGCACCGTCGAGACGTGGGTCGTGTCGGGTTCCTGATCCCGCCCAGTCTTTTCTGAACAACCATGGTTCCGCAATACTCTGTCTTCGTCTCCTGCTCGTAGAAACCTTTAAAGATCTCGTTAGATTTATCATTAAAAACCCAGAAAACCTCGAGTATTATTTTCAAAGATATAGAAATTTTTTAAAAGGAAAAAAGATCATTGACGAAAAATAAAATGATCTCATAGTCCAGATATTACCAAATCCTTTTTTTTTTTTTTCCAACCCTCGCCGAGCGTCCATAAGACCGACTCCACGTGTCAGGTCTAAGAGTCGTCGTGACGGAGGGCCGACTATCTCTCTCTCTCTTCCGGAACCTCTCTGATTGCCACATGAGGGGGCCGGGGATGACAAATGTCCAATGTGTGAATTAGGAGTTAAGGTGGGTTGTCTTTTCACGAGAGCGGGAAATGTCTCCTGTAATATTGATGAAGTGTCTACTTATGTAATTTCGTATTTCGCCACTTGTCAATACACCCAGTGCTGTTGATCCTGAGATTCGGGAGTGGGCCAACTGGGCCTCAGACCCGAGCATGTGAGTCACACGGGAGCGGGACCTTGCGAGAAGTCGGCGATCCGGCCGGGACGCGCGGAGGGACCCGAGGCTGGAGAGACGGTGATAGCCCCCGACTGGACCCCCCATCCGGACCTGCCGTCCTTCCTACCTCCTGGGGCCCACCAGTCGGCCACCGCCGGTGACCGTCTCAGACTCAGTCTCTTCCTGTCCTAGTCTCGGCTCAAAATCTTTGCAGTGGTGTCGACCCCGTCTTCTGTGTCGACCCTCCCCTGTCCTGACGTCTCTCCGGTCCGCACCGTAAGTGAGGGGGTGGAGGAGTGGAACGAGGGGTCAGCCACCCCGACGCGAAGCAGGTGGTCAGTGGGTCTTACTGCCGAGCGAACGAGAGCCGAGGGGGCGGGGTTGGGGCCGATGGACTGGGTCTCGACTCCGCCATCGCCAATCAGTTGAACAGAGTACCGTGGTTGTGACAAAACTAGAACTTTGGTATTGTTACTGTTACTATTTGGTAAGAACGAATACTTCTAGTTGTCCTTTGAGGTTACTTTGTAGTACTTGTTCTATTTGGTCCTGGAATTTTCCTACAGTCGGCACTGAATGACCCCTGAGGAGGGACCTTACACTAAGGTCGTATTTTGATTCGTTTTACGAAGTGTGTGAAGTAGTACAGTTTGGAAAATTTTCCAAAATTTTTCAATAAAAAAACTTTATATTTCGGTTGTCATATGAATTATTTGATAATATCTGTAATTGAAATTTTATTTTTGTTCTTTTCGTCCGTTCTTGAATAAATTATGGTTTCAACCGTTCTCTACGAAGTCCCCGTTATATTCTATGCATTGACTTTTACTTCCCTTTTTTACAAAAATTTTTCACTGTTGCCACATAAGTCTATCCGGTTCCTTTAGTCAGTTTTTCTAAAGTACACTATTTATAACAACATATGTTCCATTAAAGGATTTTAAATTACGTATAAGTATATGTTTTTGTTATTGATTCTTACTGAGTCTACCATTTCTTAGACGGACGTTACACCCTTTGGGTCCAAGCTAGGGACCCAGCCCTTCTAGGGGACCTCTTCCTTTACATAAGAGTGGACCTCTTAGGGTATCTGTCTCCTCGGACCGTCCGATGTCAGGTACCCCAGTGTTTCTCGACCTGTGCTGACTCACTGATGTTGTTGTCAATTACTCTTACTCTGTGGTTTGACAGTCACTCCCTTTGAGACTTACTTGTCCGTCACTAAATTGCTCCCTTCTCCACCTGAATCTCCTCTAATGCTTCGACATACCCTCCTTATTCCCAGTCCTTGTTTGCTACCTTTACAGTACTCAAGCCCCCTGTCCCTGTGGTGCGGACAGTGTCCTGTGCCGTGACTGACCTTGGGGCACCGTATCCAATGTGTTAAGTAATTGTGCTCAACCTCCAATGACCTCACTGTCCTTTCAAGATGCAGGCCTCTCATCCAACATACCTGAGTGTGTAAATAGTTTTGAGTAGGTTGACGTGTGGATCCTAGAGACACAGACACCATACATTCAATAGAGTCTTCCTTGTTCGGGTTGTCGACTGTCGGCCGTCTCAGAGGTCGGAACTAAGACCTGTGGACGGTAGTGAGTCTGTCGTCTCGACCCGAATCCGCCAGTCGAAGGGGTGTCTGGTCGAGAAGCACTCCGGAGGACCCGGACAGGCGGAACTTTGGGGTTAGACACACGTGGGCCCGTGGTGTCCGTGGGTCGAGGTGTCTCATAGGGGTCGAGGGGCGCGAGTCTCGTCGAGTGTCGGAACCGGAAGGAGTTGGGGGTCCTCGTCGACGTCTGGTCTGTGGCCATGACGTGCTGCAAGTCGGATTAGACCTCTCACACACTGTCAGTGAAAATTTTATGTTCAGTTACTCCCTTTTGTCCGATAGACAGAATATTTGGTGACCGACAATTAACTTGACAAAGACACGGACTTCCTGAGGGTCTCAGGACTTGTACCGACATGGGGAGTAGTTACCACAGGCCAGGGAGTCGTGTCTCCCACTGTTCTCCGGGGCCCCCTACAAATACCGGGTTCCCTGGTCGGGACCGAGGGACCCACACCCCGACACACTTCCGAGGGACTCAGGACGAGGTAGGTCGGTAGGAAGGGAAGATGATAAAGTCCTTCCTCCCGACTGCCCCCTCCCGAGCCCTCTGACTCCTGGGACACTGTGCGTCTCTGACGACAGTGGTGAGGAGACAGGGGTCCCTGAAGACTCCCCGATAGTCGTTGTCGACAGGGTTCTTCTGTGAAGGACGGTCCTTGGGGTCTCCGTACACCCGTCTCCCGACACGGGGAGTCTGGCACTTGAGTTCCTGGGTCCTTCCGTTCGGACCCCGGACGGGTAGATCGGTGGCCGGACATCACCGTTCTCCGTTACAGAACACACGTTCACCGGTGAAGTCACCCTCAGCAAAGACATACTCGTGCCGTCGGTACACTTCGGTGTCTTTACCAAGACACAGACTCGGGTGTTACGGTGGCGACTGCAGGATCTTTAAATAGGCCCTTTTCAGTCAACCCTTTTCGTTTGTTGGGTGATGATGTTCAGACTCCCTCGGTTGCGAGGACGAGACCTGTTCTACTTGGGACGGCGGTAGACCGTCCTGTCGCCCACGGGGCCCCGAGCTCCTCGCCTTCGTGGGTCGCACACAGTCAATGGTCTTTGGAGAGGAGGAAGAGGTCGGTCGCGACCAGGAGGAGGTAGAGGACGACGACGGCCTAGTCGGCGAGGAGGTAGTCCACGCACCCGTCGCGGACGGGCTCCGGCGCGTCCAGGTCGCGGCGGCTCAGGACCCACCTCCCCCCCACCCCAACTCCTCCCAGTGAGAGTCCTCAGGTGCATACCACGAGAATGAAAAAAAGACACACAGAAAGGTTTTTTTTAACTCGTCTCGTCGTTCCCACCACCTTTATCCGAGAGAATTCGAGACGAACACCCTCGGCGAAAAGGAACCCGAAGGTCAATTGTACCCACTGTGTTGAAATTGTCCATATGTTGACAACAGAACGTCCCTATACAAATTTCTTCATTAAGTTCTACACACGTTTCTTACGTAGTGATTTGTCTCGTTTTTTTTTCACCTTTGCTAGACCTTCATTTTGTTGCCCTCCTCCCAACTGACACTGTGTACGTACAATACCTCACATTCCGTACAGATGAGGTTCCTTTTCTTGTGCTTATCGTCTGTTACTGTCTGCAAGAACCTAAGTTTCTTCACAAAAAGTTATAGTGTCCTTACCAAGAACCAAAGTGGTCCTTTTGAACCATTTTTAATTGTGCCCGCCGACTCGACCTCCGAGACAGACAGGTGACCGGAGTACATCCCGAGACCAAAAGTTTACTTGCCTGATTACTACCATCGTAGAGAAATAGAAAATCAATTTTTCTAAGTGTCTGGGTCTCTCGTAGACTAGAATCTTAGTCCAGTAGATTTGGTTCTTTAGAATCCTAAGTCTTACTTTCCACGGAACCCATGTCGGAGTAGTTAATTGTTCCGTTTCGGGTTCCTGTAGGTTAAATGGAGGTGCGACCCGACGGTGTACCTATAGAGGACACCAGACACTAAGGTGCTTAGACAAACCAGGTTCTCTCTACGGACTGGACCCATCTACGACGGTCGGTACCGACACTGAGGTACACCCGGTCCCATCGGTCTCTGGACGCCTACTCGCTTCACCGATCCAGTGCGAGACTGTGTCACACCGAAGACGTGTCAGGCCGAAGGTCCACTGTCCTTCATTGATTCTGACGTCTCCTGTCACACCGTCGTCCCTTTGCCGAGGGGTTTCTACAGGTTCCGGACTAGGGACCCTGGACACTTGTGATGAGTCGTTTCCCTAACGTGTCTGCACTAATATTCAGTCCTGAGGACCCTGCCCCTCCAACGAGACCTGATAGGGTCACCTGGGTTCCTCTAGTATTCCAGGGATTTTACGTTCACCCTTCGTCGTCCCTTTTCTTTTCCCCCACACTGATGACTTCTTCCCAGTCTCTCTATGACGTCAAACCTTCTACCTTCTTACCCCCAGTACTCAGTCCTCACGTCCGTGGAGATCTTCGGTCATTTCGTTCCTTTACCTGAGAGTTGATACCGGAACTCTTTCCAGTAGACAATCGAATCTGTCGGTCACGTTTACATGTGATCCTTTCGTGTGTAAGAGATGAAACGTGTGAATAATGTTACGACTCGCGTCTGGTAGGAGTCTGCGTCTTCGTTGTCCTCCGGTCTTTGTGCCGATTCGACAGCGAGATATCCGGGGAAGGACGGGTCGAGTGGCACTGCGGGGGTCGCTTCTTCTTTGTTCTGGGGGCGTCCGGACAGGAGAGTACTTGGTCCCGTCCACCACCCTTTCTGTGCCGACGTGTCAGACTGTCACTACCACGCCCGTCTCTTTCTCACAAATCAACCTACACCTCTTTTTACCGTCCCGTCTTTCCTTCATCCTCCGCAAAGAGACATGCCAAGAACGAGTCAGTTTTCTTCCTCTCTCTTTCCTTAGTCTCAAACGAAGGGATTGAGTAGTCCGACGAAGACCTACCGTCCTGACAGTCGATGAAAAATTACTCTATTTCACGTCAGTTCAGACATAAGGGTTTGTAGTTGTGTGGAAAGTCACTTCTAGAGATACGCGACTAAATATGGTTTTAAGGTATGACTACTGTGTGTCATTTGAAAATTTATTGAATATATCTGTCGAGAGTGTCAAATAAACTTATAAAATTAGTTTTTTATAAAATGATTTGTACTTTACGATAATAGTCAATGATACAAAGTCAGTCTTCCCTATATAATGACGGTCTCTTGAAAATCCTTAAAAGTGTCGTTTGTCTAAAGGTTGGTAGATTCCGTCAAAAAGATACATTGAGGGTTGGTGTACTTTCCTAGTTTACTCGGAAAGTTCCGTTTTTACGGACGCCCTTTACGGAATAGTGACAGGCATAGTTCCACTCCTTTGGACCGCGAACCGTCTCTTAACAAGGACAAACTACTTCTGTGTGCACAACTAAATAGTCATAGTCATACGTATCACAATGGCGGGGTGAGACTTGCACTTCTTGTTTCCTTGTGAGGAACGTGGACGTCGCCTATGTATGGACCATCACCAACCAGACATGGTACACGACACCCGACCCCATTTTAGGAAGTGACCTGGAGCCTGACCCTATTGGTCCAGACGACCCGACACCTGTCTAGTTGTCTCGTAGTATACTTATCACAAAACTAACAAAACCACTTAGACGGAAAACAATTTTTCTTATCTTTTTTGTTAAAAGAGATTCTCGAATCGACCTTTCTTACTATATCCCACACTTCTGTAAAGTAACCCCATTGTCAGAGTTGTTTATTACGACCTGTAGTCCTATGGTGTTCACTTTTACTTCGACCTAGGACAGGTGTGTTGTATGTGTCTTTAAGTAAGATTACCTAGTATAGAGATTTGGATTCTCGATTTTACTATCTTGAGAAACTTCTTCCGCCGAGTCCCCATTTAGAAACACTGGGATTTCACTTTCACTTTCAGTGACTTAGTGTACGCTGAGAAACACTGGGGTACCTGACTTGTCAGGTACCTCAAGAGGTCCGGTCTTGTGACCTCACTCATCGGAAAGGGACGAGGTCCCCTAGAAGGACTGGGTCCCTGACTTGGGTCCAGAGGACACAACGTTCACCTAAGAAAAAAAAACAAACAAACAAAAAACGTTCACCTAAGAAATGGTTGACTCGGTGTTCCCTTCGGGAAACACTGGGACCCAATCCGTTACCTGTGGTTTTTGATCAGTTGTTTACCTTTTTTTCTATTTAACTTGAACCAGTCTTAATTTTTGAAAACGTAATATTTATTGATCCAATTCTTTCACTTTTCTGTTGAGTACTTACCTTCTTTCGAACACCCTAGAATCAAGAGATTGGTCCCTAACTTGTACGGTCCAGGATTGGTGACCTGACGGTCCCTTAAGGGTGTCTCATTAAAAAATTAGAAAAACTCGGTGTTTCATTGACCTGGTGAATCCAAGCTGACACATCCCCCTGGATCAGTACTTATTTGTGTTCCCTTCCCCATTCAAGTGTGTTATTTTATTTAAAAGTAGTTGTCTTTTGTCCGTCACCCCATCAGACGACTGGGTACAATTTCCGATCTTGTTAAAGACTAATGTCTTTTCTCGGAGTTTTAAATGTGAAACTTTTACAGGATTTCTTTGTTTACACTCCGATAAATTTTAAAATTCGACCGAAGTGGAAACAAGACATTATGTTCCTTCGGGTTGATGGAGGTGGAGGTGGGTACTTGAATAAATTATCGTCTCGAAAGTTTTGAGTCGGTGTACTTTTAATAATTTTTAGTATCTCTAACTCTATGTTTCAGTGCAAATCTGCCTTTTCCAAGAAGTCAAAACACTCAAAATCCCCTGACGACATAGTGACCACGAGTAGTGGTTGGTGTGTCTCAAGGAGTGTGAAGACCTTGGTTTTGTGCACGACACTTGTGTGTTAGAGTAGACCAGTAGGGTTGTGGGGATTCTCCGTCCCTTGTGACCATGGGGGTAAAGTGTCTACTTCTCTCACTCCGGCCCTTGGTCGTCCCTTGGACGAGTCAGTAGATTCGGTGAACACTCATCTAGGTGAACTGAAGACCCGGACTCTTTACTTGAGGCTCCGAGAGGTCACGGCTTGGTAAGGTGTCAACACCGACTCTTTTGTCCGTTTGGACATATGTGCGTCCTCGGACACCTCCGACGTCCTGGACCCCAAGTATCGAAAGATCACCCCTGGATCCCTAAGATAACAACGATTTACTCCTCTCTGTCTCTTTACAAGACGAGATCAGTGATTGACCGAGTCTCTGGGGAGTCTTATTTATTTCGTGCACCGGGAGGAAGGGACCCGGAGTCAAGAGGGTGACCACCTCCTTCGGTCTGATGTCTTTGGAAGTGGAGATTTCAAGACTTCTTGAACCAGTTATTGAACGTAAATGAGATTTACGCATTATTATGAAGGACAATGTGTCAAATTTTGTTACTGGTTCCTTTTTTTTGCCCATGTTATAAATTATCGTGAAACACAATTTTGTCTAAAGACTTGTGAAAAGTTTTTCCCTTACTTAACAGTCTCAAGAAAATTATATAAAAATCAAGTAGTTTACAGTTTGTCGTCAATCGGTAATTAACGTTTTTTCGGAAAATACATATGACAGGTCTTTTACTAGACTTGACCTAATAAGAGACGTTTGTTCGACCACACACTTTTGTGGTAGGACAGGTACCGTTTTCCTCCTGTTTGTTAGGACTGGACTCCCCTTGCTAGTTCCCGGAGGGCCGGGGTCGTGCCGACACGTCGCGCCTCCGGACCGGTGGCCGACGTCCGGCCCTCCTGTCTCCTGTCCCGGCCCTAAGACGACTGGCTGCAGTTGTTCGCCTACATTGCGTGACAGACGAGGTGTCTGTTGAGTCGGCGACCGGTGTCCGCTCTTTTCCCGTCTTTTACACAAGGTCCAAGAGTCGTCTTCTTTTGGTTTGGGGTTTCCTGTCTCAGTCCATCTTCGTCTGAGGAGAGTTTTGTTTCGTTTGTCATTTCGTAAATACCGAATCCAGGGGTTGAAGACGGTTCTCTTTGGGGGTTCGGTCCGCACGAGGAAAGTCGGACTACTACCCCCGCCGCCCCCCCCAACACCGTGCCACCCCCAGTCCCTCAACCCTCCAGTGTAGATTAGGTTAGTAGGTACCGAAGTTTGTCGATCTCCGACGTCGTGTCTAATCCTTTTACTCACGTGTCCTCCCACCATGAGTCTCTTCGTTTATTTTTTGGTTTCAACGTCACCAGAATCTTATTGGACGAGAAACCAAAAGAGGTGTGTCTATCGTGTGTCGACGGATGTGGTTTGGGAGTTCTCAGTCGTCCTCCTTACGGTTCCAGCCCACCCCCGGAGCTATGGAACCCGCCGCGAAGTAGCCTGGGAGGCCTCAGGGTCCTACGCCACTGGACGGAAGACCTGAGGTAGGAGTACGCGAGAAGAACGACCTGGAAGAGAAGGAGGTCCTAACACGACCCCTCTGTTGTGTCCTACACTCCCTCGACGACGGTCCTCGACCTTGTGAGCCCTGGGCGGGACGGTGGTCCTCGGGGTTACTCTTTCCCTCTCCCCTAGCCCAAAGGTCGAAGGGTCTTCCTGAGGTCTCTTCGGACCTACGTTTCCCGTGCAGACGAGTGTCGGTGTCGGGTCCATTCCTTTCTGTCGACCGACCCTTCCCTCTTCGACTTTTTGGTTTCGCCTCGGTCCTACCTGCCAGACCTGCGGGCCGAGGGAAGTCGTCCTGGCAAAGGGTCTCGTTCGGGGTGCCTCCGTGGTGTAGTCGCGATATCCTCTGTGCGGGGTTTGCCGGGCCTGATGGAAGGACGGTCGAAAGTGAAATTGGTCGTGAAGCAGAGTAGTCCTTCTTTCCTTTGAGAAGACTTTAAGGACGACGGAAGTGTGTGCGTCGAGTGGTGGCCCAGAGCGCCGACGAGTGGGTGGTCCGTCGAGTCCCGAGCCGCGGGTCCGCGGCCGTGGGGGGGTTGGGGTTGGACCCGGTCGTCCCTGGAGACAGGAGGCCCGCGTCTTTCGACGGGGGTGGGTGGCGGGGTGTCGACGTATGACTCCGACGGAGTCGGGGTCGGAGGGTCCCTCCGCAGGCACTCTCTCACTCCAGTCGACGGGGTCTCGGAGGGGAAGATTAGACCCTTAGCGGACAAACGTCTTCTGCGAGACCGACGGCCTCCGTTCCCGTCCGACGAAGAGTACGTCGATATCGTCCTCTACTACATGTTAGGTAGAGGGCTGGTGGGACTCAGTCATTCGGGAGTGATTTGTACCCTCCGAAAGAAAGAAAAAAAATTTCCCTTCCCTTACAAAAGGAGTTACTGGTGTAGTCGTGAATTTCTTTTCGTTTTAAATCAGTCTTATCGGGTAGGGGAAAAGTTTTATACTAAAGCCAAAGGAAGGGTGAGGTACATCTGTTAGTACCGACTCTTTTGTTGTGTTTCGAAAATTTGCTGTTCCGTCCTGGCCACCGTGGGAGCTCCGTCGCGCGACACGGGCTCGCGGTCGTGGCACCCCTGGACCGCGTCTAGGGTACTAAGTACCCAGTTTTACACGGCACATACGGACAGACTCTCCGACACCGGGGGTGACGTGACTCTTGACGGGCAAGGGTGCGCGGGTCGCACTCGTGCCTGGAACCTAGTGTGACGAGGTCACTGCTGCCGTGTCGCCCGTGACTTTGGTCGTACCCGGCTCGCACGCGCACCCGGCGGTTCCCTCTGTCGCGCGGAGTCCGGGTGAGGAGTGTCCCCTGTGCCCGTCCGGTTACTCTCGTCCCCAGGTAGCCGGACTCTCTCCCCGGGGGAGGCTAGTGCTCGTGGGAGGAGAGTTAGTGGACTGGGAGTTTTATTCATTGTCTGAGGTTTAGTCTTAAAGGTTTTAAAGACATCTAAATTTGTTGACTTTTCAGGGTTTTTAGTTTTGTTTTTGAAGGAGTTTAACAATTTTATGTCCGTTCGACACTCTTCCGGTTCACACTGTATAAAAATTTCCGTTACCCTTGAGATGAAGTTTGTCGGGGGTACTTCCGTGAAATTGGGTATACCGGACAGAAGACTTGACCCAGTGGGACTGGACTTCCACTGACGGGGGGTGTTTGTGGAGGTTTACCTAGTGCCCTCCGGGGAGCCCGAGGGGATTGGGGCTGGGAACGTGGGTGTGAGTGTCACGGGGAGAAGAGACTGGGTAACTGAGGGAAGACTCAGAAGGAAGAGTTAGGAAGTAGTGGACGATGTGACCCGTGCTTACGTCCCCATTGGTCCGTCGGAGTGTCGGTTCTATTGTACAGTCTTACAAAGACTTCTTCATTAAACAACGAATCTCGTCGAGTCTTATATTTATTCAGTATTTCTTAGACCAAAATGTTCCCCTTCTCAGAAGGTATCTACCTCATTCTCACGGGTACCTCTGTAAAGACTCGAAAAGAGAAATGTCAGCGACTCCTTGGGTCTCGTTTTTTTGACCTTACACGTCTCACAGTTCCTCCAGTTTAAATTTGTATAAAAGGGTTTGATGTTTATAAAAATCATCGTTATGTAAGGTAAACTCTCGAAAATCGACGGATTACACTTGACCGTTACTCGGGCGTACCAAGAAGGACCCTGCCACCAAAGATTCAGAGTTTGGGCGGCTCTCTATTTCGTTATCTTCTATCATTCTGAAGAGTAAATTGTTTGTAATCTCGTGCACCATTAGTAAGAAACAAAATAGGTGCTCGGAATAAATCCTTCTCTTAACCCGTCTCTCCCTTTTTTGATAAATTGCACTCAAAACAAAAATGAAAGGAATGAAATCCTTTTTTTCAGTTTGTTCAGCAGCCGAGTCTCAGTTTCCTGCACTTGTACACTTTCGTGCGAGACTAAGGCCGTCGTCGTGGGGACCCTTGGACCGGAGGGTCCGAGGCGTTCGACGGCACCTCTCCAAAGGGTCCTACACTGAAGTGCAGATTCCATAAAAGTACCTCTCGTTCTTTCTCCAGACTGTCGAAGAAGTAAAGGTGGTGCTTCGCCTCTATGATTTCGTTTAGAGGTCACGTTCGAAAACTCACCTGCCCCGCTGGCTAGGACTCCCCCACTGGTCGACGAGGGTGGCAGGGTCATCTTCCCTGTCTCGACCGTCGACCCATTGGTATCCGTCGACCCGGTAGAGTTGAACACAGGAGTACATATTTCTTGCTGTGACAGGCAGGGTAAGTGACAATCCTACCTCTTTATTTCATCCCCTTCCTTCGGTCATCCTGTAAAGTCATTTACGATAGATCAAGACATGAAAATTGTACGGAACCCAAAAAAAAAAGTAAAGACGTCACAAAAAGGACTATCGCTAATATGACGATAAGAAAGGAAACTTTGGTGTGAAGAAGATACGAATTTATTGAATTTTTTTATTTTCTTTTTTCTAACATGAAACTAGTGGATTTGTATCACTAAAATACTACTGTAGTGTTTTAAACGAAACCTATCTTTTAGTCAGACCTAAGTGTCGATGAATCCGATTAGACCTTTTATGGGTCTCTTTCTCGTCGTTCTTTGGCTTCCTTTTTTTTTTTTTTCGGTTCTCCCTTTACCGAACAAAATCGTTCAAGTACCCTTATGGTCAAAACTTTGTACTAGAGAATATTAATGGGTTGTGATGGAGTGGTGTTTCCTTACCTTAACTGGAAAGTTGTTCGTGAGGGGGGTTGGGGGCGGGTCCCTAGAAACGTCTTTTGTTCAGACCTCCGGACTCTGCTCCGACCCTACCACCCTACCACAGAGACGTCGGTGGTGATTGGAGCCACGACATCGTGTCCCCAGAGGGGAAAGAGAATATTTGTGTGTCGTCTGGGTCGTAGAACAAAGTGCTTGTGTTTTGGACGTAAAGAGAGATGAATGATACACAGAGTTTGGAGTCCTTCAATACGTGAAGACGAAGCGATGCTACAGTGTATAGAGTTTTAATAAAAATTCAATAAAGATGATCTGAGAATGAAATTTTACCACTGGAGAGACCATAAAACCCGTTCAACCTCTTCGAGGATACACTGGGGAGGAGAACGTCTGATCCTGTCTTCTCTGTTGGATCTGTTGTTGATCCCGGACTCTGTCGTGACTCGTTAGTCCGAGACCCCCCTCCCCGCGATCCTCGTTTCTTACCGTGACCCGTTCCAGGGTGAAACTACCGGTGACCGGTTTCTCGACCGTCGGTAGGATGACCAAACTTCTTGGTCTCCTGACTCAAACCCAGTGGTGTCGACCACCTTTTACTCCCCCCTTTTCGGTCCTTCTTCTCTCGGTCCCTCCCCCATGAAGTTTAAGACTCATATTTAAGACGGACTTAGTGAACGATTGGGGACATGGTACGTGTATATCCCGTCCGAGGTCCGCCGGGTCGACTCTGACTTGAGTCGACTTAACTCTAACCTCGAGTATCTTACCTCTGTCGAACGTTGACTCTGGACGGATCAATCGACGGACGATTTATTTAGTTGGGTGGTTGGTTGGTCAGAAGTCTCCTTACTGTAACTTAGGTCTCAACGGTTCTGAATAGTCGGTGTTCAGTTCCCGTATTAGATTTTGGCGAACTATGTGTTTGTGCGTTTTACATTAGGTCAGAGTTCTCATTCTCTTTAGATTTCCTTCGACTGAGGTTACCACTGAGTCTTTAACCTTAATCGTTCGTTCCTGAAGTTTCTCGACAATAAAAGTTCCTGTATATCCTTTTAAGCAAGTATCAATTACTTTTCTATCCTTTACAGTTGTCAATTTATCTTTGATATTGTTTCTCAGTTTACTCTTAAGGTATTGCTTTTGGTCTTATAGACTTTATTTTAGAGGTACCCTGACCTACTAGTCATCCTACCTCTACTCTCCTCTCAGTCCCTCTGATTCCTATTTATATAGTTGTTTTGAATAGGCCAGACTCCCTGAATCTCTTTTTTCTGACCCCCTTTTCTCTCTTTCTTGTCTCAGACACCTGACAACTTCCTGCGATAGTTTTCTAAATTGTATGTGTCTTACTCTCAAAATTCTCATCTCCCTTTTTAACCTCGTCTTTTTTTATCGACTTCTTTACTGTGTAAATGTCTGAGTTCTCCAAGTCACTTCGGGTTTATGTCATTTATTTGGTGTGGGTTCGTGTAGGATCAATATTTGACCACTTTTGGTTTCTATTTCTCGTCTAGTACCTTCGTCGGTCTTTTTTTACTGTGTACTGTATTCTACTTATTTGACTTTCCGGTCACTGAAGAACCTTCTGTCACTTTCTTTCGAAATTCCACGACTTTCCCTTTCTTTTTTTTTTTTCTTTTTACGGTAGTCAAGTCTCAAGACATATGTCACTTTACTTCGAGTTAAGTAAAAGTCTAATTTTTTTTTGTGGTGGTGGGGGGGTTTTATTGGTTATCCAAGTGTGGTGTTCTTTACGATTTCTTCAAGAAGTTATCTATTAAGTTCTTTCCAGAAATCCCTTCTTGTTTCTCGTGACAAACCCCAATTTATATTCTAATGGGGGAATGAAAGGAATTTTCCGATAAATTTTGTGTTTCACCTTAGAATATTCTAATGATTGTATATACTTATATATACTATAGATTTCGTCTTTCCTAACTCCGTCATTAAATTTCACTTTATGTTTCTAATTCAGATTCATCTGTCGTAGTGGTTGAGTTGCCTGTTCTCAAACTCGTTCGAGGTCCTCTACCGCTTCCCGTCCCTTTGGACCACACGACGTCAGGTACCCCAACGTTTCTCAGCCTGTGTTGACTCGCTGACTTGTCCTTCTACCACTTTTCAATTTCTATATGTCAAATTATGAATCTCGTTAGTGATTTCAGACTGTGTTTACCATAAAGATTTCACGTTCAAACCGCCCCCCCACCAATTTGCTCTCCTTCTCCACGTCTTCCATTCGGGCACCGAAGCGTCGTGGTCGGGGGAAGTGGCTCTTGTCTGACCCACAGGGTCCCCGACGACGCAGGAGGTCAGATCCACTCTACGGGTCCCTGACCCCTGGGTGTGTCTCGGTCGCGACGAGGGCAGCCAGGGCCTCGGGGGCGTGGGTGGAACGGACGGGCGGGGGAATTGGACGTCGGTGACCAGGAGGTGACAGGTCTATCCTCCCGTCGACAGGTGCAGACGAGGTGAGAAAGAGGTTCGAAAGTCCCTCTTGGGACTTCCGCTGTAAGCCCCTTTCCCCTAATCCTTGTCTCTCTCCTCTTGACACGGTCTTTGCCCACTTCCCTCCTCACTACCGTCGACGGACCGCTCACACTCCTAAAGCGACACCCGCGGCCCCCTCCGGAAGCCTACCATTGACCGTTTGCACACCTAGGGTCGACGCCCCCCTCGAAGTAGGTTTCAAGAGAATGTTTGTTCTGTTCCGCCCCTTCGGTTTTCTTACTCCTCCTCACGTCCCCGCCCTGCCGGTCGCTGGGGGGGATCAACCCTCCCCGGTGGGGCCTCATCTCTGGTCCTGCGAGCAAGACCCGACCCCTCTTCTCCCGACCCCAGAACGTGGGTGGGACACAACCGACGTACTAGGGCCGTCCAGTGTCCCACAAAACTCGGAACTCACTTTTCCCGTTGTCATAGAGTAGGAACTCTTAATAACACTCTGGTCGTTCCATTTACCAGACACTTCGGTACATTCATGTTTCCCAATTGAAAATACTTTAAATTCAAATTTAGAGGGATCTTTAAACAAATGAAGTACGTTTTGGTTCGACGCGTCGACTTCCATTTCGTTTTGGTGTGGACATTTCCAGACTTGTAGTCCCAGACCCCAGGGGTGTCCCTTCCTTGTCCATACTCCATTAAAAAGTACCTTTTGACAAATTTAACATGTAATTCAAGGATAATTTAAATATGCATGATAAATAAAAAATAATGACCCTTCCGATTCCGGGGTTTGTAAAATGTGACATTTATGTCCTTATTGACTTTGTGTCCGATGAGAAGATCTATTCTAGCTCTGGTCGTTCTACCGTTGCTCTTCCTTTTACGACTACACTACTGATTCCCCCTTAAGTCTGTGGTGGAAACTCTCCTTAAAACCCTCGTCTATGTTTTGGTGGACTTTTTATGTCGTTTCTTCGTGTTCATTAGAGTACAATAATCAGTTTGGATCTCAAAAATTAGATCTCAAGTGTAAAATCCTATTTACTTCTTAGTCTTTCCTAATTTTTTTTACGGGTATCTTTTGCAGGTATTCTATAGATGTTTTACAGTTTTTCTACACGGAACGTAAAACCATAGACCTGTTATTATCGTTGGTGAAAATTTACACTTATTAATCGAAAAAAATTTTGTCGTTAGTAAAAGACACGGGTTCTGAAGGTCCAGGGGACACCTAGAAGTCTACTTCGAAACAAAAGTAATAATGAATGGTTCACACACACGGGTGGTGTTCGTACTTTTGATTTGCGTAAAATCTACTGAAATAGATCAGGACCTCACATCCATCCTGAGTACTAAGGTGAGAAAGCCCCTCAGATTCAGTAAGCGGGTTCCAGTACACACACGAGTCAGCGAAGTCAGCACATGCTGAGAAACACTGGGATACCTGACATCGGGGGGTCCGAGGAGACAGATGTCCCTAAGAGATCCGTTCTTATGACCTCACCCAACGGTACGGGAGGAGGTT
Organism: Capra ibex; assembly: GCA_006410555.1. Classification (NCBI taxonomy): domain Eukaryota; kingdom Metazoa; phylum Chordata; class Mammalia; order Artiodactyla; family Bovidae; genus Capra; species Capra ibex. The sequence goes on from SJYO01049755.1 coordinate 63,734,859, forward strand.
CAGTTTGTCTAAAGAGCTTCCGGTCAAAACATACTATTTCAATTCTTCGTTTGTTGTGATAGTTCAACGTTGTTGTATGTGTGTTGTCGGTCGTGACGGCGTCTGGGTTCGACTTCTGTTCCGAGACATCACGTCTGTGTCCCACTCCTGAGTCGTCCGTTCGGGTCCGGGACCGACTGCGTGCGACCCGCCGGACGGAGGCCGACGGTGTCCCGGGGACCCTCTGAGTCGGAGTACCTTTGACTGTTGTGACGAGGATGCCTGAGCCCCTGGTGTCTCCCGGTGTCGCCCGTCTGCGTCGTGTGTGTTCTGCCTGTCGTGTTGTCACTGCTGGGAAGTTTCAGGGACTCCCCCGGGACGCGGATTCGGTCTCTACGACGGAAACAAGACGCCCTGAAAGAGATGGGCTGTACGTTCGTTTAAATTCTTTTGGTCGACGTCTTTAAGGTACATTGTCACAAAAAGAAAGAAGAAAAAGGAAAGTTTGACTTGTCACAACTCAAACGGGTGGTCAGTATTAGTATCGGCCTCTCGAATGACTCAAATCGACCCAGAGTCTAGTTTCACGTCTCGCACTGTCGACTGTCGGACACGGGGCCTGAGTCCACCTGAACAGAACTTAGGGTCCAGCATTGGGCGCCAGTTAGTCGGTGGACCGGACAAAGGTAAAGGGGTGAACATTGGACTACTACTGTTGTAGTAGATATGGAGGTTCCTGGTACTCCCAAGTCTACTTCATGACACACTCTCAAGTGCCGTGAGTCAGGTGCGACCAAAAGTTGCGACACTAAAGATGCCCACTGACGTCTCCTACCTCTGGACGAGGGCCACTTGTGTCACAGTCAAATGGCCCGAAGGACTTCGCGGGTCCCTGACCCCCCGGAAGGTCCGTCTGTGAATGATCCAGTCACAAGAAATCCTAGCTTTCTAGTCCATTTAACAAATGTAAATTGGATGGGAAGTGTACACTTTTGCTGTGCGAATCTTTGTTCCTAGTTAAGGGTTTCCAAATTTTTTTGGTACCGGCCTCGTTGTCCTCGAAAGCAGTGACGGTCCCCACGATGTGTCCGCGTAGGTGAATCTTTTTGTCCGCGACAGCCATGTATTTCGATGTCGGATGTGCGTGCGTCTACGTACTTGTACGTGGGTGGTCCGTAAACACGTGTGTACAAGGGGTTTCTGTGTAGACCATACAGGTGTGTCGTCGTCACAACTACGACAAACACAAAGTTTCGAGGTTCTACGTTTCATCATCTCCTCTCTTTGATGCCATCAGTATTAACCACGTGCATGTCGTTGCTCTTACTCCATGTTGGTCGACTTATTGTGTCACTAGAGTTTGATTCAGAACACGTTTTTATTCAGTATTTGTTTTTTCATGTGTGACTTACTGTCGTAAATGCATTTCGAGTTTTTGTCCGTCTTGGTTGGCTACCGCTCACCAATGGGAACCTCCCCCTCGTGATTAACGTTTCTCCAGAGAGAGATCACCCAAAGGCCCCACGTCCGTTACGACAAAAGAACAAGACCAATGACACGGGTTAAATACTTTTAAGTTACTCAAATGAAGAACCGTACAGACATTCAAGCGTAGAAGCGTACAGTTGTTTGTTAAAAAATTTATTGTTTTTGATTCCATGTTTTAAATTTACCTATTGAAATAAATAACGTAAGTAAACAGATTTTCCCTAAATTCTTCGGTGTACAATTTATAAAAGGACTCTATTTCGACTGTTAGAGAAGGATATTCCTTCGTGTCTACAGAATCAGTGTGTCTCGCGACGAGTCGTTACGACTGAAACTTGTATTGGAGGTTTCCCCTTTTATGTGGGCACCAAATACACCAGAGGGACCGTGTCATAGACGGTGTGCTACTTGACTTAGTCGTTCCCTGATTTACTAAGGAAGTGAGTTTCTTATAAGTCACGTGAGAATATTAAACAGTCCTTGTGTCATACTTTGCGATCGCGTGTGTGATACTCTTTCAAGGATGATTCCTTAAAGAATGTGAACGGTTGTCCGACGACTCTCAACCTGGAGTAAGAGGAGTCACTCCGTGTAAATGCTTGTTCCTGGTCCTGTCCTCCCCCTGACCGGAAGGCCAGTCTCGACTGGGTAGGGTCATCCTGGGAGACGGTTCTTCTCAGAGACCCTCGGTGATAAGAATCCTGTGTCACTTTTGTTCGCTACCAGGGTAGGGTCTCCTCTCCTCGGGTACTCTTGGACTCAGACAGACGTGACAAAGAGAACGCCGTCTGTTCCTCTTACCCTAACCCTTTGTAAAAATTCACTGGACCCTACTCCTAAGGGGGTTTAAATAATAGAAGAAACTTAGAACGTATATTATTTTGAAAGTCTTTTCAGTGATTTTCTAAGATAAAAGCACAAACACTAAGTAACAATATATGTCGATAGGTCCGTTCGATAATACAATGTTTCAATATAAAATAAACCAAATAAACCATCGGTATAAGATGTACAAGTTTATGTTTCAAATCGAAGTAAAGACTGATTATGTTTTGTTTGTCCTATTTGATTATGAGTTACTGGACGCGATGGACAAGTGTTCTTTTGTAGATATTGGACTCTGGACTACAAAAATATGCGCACACACACACATTTAATGAACGTGAAACGGGATTTGAGAGTGGGCCCTGTGAGACCCCTCGATGGGGTGGAAGTGCGGTGGTAGGAGGTCGGTGCAGTCGTGACGGCACACGGCTCGTACCCGAGCCGCCGACACGCCAGGAGTGACCCAGGGCCTCGGACCGGACCCCCAGCCCGCTGTGGTTCCACTCATACTGCTAGGGACAGGAGTTCCTCGAAGTCAGATCATCCCCTACTCTGCATGATCTGACACTCGAGGAGCTCCCGTCCTTTTCACAGACCAGGAGGACGGGTCACTGGTCGTGGCCGGGTCGGTGCACCACGGGTCACAATCCCGTCGACTGACCTGGCCCGGTGCCGGTGGACCCCGACGCGTCCCGCTCGTGCCGGTCTTCGTCGGTCTCGAGGCCCGTCGGACGCCCGTCTCGTCCCTCCTCCGGTTCCTCCTACGGTCCCGGGTAGAGTCGTCCACGCCCGCCCGCGGAAGGTCCGTCTCCGCGTCCAATCGCACCGGTGCCACACTCTTTCCCTTCCTCCCGTGGCCGACTCTGAGTTCCTCGGGGTTGACGATGAGACCTTCGGAGATTGACTGTCCCCCCGTCGTCCTTGGGTCACTTTCGACAGGACTCGTCCCTCGAGCCGATTCTGACTGCGCACTCCGCACGTCCCGACCCCCTCACCCAGACGTCTGTGCCTCCACTCCTAAGGGATCGCCCAGTCGACCACGCGCGTCCGTCCGTCCCTCAATGATTACCGAAGGGCTACGACCACCTCTGTTTCCGGGGTGGTACTGGGTGTCTTCCGTTCCCGTTCTCGGTCCGTCCTCCTCGGCGTCGTCGACACGAGGTCCTATGTGTCACAACACGTCGCCCTTCGGGTCCGGACCCCGACCACTCTTTTCCATCTTGGCTTCGATTGCCGTCTACCTCGACCCTCGTTTCGGTGTCCCCCGATTCTGTTACTTGGGTCTTCCCCGACTCCCCTGCTCTTCAACCAGCTATGGGGCTTACTACCCCTTCCTGCTCGACGCCGTAGGTCGTAGTTTCACCTCTCCAAGTCCCTGTCTTTGAGTTTGAGTCCTTTCCAGTTGTTCCTTGGTTGTGTGCATCCTCGTTTGGTGCTTTATTTCGTACGGGGTTGTCACCGTCACGTATGTCCACTTGACATACCTCTGAAAGTCGGACCTCTTTCGCCAGAGTTCTCTGGACTCCCCGGTAGTGTCCCTCCGGGACATCGTCCTAGCTCCACCAGCCCACCACCCACAGCGCCCTCAGTGCCACGCCGGTTCCTGTAGTTGGGGGCGGAGGAGACGGCCTAAAGTTCTAGGCCCCAGTCCTGACACGTACAAGGGCGACCTGGGTGTCTCGGATCGGATCTTACTCCTCTGCGTCGTGTTGTCGACGACTGACCTGTTGACCGAGGGTGGAGCGTGGGTCCGGGACGAGGGAGGACCTTAGTAAAAGACACAACTCGACGGACACGACTCGGTCCGACCTCTCCCAAGTTCGAGACCCCCACACCCGTCCGATGTCCTCGACGGGTCCTAAGACGTGGGACTGTAAGTCATTAAAACACTTTATGTCGTTTATTTCTTTGAATGGATTCTAGTCCCTCATGGGGTTTATCCTCGGTCCACTAAACCGTATAATTTGGTACCATGACCGACCGACCTAATACATAATATAATTTCACAGGACGACTAAGTTCATAGTTCGGCGTTAGATCTGAATTAAGTTGTTGACCAAGGACTCGTGTCTGCTCCATGACAAGGATTCGAGACGGGGCCCCGATGTCCTTACGCATTGGACCTGCTTCCGGCGGGTGACCGGCCAGTCGAGAAACGTCGCGGAGTCCTGTGAGTCGTGTGACTCCTCACGGCACACGAGGGAGGTCCCTGCCCCGACGACGTCCGAACCCAGATCGCCACGGACCGTGTCTCGTCCCCGGCGTCTTCCGTCAGCTCGTCCGCTCCACCCACAGACTCGATATCAGTGTGTTCGAGACTCTCCCGTGGTGTGTCTACTCGGACAGAGAAAACCCCCGCCCACCCTAATCCCTCCACTATAGACTTGACCCGACACTTCTGACTTCTCCCCGTGGGGCCCCCGTTTGCCCCGCCCCCCCCCCCGTCCCCCACCTTCCTTTCCGTCGCTCGTCACGCCCCTCCAGGTCCACCAGTCCCCGACCCACGTCGACCTCGCCTTCCACGTCACACACGTATCTCTACCTCTCGACTCGCCCTTGGTCCAGTGCTTCCTGGGCCCTCGCCACGGTTCGTCAGTCCGGTCCCTCTAAACTAGTGGAAGAGTTGAAATCCTTCTGAGATTCTGTGCACGAAGGATTCTGATTGCTCCACATTTATTTGTGTTTAGTCATTGCATTAGTACGAACGGGTTCTACATGACTCATCTCCTAGACGGTCCCTCTCCGCCGGTTCCGGACGGGGGTGGGGACGGGTCCGGGCCGGGGGTTGGGGTGAGGATGGACTCGACTCGAAACTCGAGTCACTTCGCCCCGGCGGCCGACCCCAGCATGCGGGTCGTGAACCAGTACTCCGACATCTCTCACCCTCCCGTCAACCCTCCGTACCCGTCAGAGAGGGGCAAGAGCTACGCGGGCTAGTGTAGTAACAAGAAGTGCGGAACTTTCCCGAAGTGCGGTACGTAATCCTAAAGGGTGTATGTGTGTGGACACCCCGCCCTTGTTTTTGTGTCGGCACTTGAACCGTCCTCTTCCCGTCAAGGGTGTAAAGTCCTCACTGAAGTCTCGACCATGTGCCCGGTTCATTTCGTCGCAAGTCAATCGAGACGATAGTTTGTCTTTGTCTTTGTGATCAAATCATCCTACCCTTATTACTTTGTCATAAAAGTTCTTTTTTTTGTAGTAAACAGATTCTCCAAATAGGAAATTTTTTTAGATGTGGTCCTTTGTGGGGTCGGGGGTCGATGTCACCATAGAGTGTCGTATGGAGTCACTCGATTACGTAAAATCTAAGGGGAGGTGAAATCAGGGTGGACGAGTGTTGGTGTCGTCGACTGGGTTCCGGACTGTCTCTTTTGGGATGTCAAGTTCAGAAGTGCGCAAGTCTGAGAGTCTAAAGAGAGTTCCGGGGCAGTGAACCGCACGACCGGTGTGTCTACACGGGCTCTTGTACGGGGAACCTCGAAGACGACCACGACTTGAGAGATCTAAGTTGTGGCGAGTAGTAGAAGTAGTGTCGAGAGGAGAACGTCCACGGAAACACTCAAGGAACGGGACGGGCGGTGGGGGCTGGGACCTTCGAGGGCAGACGGGGTGGTGTTCGCACGGGACACGTGGACCACGGTCCCGTCCCCGTCTCCCCGACACTGACAGAAAGCCGTAGAAGTCGTGGATTCGACCACACACGGAGTCTGTCCTTCCGTGTTGAAGTGCAGTTACACTTAATCTAGACTTTAATCGGTTTTCGGTTACCAAAGTTTGTCACATACTGGTGGGGTGGGGTGTTTTTTTGACGGAATGAAGACAAAAAAAAGAGTGGTCATTAATACTGTTATAGTGATCATTACTGTTGTGGTCCATAGTGAAGAACTCTGAAGTTACACACAGACCTTGAGAAGGAACTTTAAATGTAGTAGGAATTAGGAGTGTGGAATGTAGAAAAATTTTTGACAACAAATACTTTAGATTCTACGATACCTAAAATTCTACGTAATAATAAAATGTAATGGTCTTTCCCTTCCTTATACGACGGTTGATTTAATATTACCCTAGGAGACAATGGAGAATCTTAATAAAATGAAAATGGTTTCTCGAGAAAATTTGAGTAAGTCTGTTCTTTCATCGTGGCTATACTTGTTTTGGTTCAGATGTGTTCTTACTGTGGTTGACACTCTACGGTGACTACGTAGTGTTTCGGATCGCGGTCTTTAAGCTTCTCCTTTTTTTTTGTTTGTCCGTAGCGTCTGGGACTATACACCTTAAGGGAACTCTCCCATTCGTTGGACGAGGTACCCAGCGTTTCGTCTGTCACTCCAGAATCCTAGACTTCGGTTGACCTGACGTCGGGGAAGAGGTTAGAGTCCCGTGGCAAAGGACAGACTGACTTAAGGAAGAAAGTGGATTATACCCAATTCCGTGGTTCACCAACAACTTTCCGTTGTTGTTTCTTCGTCTTCTTTTTTACTCTTGTGTATGAACTCCTTGTATTTCAACAAAAAGAAATGTCCTTTTTTCTTCCACTTATTTGAATTCTCGTAGAGGACCCTTCGACAGACTCGAGGTCGTCTCCTTTATACGTGTCTCCTGGTGCGTACCCTAGCTGCACCCGCACAACACTGACTCTCTCCTTCACGTCCCTCTCGCCTCTCTCCCTCGGGTGCAGCCCCACCGTGTGGACGACGTGTGCACCTTTCCCCTGTCAGTCCGCTGGGACTTCGAGTCTTGGTCAAAGTTGCCCTCCTTTCCTACAGTCCTACTCTACAGACCTTTCATCCCGCCTCTGCCTCGTAGTAGGTGTGGTTTTTCCACTCAGTAAATTTTTACGTCCACCCTTCTCCCTTCTTCGCGTCGTCCTACTTGCAGTCGGTGTGCGTGTGTGCGGACCCCCGAGACGTCCCTGCGTCTCCCTTCCTCCCCCTACCGTCCCCGGTGGTCTCGACCACCCCCGCTCGTCGTCGCGACGTCCTACGCCTCCCTGTTCGGAAGGTCGGAACTCTGTCCGACCCTTCCTCCGGTTTGAGGTCTCTCTCCACTTCCCGTCAGTCAGAGTCTGTGCGACCTAAACCCCCGGTAGTACAGTGGACTGCCCGTCCAGTTGGCAATTATAGTGAGTGCATTTTCACTGCGATGTGTCTTCCGACGTCTCTCCTCCCTTCCCTCGTTTCTCGAATGGGGGCACTCCCTCCTTCTCCGGGCGCAATCTACCCACTCCTGTCGCACACTACTCCCCCCTCCCGTCCCTTCCCGTTTGGTTGAAGACTGAGACTAGTCTGTCGCGCTTCAAATAAGGCATCTTGTATACTTGACATTAAAATTGGTGTCTTCAAGAGTTTATGAGTGGTTTGTAGGTGTGCAGTGATCGACTCCATTTTGCAGCTTTTAACTAACTGAGTCCTCGGTAGGTAAATTATCCGTTAAAAGGAAACCTTCGACCTTCTAATTAAAGTCTTTCATTTTGGAGGGACGATAGACGAATCCCTGGAGTGTCAATCTCGGTCGACTCTAAAGGTGATACCCCAGAAACCCTCTCGGTGAAAGGGGAAGGAAAGTCACGACCAGTGCGGAGTGTTTGTCGAGTGTTCATTGAGCGGAACGGAGGAGGCACAGGGGTCACAAGGCACAGCGGTGATGACACCGACACCGGTGGGGTTGTCACACGGGTTGTGGAGAGTCACCGAGCGAGACGTGAAGGGGTCCCCATTGTACGGGACACGGTGGCTTGTCGGACACCTCCTTAGAGAAAAGTATAGAAAACGGGGAAAAGACGGGTACAAGAAAGGGAAAAGTGGACACTCCAAACTCGTAAGAGAGATATCGGGTCCATTGTCAGAAAACAACCCCTACACCAATCGTTTATAGAGGAGGGTGAGACATTGACCACCAGAAAGGTAGGTAGACGGGTCCAGAAAACGTCTTGTTTTCCAAAATTGAAGACTACTCCTTGTTCAATAATGAAGAAGGGAAAATACGTACAAAAACCACAGTTTAGGTCCCTGAGAAATGGAACGGGATCTAAGTTTTCTAAACGGAGATAAAAAGAAGGATTTCAGAGTGTCAGAATCCAGAATATTGATTCAGATACTACCCAGACTCAATTACCCCTCACTCACATCCAACGCCCGGCAGAGAACGGGTCCCTACTGGTTAACGAGATCGCGGAAGTGACTCTTCCGACAGGAACGAGGTACCTGGACTGATGTGTGGATGCAGTTTCGAGTCGGCTCGTGTGATTTTACATCAAAAAAATTCTCGATTTTTAGTGACTTGTATGAAGGATGAACTGTGAGACCAAAGAATGGAAACATCATTCATGATAGAAGGTACATAGCCCTATTAGGTTTCAGAGGATTAAAATGCGTTAGTAAACTCCTGTGGTCTTGCAAGGCTCGTCGTTACAGGGACTTTTCCTTCTTACACCTTGTTATTTAAAATTATACTCCCCTTTTGGGGTGTTTAACTAGACATAATATATTTCTGTATATCCATGAAACTTTCTGTCGAATATATATTATGTTTGTCCTTGAAATAATATGTGACTTTTTCTCTCTACGAAAATAACAAAATGAAGTTTATATAAGGAAAACCGTCTATAAATGAGTGAGTTATTATACCACTAATCATAGGACTTATTACCGTTTCTTTTAAGAATTTATTACTTTGGTGAATGATGAAAAGTATGTCAGTGTGACGGGTGACGTTATTGACTACCTGTCATATCCCGGTCCCACACATTGGGAGACAATGATTGTTTAGAGTAATTTATGTTAATTTTACTAGAAGTCTTGTGATCGTTGTGTTTTATGATCCGTTTACTTAACTTTCCCGAAAGTGAACATGAGTTTACTCTCTGGGTCTAATTCTTGTCTTTAAGACGTCTTCCGGTTGTCTATCAATGAGTACTACGATACCACAGGATCTTTCAAGGTGTTGTTATGCAAACTCCAGGTGTCACGGTGTGTCTCCGACAGTTATCATAGAGACCTTCCTTGGTCACTAGACGAAGTTTGAGGTACACTCCTTTTCTGGAGTTGAGGTCCTCCAGGGTACGGTACCGTGATGTGTCGTCCTGAAAGTCGCGACAGACACATCCTCAGTTCTCCCCGTTTCCCGGAGTCCGTGGCACTCTTGGAGAAAGGTGGGTGGGGGGGTGAGTCTCCGTCGAGTGGTCGAAGTACTGACCAGAGTGGACACATGTTTAGAAAATGAGAGGTCTATGCGTTCCCGACATGATTCGACTATCCGTATGTCCTAGTTTCTGCGATCTAGGTTTGACATAAAGGAATGAACGTCTTTGCTGGCGTCGAAAAAGTTGTCACTGGTTTTCCTTGTTCTCTTTATTAATCACAGTCTCTGATTTTTAGTTATCGACTTCTCGATGTAAGTTGTTGCTAGACCTTTCCAGGTTTGCGTGAAAATACTCTTACGGAAGTTAAGATAGGATTTTTTCTTTTTTTTTTTTTTTTTGTCTGTATTACTTTCTCTGTGTAGTAGAGTCTTTAGTACGAATTAATAAGAAGTAAACTCTAGGTTAACGTTTTTAATCTCAGGATTTCTAATGTCTGTGTAAAGACTTTTTTATGTCTTTCTACCAAGGTCCCTTACTTATTTCCACACAATATTTTATGGTGGTCTATTACTCTCGACCTCTTGTTTTTTCTCTTAGATCAATGTTTTGTTCGGAGGAGGTGTTGGTGCCAGTCGGGTGGAGGGGTCCGGTGGGGTACGGGGTCCGGCTGGACTCGTGTTCCCCTACTTCTGTTTCCCCTCCGTTTTTCGGGGGGAAGCGGTGGTCCCTTAGAACCCACTTCTTCCCATTTTACCAAAGCACAAATGTCCACAAATACGTGATCCGAATGCCCAGGTATGATACGGGTAGTTCTGATTAAGTCGATTTACGGTTATATCGTTTCTTCCGTCTACTTGAGGTTAGGATGTGTTAGAGGGATGTGTATTTCACTTCACTTCACTTCAACGAGTCAACACAGGCTGAGAAACGCTAGGGTACCTGTCGTCGGTTGGTCCGAGGAGGCAGGTACCCTAAAAGGTCCGTTCTTAATGACCTCACCCAACGGTAAAGGAAGATCGTAATAATTACTAGATTCGGTCTTCTTAATCGTTTAAGAGGTTTTTGTTTTCGTCTTTTTATTACACTTTTTTTTGTTAAATACATTTGTGAGGTAAAATAAACCTTTCCACACCCTCTCTTTCTTCTCTTTAGGATCTCCGGAATTCTATAAAGGAAGTGGTCTTTCAAAACAGTCCTGACCTTCACCGTCCACTGGTTCACCAATAAAAAAGGGGAGAGAACGACAACGGATTTCTTGTACGGGTCACTAAACTCTCGCTTTCTTCGTTACAATCTCTCCAAACCCATTTACTTACGACTTAAATCCATTTATTTAGTCTTGGTAACAAAGTGGAAACCCCCTGAAGTGAAACCTCACAGAAAATCTGGTAGATTACAATCGGTGTCAAAGAAGAATCTCGGAGTGTCTCGACAGTAGTCTCGACCCCTCCTCTAGTCCCCCCGGTGGTCGTCGCGGGACATGGGTCTTCCGTCCCGGTTGTAGTAGCACTCTCCTGCTACCCGGGTCCGGTAGAGACTAAGGGCCTTTGATTTTGGGGCTAAGAGTGATTTTCGTTTTGACGGACCACAGGAAGGTCTTTGTTCATTACACGTGTTACACAATCTACCAATTGGATAATCTAAAGTCGTGGTTACAGTGTACGTCTGTAGACCTTCCAAGTGGGGTTCTCCCGGGTACCTCGGTGGACCTCTGCCTGTCTCCCGTCCCGGGACGGCCGGGCGGGTAGATACTGAGTCGCCGGACCCACCCCTGGGCGCAGGTCCACCACCACTGTGTGGCTGAAGACGCGACGTCTCTTCCAGTTTATTCCTGTAGACGGGTGTGAGACAAAATTCTTTGACACTGAGTGTAATCAACCAGACTTTCTGTGACGTTTCACTTAAGGGGGTTTCTACTTCGTCATCAAGACTAAATGGACTTAAGTCGTGAGTAAATGGGTTTGAGGTGATTGTCAAAAAAGTGTGAGTTTAGTCACCCACACAAGAAATCCGTTGTCGTTCTCTCTCCCTTATTTCTCTTGGTGAACCAGTGGACGGTGAAGGACAGGATTGTTTCGAAACCCCACCCTTCTGGGACGGCGGAGGTGACTCGATCCCCTGATGAACCCTTAAATTACTCCTGCGATATGATGATATCATACGTATACGTGTGTATATGTGTGAGGGGACACATATGATGCTCTCACGTGCAGTGTGCGAAGGGACGCCCACGTCCGCACCGCCTACCCCCGCCCGTGGAGAGGCTCGTACGTGATTCATATACGTGTGTATGTCTGTGAGAGGATACATATGATGCTCTGGCATGCAGTATGTGAGGGAAGGCCCACGTCCGCGTCGTCCACCCCCCTGCCCATGGAGAGGCTCGCACGTGTCGAGGTACTACTAGGTCTGGCCCAAGAGACACTACTGAGGCTAGTCGAAGTGTTACACTCCCACCAGTTTGACTGCGTAGCAATGACCCCTCTTTGTCCACAGGTGGCAGTAACAAAACTTCTAGAAAGTCAAAGGACTTCTGCTCAAGTCAATTCTGAGCCTCGATTGTCCTCAAGGGACCCCCAGGTCACCAATCCTGAGTTTCGAAAAGTGACCGACTCTTTTGGAGGAAAAGAAAAGGTCCCTGTTTAGACTGGACTCCGATTGAAAGGTCCAAAAGGAGACCTTTCGACTGGTTCGACGTTACACACTAAGTAAGAGATTCTTTATGGGAAGTACCATTTTGGTGGACTAACCATTCAACGACCACCCCGTCGTCCGCGAAAGGACACACACTCACGACGACCCGCAGGGGACGTCCCGGGGTCTCAGGTACGGCCACCGAAACTCTCCTAAAGAGGAACTGGGCTCTCCGAGACCGTAGGTGGTGACACCGGTATAGTGGAGGGTCGTGAAAGTCCCGATTCCTTCGTCAAGGACCTGGTGACACTCCTGAAGGGATACACCTTTACGGTCGTACACCGAAGGTCAGGACTTGAGGAGAGTCTTTCAGACTACGGTCTTCACCGGACACCGTCAGTGCACTCACACTGACGAAACGACTCGGATTCTACTGGTTCTCCCGGGACGTGTCCATGTGTATGAATCTACACCCCTGGATAAAAATTCGTACATGTGTAAAGATTGTAGTCCAATTCCTTCAGTGGACGGGTCATGAGATCCTACTGACTCTGCGTCCTGTTGTAAGGATCTTGATATCTTGGAGTTTGGACCTTCGTTGAAATATCTGTTGGATCACGTCATCAGGGGGGTTTCGTGGACCTAAAGTGTCTGATAACTTTACTTTTTTTTTTTTGACAAAATTAAAACCCCTGGTTAAGTCCCAACTAAAAATACAACGATTCGTTCTTGTGCTCGTTGTTGCGTCCTCTTTTACAGAGCAGTATGGGTGAGATCATGTCTCGGGTCACACCTGACGTCGAGTCACGGCCCAGGTAGACCCCTCCTGTCCGGTGAGACGAAAGTGAGATCTGTAGTGTGTCGACTGGGAGGTGTAGGTGTCCCCTGCCCCGGGTCCTGGGGGCCCCCCCTTGGTTTGAGACACCTGCGAGGTCGTGCAGATTTTTGTCGTGTCGTAAACGTACGTCGGACGCGTGTCGGAGGCACATGAAACTGGCAGAGGACGTTATGGATTATGCTGCACTTGTGGTACGCATGTCTACGGTCTCATGTCGTCTCAGTTCGAAACGAAAACCCCTGAAAGACCCTAAGAAGAGTTATAAAAGTTGTGTGCCAACCAACTTAGACACCTACATTTTGAACATCTATTCCTTCTGACATATAGGATGGTAGCGTGGGTTCCTGATGTCATCGAGAAGAACGTCTGACTGGTGTGGGAGTGAATTCTCTTGAGTTTGGGAATTCCATAAGAGGGGAGTTAAAAAGGGTGTGTAAAGTTTTTATCCTGGACAATCAAATTTTGTTTCTTTGTTTGTCTCTTGTGGTGTGTGTAGTTATGGACCGTGTTTTAGGTTTTACATGGTGACTTTCAGTAGAGCAGTCATGTCAAGTAGTGAAGTCACATCACACTATCTGTAAGTCCTTGAGTCATATAAATGAGAATAAAAGTTAACTGAATGGGTGAAAGCCAAAACAATGGGAATTGTATATCAATTGTTCGAAAAGATAAAGGAACCCTCATTAATAACGCTTATGACGTGTCTCGTCCCGATTCTCCTCTGACGCCGGTGGTCCTTTGATAGACGCCCTGACTTCGGTGGTCCGCGTCGTCAGACTGAGTAGTGGGTCCCGGTCCGCGTGCCCGGTCCCACCGACGACCGAAGGTGTTTGGTCTCGGTGACGTTGTGTCAGAACGAGCGAGGAAAAACTCAACAAACACCGAGAAGGTGTGTGACTACCGTCTCGACTCGTCGGCACTGTCCCTGGTGGACCGGACGTCTCGGGTCCTATAAATGATGCGCCACGAAATATCTTTCTCAAGTTACTGGGGACTAGATCCTGTATGACGGTGTGAATGTATATGTCGGACAGTTTCGGGACGTCCTAAAATCCATATGACGGACATCGTACAAAGAGACTTTAATGTCGGAAAGTTTTTCTTTTGTTCCAATCAAACTGGACTGATGAATGTTTTACGATTTTGACTAAAAACATTACTACTAAGGTTTCAGAATGTTTTTAGTGTTATGGATGAGCCTTTTTAAAATCTCTTTCCATTCGTTTAAAATTTTCACATGTAAAAACTTTATATATGACGTGAAATGGTGGTTTCCTTTTCGTGTGTCCGACAATCCATTACGACCGACTATGCGTCAGGCACAAAAGAGTCGGAACTGCGGGACGTCTTCGTGTGATCAACTCCGCCTTCAGTAGTGGTCCGGGACAGAGCATGAGGTCAGTTTCTGGTTCCTTGTCCTAGTCCTGAACGAGACTGAACTGACTACTTCACTGGTAGACCAAATGAGGTACTGAATAGTGAATAACCCGGCGACCCACCATTTATAAATAGCTTTAAGGTACATGTACACTGCTTTCTGTGGTTCTAAGTAAGTACGCTGGTTGTCGATGTTGGTTGAAGACACTCAATTCGCGACACGACCGAGACCGCGACTCGGTACTCGTTTTGTCTGTGCCAGGGACAGGGGTGACTCTGAATGTCAGATCTCCCTCTCTCTCCGTAGCACATAAATTAATACCTGTGAACCCTTCCCTTTCTGGTCCGAGGGCGCTGTTTCGGAGACTTGTTCTCCGGGAAGTTGAGACGGCCAGCCCTCCTTCTTCGGGACACCGTCGTCCTACTTCCTGGGTCGGCCTCCGTCCCCCTCCTCGACTACACGTGTGTCCGCCCCGGTCCCGGACGAGACGTGGCCCGACAGGAGTCCTCTCCCGGACGGTGTGTGCTGAGAGATGCCGCCGGGGAGCCCTACCAGACCCGGGACGAGGGGTGAGTAAGAGCCCAAGGGAGGACGTCCCTGACACAGACAGGACGAGTGGCGGGTTGAGGTCCTGGACGTCCGCAGTGATGCAGACGGGTTGGGGTCACACCTCTATCAATACCATGTTTCACGGTCCCCTACTTCTCCGTCATTCAGTTAGACGGAAGTGTGGGGTTTACACTATCGGGGGTACCTCTTGAGACATGGGTACTCGGAGCTGTTTATGTCTATACTTGACGTACCGTTCTCTTATTTACATCGACGGAGTGTTTTCAGTTTTGTAACAAAAAGAAGAAGTCTCTGGCAAACCTAAAGTATCTGTCTTTCAGTTTTAACTCAGGGTGTCTTTACAGATGTTTGAATGTCCGAAGAACTTCCTTGAAGAGAGAGTGTGACAGGCTTCATGTCAAAAATGTACAAAATTAACGTTGGCGGTTTCGACCTAAGAGGACACTACCCCTGTGTACCTTGTTCTCCAGAGACACAATTAGTCACCCGTGTAAGTCCTTCCCGTCAAATAAGACGTGGAGACACCTAAAACCTAGTCTGTCTTAGTCTTGATATTTTAGAATTGTCACCCTCCTTGTGAATTTTAGGAGACATCTTTTAGGGGTCTTTCGTCTGTACATTCATTTTACGACGTCCACTGAGCACAGGGTGTTTGTGGGTGGCGGGGTGGGCACCACGGAGGCCCTGAGGACGTCCCCGTGCCCGACGTAGCCCTTGTTCCCGGCCGTTGGGACACGTGGCGGTCGACTACAGGGTCGTCTCCTATGCCTGTCTGTGGCACTCGCTCTGTGACTCCGCAGCGTCTCGTCCAATCTTCCATTCGAGGACCTCTGTCTCGCCTCTCCCCCGCTCTTGTTTCTGGACGTCCTCCCCTCCCCCGCCGGGACACCGAAGATGGGACCTTTACATACACAAATAGGATAGGAACCGAAACCCACCAGGGAAGGTCTTGGTAGATAAAGAGAATAAAGTCCACGGGATAAGTGGTTTTTTTTTTTTTTGGGTGGAGTAATCTTGTCGTTGGACTAAGTATCATACACAAGTTATTTATAAACACCTTAATTGTTTGTGAAAATTATAAAAAGAAAATTTACCTTTCCGTGTGAATGTTCAGTACCGGTCCCACGCAGAAATAAAACGCAATAGAATTTTCATAGGAGTTAACGTAATTAAACAAAATCTAAAGTACGATTGACATGTGACACTAAGATCCTGTGCGAGAGTTCGTTCTCGTTGTATTTACCGGTGTTCTGATTGTATCTGGGCCCCCTGATGTCAGGGAGAGGTTGGGACACCCTCCACACGGGTACACCGTCCTGGTGAGACCTCCCTCGCCAGCGGTCCGGGGGTCTCCTCTCGTCGACCGACCGTGTCTCCAGACAGACGACTTGCGGACTCGAGCCCCGGAAGAGTGTCAGAGGTCGCTGTGTGGTGTGACGAGACTTAAACTCTACCGTTTGAAGATCCTGTCGTGGTACTGCAGATGGAGACACACTTGGATTCCGACTGACTACGTAAAGTCTTTACTGTATTTTACGGGTAAAAATGTTCTCTAGACTTATTGTTGTCTTTGAAGGCATTCTGGTATTTAGTCAGCGAAGACAGTTCAGTGTGAGTTTATAACTTGTACCACGAAAGTATTCTGTTATCTTCGTGCCGAGAGATGGCTACGTACCGAAGTCTACCTACGATTCGGACTCTAAAGCCCCGTCGTACATCCGTTTCCCGATATCTTACCAATGACTACTGTGTCCGACTTACTTTCTACTCTTGCTTATTTTCTGTCTGGTCGAGAGTCCTCGATTGAAACGGTCAGACCCAAAGACTTGTATCGTTCACTTGACTACATATACTATTCGGAACGTCTCCTGTTGCCCTTTGTGGGACTCCTTCGTCCCGGAGTGCTCCTGGCTGTCCTCGTCCGGTACGTCCTCCGCCGCGTCCGTAGCCCCCCGGCGGGCTGTCCTGAATGGCCCGAGCACATCCACGGGACCACGTGCAGAGGTTTGACCGGGAGAGGTTACGTGGCCGGCTCAAGATAAGAAAGAGAGACTTAGAGTATCAGGGACCGACGTTTTGTGCTAGGTGTGTGGTCTTCTGTGAAGTCACGTTGTAGGGGTCACGTCTTTTGTACCCTGTGTAAAGTAAAGTAGTAGTAGCTACTCATTCTCAAAGTAAACACCGTGTAGTAAGATACTTTTACGAAATTTGTCTCACCTTAAGAGAATTTGCTCATAAATTTTCCTTAAATACATTGACAATACCGTGACGAAATTAATATTTTTACTACTCAAAAAATGTTCCATCCAAAAAAAAAGTATAAAAACTTACAGACTAAGTCAACTAATTAAGCTGTCAGACGATTTATTAACGAGGTTCAAACATATAAATTAATTATATATGATAATCAAGTCCATAATTATATACTTCAGATGTTTACCAATAAATTTCGTTAATAAAGTGTTCATTGATTTCAGACATCTGTACCTCCCTTTTTTGACGCCGTACTCATTCAAGCACAAAATTTTCAAATTCTCACAAGGTGAAGTAATATTAGGATAGATATAATAAGTGCCTCGATTTGCTCAAATTTCTCCATCGAAGGTCCTGGTCGAAATTCAGTCTTCTAAACCCTTGTTCCAACTTACATAGTGTATTGTCTAATGTTCATAAAATATAAAAACTCTCGTAGTCGGAGTTTAATTACATAAGTTAACAGTACTAAATATGTTTGGGTTAATAAACCTCCGTGTACCTTTCTTTGATGGGTGACCCTGGGATCCTCTACTAAAATTAGGTTACTGGACGAACCATAAAACTAAAGAAGATTAAACAGTTTAATCTTTAGTGTACCTTTTAAGTTGGGTTTAAAATCTACCAGTAAAAGGAGAAATTTTAGTGAAATCGACCATCAAGGTAACTAAATTGTCGTACTCATTTGGTTACTTTTTCAAATTTTTATTTTCAATTGACCTTTGACTCTGTAGGGCATAGTAAGGCACCCAACGTTAACGTTCGTTTACGTCAATAAAATTTCCTTAGGACAATGGAAGTAGATAAGGTATCGAAAGACATAGCGTTAATTCTCTCTTTTTTTCACTTCTGGAACGAATCTTTATTGATTATCGTTAGTCCAATTTTTGTTGTTTGAGCCTCTCATGTAAAGATGTAAATAAAACAGTTTATAGAGCTGATGATTGTACTCAGTTTTTTCTCCTGGCTTGTGTTCGCTGTCGTGTTATGGGAGTTCGATTACGTTACACTGCACGTTACGAAACGCGAAGATGGGGTCTTTGAGGAGTATGCCACTGGGTAAAAAGACCCCAAATCTCTTTTCAATCGTACAACCTGTAAATGATGAGTTGATACTTATTATGTGCTTATTTTTATACCTATCAGACGTTCTTCCATGTTTTCTGATTCACCGATTGGCTTGGAACTTTGGTTTTAAATTTGTAAAGAGGTTTGACGATGACACTCAGTGTCATTTGTGTAAATTCAGAGTTGAGAACGGAGGCAAAGTTTAGTGGTTGGGTCCTCGGGAATCTTTCTTCAAGTCACGGGGGTGGGGGTGGAAAAGGGGACGTCCTATGGGTGCCCCAACTCAACCTGACCCGATAAAGAGAAATAAAACCATTTAGAGTTGTACACATCCTTTAGATAACTCTTGTTGAAAGTTTTATAAATATGTTGTCCCATTTCTTAGACTTTGTAAAATGTTTGTGTGTCTCGAAATGATTTTGGTCCTATAATCTACGACTTAATAATCCGGAGCTTCCGAATTTTCCTCCTGAGGATTAGTCCGGAGAAATTCTCCATCCCAATGGAAAAAAAAAATTAACTCTGTACGGGAACTTTAAAAGGTCTCGACCCTGATAGGTGTGAGGTGGACCTCTCGACCCCGAGGGTTCGAGAGGAGTGGTCGTACGGCGTACCGTCTCTTCATCTCCCACTGTGACGGCCCGACGACCCCCCGCTCCCCACCACTCCTCAGGACGAGAGGGGTGTGGAGGGTGGGGCTCGACCTTCCTGACCTACGTCCTTCGAGAAACATTAACGAATCAGTTCCCGTTATTCTTTACTTTGGAGTCTCACCTTT
The DNA here is from genome assembly GCA_006410555.1 of Capra ibex. Classification (NCBI taxonomy): domain Eukaryota; kingdom Metazoa; phylum Chordata; class Mammalia; order Artiodactyla; family Bovidae; genus Capra; species Capra ibex. Next base: position 63,753,751 of record SJYO01049755.1, read on the forward strand.
ACACTGAGTAATTTTCCACACGTAAGTTTCTTGACGTACACACACACACAAATTTATGATTAAAGGATGTCTGTCCTTTACGAAATTAGTAATTTCCAATATATAATAGTGTCTCGTTCTCGTGTTCTAATGTTTTAGGGGTATTGACTTGACTGAATGCTATCTATAAACTCAAAGTCCGAAGACTGGACCGTCACCCGTACCTTCCGACGTCTCTCATAAAGATGATACTTGAGTTATTCCATCATTTTACTGTTATTTGTAGATTTTGTAAATTTGTGCTCTATAAATTTTGAGACAGTTTAGACTTGTCCTCGTTTTGGTTTCGATGAGTGACCTCCCGTACCACATTCACAGGAGAAGTAGATACTAGAGCCGTATTAGTAGACAAAGACATCCTCTCCTTTGTGCATACAACCTTCTCCAATTTAGAGGCTGGGGGACCGGAACTTGATTAAACTTTTCCGTTTTACTAGACGGACGTAGGGGACGATACGACTGTATAAAAATTTTGTGATAATGAGTTAAAAACGAGTGTGTACTCAGTAAATACCTTTATTTCCACTGTAGTGCCAGGTGGTACAGTATTATGTGTCTGAACAAGGAGCCTCTCGTGTGTCTGACTGTGTCTTTTGGGAACACCTTTTGTCTTCTGTCCTTTACTGACACACGTGTTGAGTTTACGTGGTTCACCGACCCCGACTGCCACTTCGGGGCGGAGGGATGTGCCTCGTGTGCGCGTTTCGGCGTGGCGGCAGGTGACCCCGAAGAGGTTCGTGTCGAGTCTGAAGTAAGCGTTAGTCTGGAGTGTCGTATAAGACGTGCAAGAAGTCTTTTGTTTTACCGTGCGCCTGCAAACTCTATTGAATGAAATAGACAAGTCTCACTTTCGTTGGGTCCTTAACGAGAACATTGAAAAGTGAGTCTATAAACTTGTCACAGATAAGTACAGTTTTCCCATTTTCTACACAGTTTTTATTATTTTAGTCTTATCGTGTCTTTAGCTCAAGAAGAGACCATATTCAAGGTTACGAAGGTAATTAAGGAGAGTCATTACGTCCTTGAATTACTGGGTAGAGGTATAATTACCCCCCTTTTGAGGAAAGCTCCTTTTGTGTGTGAGTGAACCTATTATTAATGTGACTTTTTAGTGAGCCCAGAAGAGACAAAAAGAGCATGACCTTTCTGTTTTTGGAACTCATCGAGACACGTGTCCCAAATTCGACGACCCGGTCGTCTCCTCCGATATTCAAGATTTCTTAACTTTCGAGAGAGAAGACACGACGGTAATAATGAAGTGAGTCTATAATTTTAATATCTTTGGTTTCTGTTGTCTCTGACATATGACGAATATCAGTGATCTTGCAGTTGAAGACGTAGGACGATACGATTGTTGACTCTAGTTTACATTTTCACCAAGCTTCTTAAGTAAAGAAGTAAACAGTAGTAGTAATTTTCATTAAGTTCATTGTCGAAGTTGACCGTCTTGTGTTTCAGGTATTTGGCCGTAAGGAAGTCCATAAGCCGTTTGCACTGGATAAGGATTCGGGACATACTGTCCCCTATTAAATACCATAAGAAGGTACAAATATTTATAATGATGAAAGTCCTAATTTCTTTTTTTAATAAATTAGATAGGGTGTGGAATGTAAGGATGTAAAGAGAGGGGATAGAACAAGAATCCTGTAGGACAAGAGTTACCTACGGTCTTCACCACCACCAAAGATCCAGACGTCGGAACGAAAACATATTCCACCGACTCGTCTTTGACACTTTACTTTAAACCCCTGTCTCACACGGCGGTTCCGACCCCACTCCTTCTCCTGATTCACCCCCTGTCACAGTCCGATTCCGGTGTGTCCGCCTGGGAGTCGGCAGGTGTGACAGTCGTCACACCGCTGAACTAGAGGACGTGGGTGTCTGGGTGGGGGTACCAGGAGAAAGTGTATGTTGTGTGTGGGGGAATCTCCGTTTTGTGTAATCGACTGGGACTCCTCCGACCTAAGACGATGTTTTGACGGGTTTTGAGACCGGTACGGAGGGAGGGGATCGGCGGGACAATGGTCTCGACGGGACCTCAGTAGTAGTCCGGGACGGGACCCAAGAGCCGAGGTGATTCTACAGTCCCCGGGTCCTGAGTCACCCGAAGGGTCCCGGTGACCCCAGTGACAGACGGGCAGGAAGGTAGAGGGATTCATTGTCACAGACGGCGGACCCACGGTGGACGAGTCTCTCGGGAGGACCGGGACTCGGTGAGAGTTAGTGCGACGGGTCGTACGAGACGAGTCCCGGGCAGTGATGGTCGAGAGACGACCAGGGGACCGAGAACCCTCGTCTCGGGGGCCCCGTCGCCCGGGACGACGTCGAGTAGATGTCAGGACAAGAGTCGGACGTTTGGTCTCGGCCGTGACCCCTCCGTGGGCCACTCACGGGTGACTTGTCTTTCTTCCGCACGTGAGGTCCATGCGTTCCCCCCGGCACTCGGACTCCGCGTCCTCGGTCCGGTCCGTCTCGACGTGTGCCCGCGGGTGTCGGGGTAGACCCGAAGTCGCCACGGGAGTGCACAGGCTACTCTTGTGCAGGCGGACGCCCCCAACAGTCCTAGTGTCTCTGCGTGCAGTTCGACGCCACCCGGGACGTCTACTGTCCACTGGCTCCCGACGCTAGAGGAACCACGGGAGACGAAGACTCCGGAGGGACCGTCCTCGGGAGACCCACCTCGACGTCGTCGAGGGTCCTGACGGAGTAAAATATGTTGGGAGTCGTCTCTCTGTTGGAGACTTGACGAGCGTCCCTCTTTTTTCTTCTACCGAGTATGTAGTCCGACCGTGTGTTTTGACTATACCCTTTTTTTGTTCGACGTATGTGAAATCAAATGTGGTAGTGTTCTTTCTCAGACGTTAAAGACAGAAAACCACGATGCACTTACGATGTTTTTTTTCGAGACCCCTAATAGGGTTTGTGGGCCCGCAGTGAGCACTAGTTACACCCACACCTATGACACTGCGGTCCACTTGTCCCTCAAGAACGACGACACAAGAAGAGTTCGACCAAGAGTGTACCGTCCCAGTTGTGACCACGTCCGTGCACGTGGATGTTTCCAAAGGCACTGGAAGATATCTATCTTCCCGAAAAGTCCACTCTTATGAACCGCATAAAGAGGTTCTTGAGAACTATACCTAAACCAAGATCAAAGGTAAAAAGAAAGGACCAAAAATGCTACTACCCGATCATGCTGTGACTACACTCTCCATGAAAATGTATGAATAGCCAGGGACTTGTTGACCTCAGGTGGGACTTTGGTGGACAGGGGGTTTATACCATCCTCCTTTTGTATTCCCTTTTCCTCCGTCTAACTTTTTAGAGTCGTGTTTACTTCCCTTCTCGACACACACGAGGTGAATTAGTACCACCAGTGCTGATTGCCTCTGGACCCGTGGACGGTCTGTGGTAGTGTTTGTTGATACGCGTGGTAACGAATTGGAGTCCTTTTAGCATGTACCTCCCAGGACGAGAGTAGTAGGACAAAGGGTCCGACCTTGGGCTCCGGGGGTCTCCGTGACCTCCCGGGACGTCCTTCCGCGGGCTCGGTGGCGCGAGGCTCGAGACGAGAAACAGTGGAAGGCACAAAGACCCCCGAAGTAGAACACTCTGGTCTGGGGAACGCAGAACTCTGGAGTCGTGTGAGGGGATTCCCACGAGCCCCTGAAGTGGGGGTTACACCCAGGTCGAAACGAGGTCCGACACGGGTCCATCCGAAAACACCCAGACACGTGCACCCTCTGTTAAAGTTTGGTACTCAACTTATAAAGTTTTACTTGTGAGACTTTTTACCTCCGGAGACTTTGGTACGCATTGTGACATTAGACTTTCCAAAAAGTCTGGTACTAAACTTATAAAGTTTTATTTATGAAACTTTTTACCACTGGAGACTTTGGGACCTATTGTGACATTAAATGTCACAAACCACAGTGTCATACACCATTTTATTTTTACTACCCTTCTATACAATTTTCCTGTCTTTGACTGTTGACTTTACTCCTCCCTTTTCATAGTTCGAGAGTAAAAGTTTCCACCACTCGGTCTGGATCATTTCAGCGAGGCCTTTGGACCTGTGCGTGTGGCCAAGACGAGACGGTGGGTTCCCGGACTACGGAGACCTCAGGGACCCTTCCGGGTCAGACCTCTCACCCTCCCTGCCTCGTCGCCTGTGAACCGACATTTATAGTCTTGACCTGGTCCTAGACGTCGGGTGGTTGGAGGACCCACGGGAGCAGGGGAACACCCCTTCCCCCGTCCGCCACTCTCAGACAGGGGTGGAGGTCCGACCCGGACGACGGGAACCGCCCGGACTCCTGCGTGGCGGGGGTCTCGTCACGTACGTGTCCCTGCGGTGACGGGTCGTCACGTCACGCTGGCTCGCTAGTGTCGAGGAGTGCGGTGGACCTGTCCGCTTGGACGCCAGTCGGAACCTCCGACGTCCCTGCCGTCCGCCTCACCCACCCCCGTCCCCCGTCTCCCGAAGTCCTTCGGTCCTTCCCACGACGAAACGAGACACTGGACGCGGTCCCAGTCGTGTGAAAAGGACATGTTCCAGTCTCTCATCCATAAAATCTGAACGAGGAGTGTCAGAGGTGACGTTGGTGAATTGAGACGGCGAATTTAACGTCCCCACTCGTCTGACCAGTACTGGCTTCCATACTGACACGAGGTCGCTTTGAATGACTACCTGTACCCTTAAAGTGTATCAAAACTACGGTGTAAGAAACTAAAAGGAGAGTTGGTAAATTTTTTTATATTATTAGGACAAATCGAGTTCCTCGTTATGTTTTTGTCCACACCCGATATTAACCTGAAACCCGGAATCAAACACCTAGGGACGGAATATGAGTTCCTAATTTAGGAATCCCGAGTCGTCTAAGTGGACATTTACTCCTATTATTATGAGTGGGACAAAGTATCATGACCCTTTAGGTTTACACTCCTTTTACGTTTTTTTTTACAAAAGAAATCTATTTGTTACACCATTATTGATGAACGAACATGAGTAGACAAATTTAAACATACGAAAGTGTCATTAAGAATTTGTTGGTGACTCCGGAAGATGTGTACTTCTGAGGTCCCTCGTTCACGAAACGACGTCCAGTGGGTTGACCAGTCGACCGCTCCGACCTCGGACCCGGGACCGGTGAGTGGGTCGTCGGGACCTGTCAGTCAGAGAGTGGGGAGACGAGTGGTCACTTCTGTTGTGGATCGATGCGAGCCTTAGGGACGACCCCCTGAGCCGTCAGTGTGTCTATTTCCCGTCTGTGTGCTTTCTTGGGAGGTGCCTTCTCGAAGGTTGGTCGGAGGTGGTTCGTTAGTCGGCCCTGTGTCTCGGGTCTCGAAGGCCGAGGTTCAGGGCCCTCCGTCTGTGTAAGAGGGGCAGTGTGAATCAAGTCTGGAAAGTGACGTTCGTGAGACGAGCATTCCTAGTGCAGTGACTGGGCTGTCTGTCCTCGTGTCTGCCTTAGAAGTCAGTTTCATAAAAAGAGTAACTTATCACTCCTTTCCATATTAGGGGGAATTAAAATAAAATATTTTAGAGTGAGGAATAATATTTTCTCATGTTTCGAAGTACGTCCGTCGTGTGTTCCCTTTACTTGTTGTTCCGTGACGTGCACTGAAAATTTAAAGATCAAATACCTCACCACGGGAGTTGACGGACTTTTTGTTTACGACTGTCGAGGAATTGACGAAAGCAGAGACACTGAGAATCTTTAGTGAGAAGGAAGAAAGGAAGGACGGTGCGGTGAGGGCTGATTTTCAGTGATATGTGTGCTTACACCCTTTCACACACTGAGAGAGGGTGAATGACTCCTTACTTTGTCAAAACTGTTAAAGGCAAATAGAGATCAAGATTATTACTCTAGAGATTTTAAGAGATACTTATATGTGCTGAGTTCAAATGGTCACTCTGCACCATTTCTTTGACTACCTCTGGGAAGAACCCAACTTTGGGACTCGTTGAGATTTCTCTAGTGGCCAAGTGTGGTAGTGAACAAAGTATGTATGAGACAACCTAGATTCGGTGTAAAACGGAAAGTAATTTTTGACTCACCATAAATATAGGTATTTATTAATAGAGTGTAATCGTTGTGTTTGCACTTTTATTTATAATGGCAGGGGTGATTAAAGTAGACACCTAGGTCCACCGTACGTTTCTTTCCCTCTCCTTCCCTTTCCCCTCCCCTCCTCTTTTCTCCTTTCCTCCCCCTCTCTTCCCTTTTGTGATAATTTTACTGTTCGTTTAGTATCACATTCCTTTTGTGTTTTTGGTGGGGGAGGGTCAGATTAATTCTTCCATTTTCTTTCTGACGTCCTACCTCCTCAGTCGTACAAATGAACTGAACTCCCGTAATCACGCTCAAACCTCGGAGGAGTGTAATGGGGTCCATTTGTCGTCAAATCCACGCAAAGACGGTGTAATTCGTTCCGATTAAACTAACGAAGAGTGGCAATTTACAATTTCTGTTCAGATGATAGGAGTGTTCCTTGCACGTAGGAGAACCTGTCTTTACTCTTGGTGCCCAGTAATCACACACGTGTCCCTGTCGGGAGTCGTCCGGAGGAGTCCCCCGGGGCCCCGAGGGCGACGAGGAGGACCCCGAGACGGCTACGTGGAGGAGAGTAGATGTGTCGTAGACGTCTTCCTGGCAGGGCCGACGATGTGGGAGTAGTAGAGGGAGAGGATCTATTGCGAAGGCCCCGGGACCGACGGGCAGGAGACGTCGTAGGGACTTATAGACGGGTGCTTCGTCCGCTCCCCTGGGGCCCCGAGTGACCCTGGTAGGAGGAGGTAGTGAGTGTACGGCACAATCCTTTGGGTGTTCCCTTTCCACACCATGGACGGCCGGGGAAACTCTTTTGTGACTCTAGTGTGTCCTTCTCTGAAGAGCGGGACAGTACGTAAATTTGTGGTCGCTTGTCCGTTTGTCTCAGAAGATAGTCCTGCCGGGTGTGTCAGTGGAACTTGGGGTCGGGTGTCCGGGACCGGTCCGTCGTGATGTGACTGGGGCCCCGGCCGTGGTAGATGTTCGTAGCAATCTGACGGCGGACCGGCGTCACCAGTCGACACCAATTCTCCTGTCGGACACGTTTTCGACTCACGTCATGGGCGTCTTCCTCCAAGCACCCGTGTCTTCTGGTTCCCCTCCTTCGCGGATCGGAAGAATTGGAATCCAACCGTCACTGACTGAGGAATATGTCTCCGTCCTCCTCCCTTCTCTTTTTGTCTTTGTGTAATAAAGTTATGGTCTCTTTTGAATACAATGTAACATTCCGTATCGATATTTCTGTTCATGTTTCAACGTTACGAAAATATACTGATGACCATGTGAACTAAAGAATTATATTAACTGAACTCTTTGTATAATTATAATATTTTACGTCAAAAGGGAGAATCCTTTCTCATCGTGATCTATGACTTTAAAATTTGTTCTGTACTTCTCCAGTCGGTCGAGGTGTTTCGGTCGCCTCGCTCGTTTCCATGTCTACGGAAATACTTCTTATTTCGACTGTGTGTTACTGTGTTCATTTCTGGGTACCTGTGTCCGAGAGTTCTCGTCGATTGCAGTTGGCGTTTCTCTCGTCTCGCCTCTCGCTCGTCACGCCTCTCGATCGCCGAGAACTAGACATTTTCTCGAAATAGTCGTGAAAGGGGGTTTGGTAGTCGTTTCTGCGTCTGGAATTCACATGTGGAGTTTATTTGACGAAAGTGTATTTTTTGCTCGGTCCCATCGACTTTTGTTCCGAAGCTTCGGGAGGCGGATGGTCATAGGCGAGGAGTAAGTGACAGTAAGTACATGACTTTTGAGAGAACTTTCGGTCGAGAGAGAGATAATCCGTGAACGACCTACTTGCTCTGTGTTCGGTCGGGAGGACCTCGACCTCTGTACCGTTGACGTCGCGCCACTCCCGGTGTCGTCTGTGCAGCGTCACCCCAGTTGTGTTCCCGCCTGGTTGGGAGATTATACGTACCCGCTGTGGTGCACTGCCTCTTCTACGTCGACCGTGTGTTTCGAGTTGACGTCTGGTGTCCCGTGGCAGTTCTTTCGACTCCTGGGTCCCACCCGGGCTCTCCCGTCCCGAGTCCCACTCTTACCGCCGTCGAATGACGGTGGTCAGGTGCGATCCTCGTCTTTGCTCTTCTTACCTTTATTGAACCAGTGTAAAGGCGTCTCACACGACACTAGCGTTGTTGCACTCAGTACAGCAACTCTAGACGGGTGGACGGAGGGAGTTGGGTGTGGGTTGAGGGACTGGTTTGAGGAGAGTTGGAATTGCTAGTCTCATGTCCTTTAAGTCCTTATGTCCCCGGTCTCTCCCTGGGCGTGTCGTGTCGCAGTGTGTTGACGTTGACCGGTCTGAGTCCCGTACCCCGTGCCACGCTCCCTGCACTAAAGGAGGTGTCTATTTATGTCTGTCGCGTGTCTCTGACCTCTCCGTATGTCGGTTCGAGTGGGTCGTGGCGAACAGACTGGGGGTTGACCTGCTGTGGTTCACACTGTTACGGAATTGGTTCCTTAACGTTGTGCCTGACCTGTCAACCATAATTCCTTAATGACAATTGAAAGAATATCATATTATTTTGACGAAAATTTCAGAAGTAGAAGATCGTTGTGAATATCTACTGATACGGAATCTCCACGAAATTCTGTTAGTCTCCACTACCAAATCAGTGATTCAACACGGGCTGAGAAACACTCAGGTACCTGATATCAGATAGTCCGAGGAGACAGGTACCCTGAGAGGTCCTTTCTTATGACCTCATCCAACGGTAAAGGAAGAGGTCCCCTAGAAGGGCTGGGTCCCTAGCTTGGGCCCAGAGGACACAACGTCCGTCTGAGAAATGGTTGACTCGATATTCCCTTCTGTTAGTTACTTCTCATTCTCCCACCTCCGTCCCTACTTCGTTGATCTAAAATCAATGATTTAGACCCACTACTCATAAACCTCTAAGTGATGTATTCAAGATGAGAGAGATGAAGCATAACATAAACCTTTAAGGGTCCTATTTCTCAATTTTTCGATTTTTAAGTTTTCATGTTGTTATAGGTAAGTAAGTGTACTAGGGAACGTACATTTTCATGGTATATGTAAAATAGAATACAGTACGTCAAACTAAAAATTATTTAAGGTGTTAATAATACGTAGGTACTGTGTGCTGATCTTTCGGTACTCCAGTTTAAGTCCTTAAATATAAAATTTTCAAAGTTCGGAAGGAAATTTTAAAAAGAGATACTTACTTTTTTTCTTTTTTGGTTGGGTGGGGGTTTTAACCCAGAAGCCTGTTATAGACAAAAATATAAAATATGCTACTATGAACCCGAAGAACATAATTATCATTATTTAAAATTCTAATAGTTTCAAATAAGTAAGTCAAGTCAAGTCAGCGAATCAGCACAGACTGAGACGTTGGGGTACCTGACGTCGTTCGGTCCGGAAGAACAGGTAGTGGTTGACGGCCTCGAACGAGTTTACGCGCGGGTAGCGTAGCCACTACGGTAGGTTGGTAAAGTAGGAGACAACAGGGGAAGAAGAGGACGGAAGTCAGAAGAGGTCATAGTCCTAGAGAAGGTTACTCAGCCAAGAAGTGGTAGTCCACCGGTTTCATAACCTCAAAGTCGAAGTGGTAGTCAGGAAGGTTACTTATAAGTCCTGACTAAAGGAAATCCTACCTGACCAACCGAGAGGAACGACAGGTTCCCTGAGAGTGTTCAGAAGAGACTGTGGTGTTAAGTTTTCGTAATTAAGAAACCGCGAGTCGAAAGAAATATCAGGTTGAAAGTGTAGGTATGTACTGATGACCTTTTTGGTATCGGAACTGATCTGCCTGGAAACAACCATTACAGTACAGAGACGAAAAATTATACGAAGGACCCAACCAGTATCGAAAAGAAAGTTCCTCGTTCGTAGAAAATTAGAGTACCGACGTCAGTGGTATACGTCACTAAAACCTTGAAGGGTTTTATTTCAGACAGTGACAAAGGTAACAAGGGGGTAGATAAACGGTACTCCACTACCCTGACCTACGGTACTAGAATCAAAAGACTTACAACTCAAAATTTGGTTGAAAAGTGAGAAGAGAAAGAGATAGTTCTCCGAGAAATCGAGGAGAAGTGAAAGACGGTATTTCCACCACAGTAGACGCATAGACTCCAATAACTATAAAGAGGACCGTTAGAACTAAGGTCGAACACGAAGTAGGTCGGAGTGTAAAGGGTACTACATGAGACGTACATTCAATTTATTCGTCCCACTGTTATATGTCCGAACTGCATGAGAAAAGGGTTAAACCTTGGTCAGACAATAAGGTACAGGTCAAGATTGACAACGAAGAACTGAACGTATGTCTAAAGAGTCCTTGTTCCTCTTATTCTACCGAGTAGTCGGTTTATGAGGGTTTGGGACCGGTGGTACTCCCTGTGAAAGGATGGCTGGTCTCGAGCCTTGTATGTCCAGTCTCACGAGAACTCCTTCTTCGTCATGTGTCGGGGAGTGACTCATCCCGGTTGTTCCTCGTCGTCCCATGTGAGATGAGACCTTTGATATAGGTTTCCCGGACTCCTGTCTAGACACCGGACCTTCCTCAAATGGGCTCATTTATAGGAGACATTTAAAGACAACGTAAGTACTAACGAGACTAGAGTAAGCCTAAGAAAAAGTAGACTTTCACAGGGGCGACCCCCAGGATGTACACAGACGGGTAGAGGTCGGACGTCGACTCCTCGTCCTTCGGTCGGACCGAGACCACGAAGAAATCCCGCAATCGGATGTTGTGTGCGACACCCATCAAGTCTTGGGTACCCTGAGGACATCTTCGTTCTCTCCTCTCCCGACGTTAGTCCGTCGTCGGAGTTTAGAGTTCTCTCCGTTTCCTCAGGTCTGCGACATTGTTACCACGCTTCTCCCTCTCAGGTCTACGACATTACTACCACGCTCCTCCCCACGACCCTCTTCCTCTGTCGTACCCCCCACCCCCCATCCCCCACCCCCGCAACTCCCGTTTCCATAAGACGGCTAGTGTTGAAGGAGGAAGTCCATGTTATGCTAGTCAGTGAGACGGGGGTGGGTCGGTCTCTGGCGATTTGCAGAGAGGATTGGGGTGTGACTGGCGTCCTGAGATCAAGACTAACAGTCTTAGTCTTCGCAAAGGTCATTCTGTTCATGACACTTATTCAGTTTGGGGGTTATGAATGGTGTACTCACCCACTCACTTTCAGCGAGTCAGTATAGGCTGAGAAGCACTGGGGTACCTGAAGACATGTACCTTAAGAGGTCCTGTCTTATGACCTCATCCATCGGTAAGGGAAGAGGTCCCCTAGAAGGGTTGGGTCCCTAACTTGGGTCCAGAGGGAGTGACGTCCGCCTAAGAAATGGTCAATTCGGTGGTCACGTGTATTTTTGGTAGTCATCGTAATCAAACTAATTTAATACAGTATTCCCTGTATTAAATGTTTTTAATCGGAGTGTACATTATCCGGTCGTTAGAGGTTGAAAAAACCGTTGTTCCTGATCTAAATACCCCCTGCCATAAAGATACTGAGTTTCCCTCCCCCACTGAGCCCGCCAGTAAACTCACTTCCCCCCGTCATCCACTTCGGACCGAGGGAGTGGGCGCCGAGTGGATAAGGACACGTCGGACTAAGGATTGTTCGACTCCTGGGTTCCTGGCCATGATCAGGTGTCAGGCCCCGGAACCCCTGGGGACATGATCCGCTGTTATGAGATTTAATCCCGTGAATTTTGTTAAGGACTTTCGAAAGTGAATTTTAGTTCGAAAGTCATATCTGCCTCTGATGGAAGATTTAGTCAATGGTTTTCACTTTGATCCGACATTTGGTCTGCTTTCTCTGAGTAAGTTTGAACTTCCGTCCCGTCTATAAACCTAAGGTTGTCTTGTCAGTCTTTACTTAGTTGTGATACGATAACGATAAGGACTATTTACCTTCTTTTTGGTGAAACTTTAATCTGAGTCTGAGAAGGTCCTTTTATGAGGAGGTAAGAGTGTGGCTGTGGAGGACGGAAGGTTGTAGAGGCACACCAGACTACTCTTCTGTCACGCAAAGTCTCGGGTCTAGACCCAAACGTGGTCCGAGAGACGAAACCGATCGATACACTCGGTGTGGAGTGGTGGGGTCCAGTGGACACTCCACCCTTTCCCTCCTTCTGACAGGACTCCGAATTTGTTCTGTTACGAACACGTGCACGTATTAGAGACTCGGAGTGAGCATCCATGTATTGATGAACGTAAATGTTTCGTCACCGTCGCGTCGGTTACTTATCGTCCGAATCACGAAGTCTCTGGCACTCTTTTTTCCTCCTTTTTTTGCGTCAATAATATCTATCGTAGTGACTGAGTTACCTGTACTTATACTCGGTTGAGACCCTCTGTCACCTCCTGTCCCTTCGGTCCGCACGACATCAAGTACCCCAGCGTTTCTCAGTCTGTACTGAATCGCCGACTTGTTGTTGTGTATATGGTGGATTATAAAATGTCTTGAAGTGTTTGATGAAGATGTATATAATTCATCGACGAAATCTTAAACAATTGCTTCGTCGAATTTCGTTTATTGTAAATAAAACAGTTGAAAATCAAATCCTATTAAAAATCAGTGATATACATTAAAGTAAAATAATAATAATGAAAAATTAATATTCTGTTAAAAATTTATTAAAAAAAGAAATTCTAAATCGTAGGAGTAACTGTTAGGTCTTTGTCAGGCACGAGAAACCTATGTGTGTGTATTTTACCAATTTTCACTAAGGGGTTAAAAGTTACTGTTCCATCCTTTTTACTTGTACAAGTGTCAATATCGACTTAAGAAGACAGGAAAAATGGTTTTTAGAATAAAACGATGGTTGTGTGAGTGGTTTGACATTCCTTTCTGTTAAAAAGTTTTTCGATTGTTTTGGGTTTTTGTCCCTAGATCCATAGTTCGGTTTTAGTAAGGGACTTTGTCACGACTACGGTTTTTTTTTGGGTGCCTATCCTTTTGTTTAAAGGTATCGCGTAATCTCTTCGGGAAAATTTATCGACCTTACTACGACGTTCCAATTGTTGATTTGGTCTTCTTAGACAATGTTTCGTTTTTTTTTAAAAAAAAATTAAATATTATTTGTAGGGTAGCGTTTCATAGTGACGTCTCACTATGTACACAAGTGGTGGTTCTCGAGTCGTCTCTGTTAGTTTGGTTTGTAAAGATTGTTGTCCTTTTCCAGTACCGGAACCAACACCACTGTCTGTGTCTTCTCTCTTGTGCCAGAAGACTAGAGGTCGGGGCAATGGTGTTGGGTCTGCACACTGTCCTCGGGACCCGTGTCACTTCACCAACAGTGTCCAGTGGTCGTAAAGACAGTGTGAATGCCAGGGAGACGAAGTGATCTCCGGACCAATAAATTTTGTCTGTTTGTCTCGGAACTTTGTGTTTTTGGTTGGCTTTTGGTTTCAAACATGGAAACCTTATAAATTTTCAGTCGAAGCAAGTCACTTGCTTCGTGGACGTAAGGCCCCTTAGAAGTAGGTGTGTTTGCAACGAGTTGGGGGGTGGGTGAGTCCCACGGGGAGAGACTATGTGTGTCTGGGGAATCCTGTTCGCTTCCTGAGAGGTCCATGACGATTGACGTGAGGTCTTCTTTGTGCAAAGGATTTTAGTATGTGTCTCCGATCTTTTCAACTGAGATCCGGGAGCCTCTTCCACGGGTCCCTTTACGAGATAAGACGACGTATAAAGATGTTTGGTCGAGTAAAGTGCGAATGTAATCTCGTTTTGAGATCTAGAGTCTCTGTTCTGACGTATATGACCTGTACCTGACATTTGACCTGGGATGACTCCTACCAGACTTTGAGATGAAGGAGTGGTTCTCTATGCGTCCTCCCGGACCTTGGGCACTATTACTCGACCCCTGACAAACACGACTGTAGGTCTGAAGTCGGAAGTGACCGACCGGAGGTCTGGGGAACGGGGTTTGACGGATCCCCACGTCCGTCTTCCCAAGTGGTACTGGTCACGAACCCCTCAGACGCTCGGGTTGCCGAGAGCTCCGGGGATAGGTGAGCCTCCCAGGGACGGAAAGAGGGACAAGGGGGTGGTTTGGCATCAGGAGGTTCGGGATCGTGGTGAGACGTGGAACGAGCCCGTGGGCTAAGTGGATTTTTGTTAGGGACTCGTGAGACAGGGTCTGTCATTGCTGTTTATCTTGTACAGAAACAGATACTACCTCAACACCAGATCCCCTATTCTTTCAAAGATTCGAAAATAGATAAATTTCTAATAGGTGTTATCACCGTACATACCGTCCGCTCTGTTGAGACTCCTCCCTCTCAGGACCTTATCCGTCCCTCCCGAAGATCTTCCCCCACCGTAGACTTCGGTCGAAATTTCTGACCCCTTCTCGAAGAGTCAACACTGACATATTTTTTATCCTCTTAGTCCGTTCAGGGTCAAAGAGGTAGAAGGGTCGACTAAGAAGTAGACATGAACCCCAGTAGAGGGAATTTGACAATGACTTTCCGTTGTATTGGATCCCCCGTTATTGCTGGACTCGAGTCGGGAAACGAGGTAGCAAAAGTTCGACACACTATGACTTGTTTGGGAGAGACTTAAAGAAAGGAGAACAGACACTTTACCCCTCTATTATTTCTGGAACCCTCCAGCAGTGTCCCAATTGTTCCACTGTAGATTATGCTACGTGTCGGGGAACTCCCGGATTATTCCTCTCTCGACAGTGGAGCAGCGACGTACACGGGAGTGGACGGGACGGGGCCGGAGAGTCTCGAGAGACCGACCACGACTCAAACGGTCCGAGGACGACGTCCCGGACCGCGAGTGACAGGGTGTCACAGATGTCCGGGGTTCAGAGTGACATAAGTCAGTTGACGAGTCTCCCTACAGGGACCTGGGGGTGGGAGTGAGAGGTAGACGGACGAACTAAAATTAAGTCGCAGAGACAGGGGACGTGTCTTGTAGTCGAGGTGTACCCTCGTTGGGCCGAGACAGGTGGTCACGTGGGGTCGTAGACCTTGTTACGGATCGTGTCTCGTCCGTGAGTCGTCGTGGACTACTACCTTAAAGATTCTGACCTGATTATCGGTGAAACGTCCCAAACGACCCCACCCTGTCCTACCTGATACTGTCTTTTCGTCCAGTGCTGACGACCGGTGTCAGTCCGACTCGGAGTCGGTGGTGGGGTGGTAGGACCTCTGTCTACCGAATACCGCACCCCTTGTCCGTACCGCGAGGTGACGTAGACGCCCACCGACTCCAATTGGTGTCGTGTGGGTCCACCAAAGGTCCGATGGTCTATTCTTTCTTAGAACTCCAAACCGTCTTCAGGACTAGTAGATCCACAGTGGAATTGTCGAATTCTCGATTCACGTTCCGCGTCGAGAACCGTTCGGTATGACGACCCTACCGTACAAGTTCTCAGAAACGTGTGACACTCAGGTTGAGGTACCTTCCCTCGTTCAGTACTCACCCCACTGCTTCCTCATTGTCCTTCGATTCTCCATTCAGGTCAGTGATTTATAAGTACCCTGTACCTTGCAAGAAACACCGGACACTTACTTCCAAACCACCAAGGCACTTGGTGGTTTAACCACCGGTGCACACCTTGTCGTAGTGACTGAGACTTCTTACCTTTCTAAAACTGCACACTACTACTTTTCCGACATGACCGGCCACCTCGTCAGACTCGTCTTGATGTTCCCCCTCCTCCACCCGTCTCCCCGGTCTGCGGGTTGTCTTGACACGCTTCTGGCACATCTCCTGCCCCCGTCCGACCTATCCACCCGACACGTCTCTGCGACCCCTCGGAGCCCCGGCTCGACTCTTTTCTAAGACGGTTCCCTTAGCGGATGGATGTAAGTTATTTCCCCCCTCGTGGGACTCTCGACGACATCTCTTCCCCGACGTCCCACTTGAGGTCAGGTCCCACGGGCCCCTCCTGTCACTTCCACCTAGTCCTGACCCCCCAACCCTCTCCACTGTGGGTGTCACTGAATTGCCCGTCGACACCTTTTTGACGACTCCTGTACTCCTTTACCTTCTTTACTCTGGACTTCGAAGGCACTCCGGACAGCACAAAGTAGTGGTGGGTCTTAGCGCTACTCGGGTCGTGTCGCACAGTCGAGTCGTAGCGTGCCTCACCGACACCTCGTACCCCCACGGGTCCAGCCACTCCTGGTGGTCACGGAGGGTCGGACAGCGGGTCCGGGTGAAGGTCAGGTCGCCCCCTCCTGACCTCACGAGTCCTTACTGAGTCGCGACCGACCTATCGAGGAGAAGACACCTCGTGCCGTGTTTTGTGGGAGACTACGGTCATTGACTGTCTCAGGAGGTGGTGGCCCGGTGCGCCCGTCCGCCATCACGGAGAGAGGTTGATCTAGTGTTGGGGCCTTCCGGACGAGGGGCGGACGGCTTAGAGGACGCGGCGACGTCTGACCTCTACGACTCCATGAGTCGGGGGCGTGCAGTGGGACCCGACTCCCCTCCGACGGTCGCAGGCCGTGGCGGGCCGTCGTGTTCGACACCGTGACTTGTCCGGAGAGGGGTGTAGTCTTTCCCCAACTGAGGACTCGGCGTCCCGAGGGGGTGTGTGGACGCGGTGCTCCAAGGAGTGATCTCGTGGAGACGATTCGTACTTTCGTACTTATGGTTGTGTTTATAAAGAACTGTTCCCCCAACACCCTACAAACACCTACTATTTTTTTTTCGTTAATATAAACATACGACCTTGTAATTGTTTATTAAGTCAGTAGTTGATCCGTTTATGTATTTTGATTTAGTATCCATTTTTAAGTGAGTTCCATTTAATTTGATTGTCCTTAATCTGAAGAAAATTCAGTCTGACAGTCTGTCATCTCAAAATCCTTTGACAATAAAATCTTTACACTGTATCTACTCTTGTATGATATATATACACGTATACCTATATGTACACATATATATATACCTATGTATGTGTACATACCGTATACATAAAATTCTACAGTTTGGACCCAGGTATCTTCTACGAAAAAGGGTGGAAAGGAGATAAAAGATGTAAAAATTTACCCCCCTTTTCCATGTACATAAAACTCTTTGTATAGTCTCTTTCGTGTGGTACGAGTAGTGTGGTTATTTATCAATTCTATTACAAATACAGTTATAGAATTGATATAAAAAATTTTTCGTTATAAGTTTGTGGTAAAATACAATTGACAATTGTTTTTTTCGACAAATTTTTATAAGGTGTAGAGAACTTGAAGTTTTTTATTATTTATATGTTTCGTATAGTGCAATTGAAGACTTGGCGTTCGTATTTAATATTACCGTCGAAGCTTTCGTTGTAAAAGTGAGATTTATATTAATTGTGCCGTAATTTTGACTTTGTATTGAACTTTAAGATTCATTAAACACTCATTAGATGATGACATTTTAATATGTTTAAAATTTCAATAAAAATTCAAAATTTTTAATTTATTGAAATTAGGAATTGCAAGTATTCGATCGGATCTTTCTACATTAGGAGTATTCTTACTCGTCTCCAGTCTGTGGGGGAGGGTGACGACACCCGTAGGGGGACGGTGGGCGCGCCGGAGAATGGACTGTGCCTCTGGCGTACCCACGCGTGCGGGACGAAGAGTGACAACCGGTCGGACCTTGTCTCCACGTTTCACACTCGCGGGGTGAGAGGTCTGATGCGACGACCGTAAGTGCGCGTGCAGTCGACGGGTCTTGGTCCTGCCGACACGGGAGAGGGTCCCTCTGTCGTGTCAGGTCTCCCACTGAAACACTTTATGGTCTAAGATGGTGGGTTCCAGGAATTTCGGACAAAGTTACAAAATTTCTGGTCTTCACGTCTGACTGCTCCTTCCTTGCGACTTGGTGTTGTGATGACTTGCACCACGTGCACCGAACTTAATGAAATCTACGACCCGACGGTTCCCCTCTGCGGGCGCTGACTCCTCACGAGACCTGTGTCGTGACCGGGACGGCGGTAAATCTCGCACAGGTTCTCGTCCGTCCTGCCACTGTGTATGGCAGTAATAAATGTCTGACCGTGTCCATTCCAATTGTGTAGCCTAATAAACAAAGTACTGTACCGAGTTGCTACCATCACAAAATGTGTATGTAGGTGTATTTCATTGTAAAACCGGTTTCCAAAATTCGTGTAATTTTTTTTTTTTTAGGTTCATACCAAGTTAAGTTTGAAAAACTTTTTCGTATTTTGTCTCTCCTTTTTCCTTGGGATGTCAGAAGTCCACAGTTTTAATAAAACGAGAAAGGTACTTTCTTTTGAAAAAAAGACTATGTATTTGTAAATGAGATCTTCATGACTTGTCCTTAAGAGGAATCATTTGTCTTAAATATAACCTTTAGGACCTCGAATTATATAGGGAAAACTCTTGATCTTTATCAGTTACACGTTGACATGTTGGAGATCCTTCGCAGTCAGCGAGTCAGGACGGAGTGAGAGACGCTGTGGTCTTAGACGACAGGTACCCCAAGAGGTCCGTTCTTATGACCTCACCCATCGGTAAGGGAAGAGGTCCCGTAGAAGGACTGGGTCCCTAACTTGGACCCAGAAGACGTAACGTCCACCTAAGAAATGGTTGACTCGCTGGTCCCTTCAAATACCGTGTTTCGGTGTGTGAAGTCAAGAAAATGACTTAAACGATGTGCAAACTTCACCATACAGGTAATATTTTCAAATTGGTCTCACAAGATTGTTTGGTGGTCGAGGAGGAGGTGACGTCGGTGGACTGACTAGGATTGAGGGAGAGTTGACGTAAATAGCCCTCCAGTGTCCACGCGTAAGGATTGTGTGTCCGGTGTCAGGAGACGGAGACAGGGCGTCTGTCGTACGGCCCAGCAGGAGACGACACCCGACCCCGTGAGAAGACTTAGTTGGACGAGTGTTCGTGGAGAGACTAGTCACCATTGTTGTGTTAAGACGAGGAAAGATCATAGACAATCGTGAAGATTGGATGAGGGAATGAGGAGTGAAAATGTAGAGATAAATGTTAAGGACACGTAAATTAGGTGTTTCGGTAGAGAGTTTCTGAAAGATGTTGACTTCTATAGTACTCGTGATTAAGGAACGGACTAAAATTATTAATTATTTGTTATTAAAATTATTTAATTATAAGTAATTAAGTATTGTAATTATGTATAGATAATTTACAACAACCCAAACACTTTGTTACGGATTTTCGACTCTCTGTACCAGAGTGGGTGGGGTGGTGAGCGGACGGGTCGATGACACATGAATGCCCCACGGTCTATGGCAGGGTACAGTCCAGATGTGCGGGACACCGGGGCCGGTAGTCACTTCGGGCTCCCACTCTTGTCGTCTCTCCACTGACAATGAGGTCTATTCAATGTCTTTTTGTGTCCCGACGAAGGCCCTGACCCCACCACCCCCAAAAGTCTACTCCACTACGCTCCACTCTGGACTCGTCCCGGGACGACTTCCTTCCTGTACCCGAGGTCCTCGGTTTCCCTCAAGTCACACCGACTTCGAACTCGCGTCCTCGTCTTCGCTCCGACCTCTCCGGTGTGTCGGAGAGGGGTCGGTCGACTTCCTACACCCGTAAATAGATTCTCGTCGTCGTAGGTGTGTCCCGAAACTCTCCTTGCGAGAGAGGGTTACGACGTCTCTTCTGACCGTCTCCGCACGTCTCCTACCCTCGGTCCCCAGACTCCGCGATAGGAGACTCCCATCGGGGACCGACCACAGTTCCTCCCGACGGTGGTAGGGATGAGTAGTCCTTCCGAGGGACAGGACTCTGGTTACCACGTTTAGTATGCCGGGTACTATACCCGTGTGCAGTTCGTGTCCCACGTGTGCACTGGTCCGGGCGTACTTCGACCCCGCGGCTCAGAGAGTGCTCGAAGGGACCCTCTGGTGAGAGGTGCACAGGACGGACGCGGGGACTCTCACCCGGGGACCCCGACGGGACGGGGAGACCCGGGGTGCGGCAACGCTAGAGGGACCCGACAGTGTGTAGCGTCGGTGCTCTCGGAAATACGCGGCTCAGGATCCGTAAGGAAGATCTCTTAGGGACGTTCTCCACCAGGTCCCCTGGGGCTGTGTCCTCAGACGATCGTTTCGGGTCTGTCCACGATTGTCGACTGTTGGCCCCTACCGCCACCCGTCCACTTCGCGTACCCGGACTGTCAAGTCTTCGTCTTTCCCTCTCTGACCATCCCTGACCGCCACCTCCTCTCCCTCACCGTCCACTCTCCGCGGGTCCGAGACGAGGGAATCGGGAGCACGTCACGGTCCCCGCAGAGGAGTTCAGGGAGGGAGACTCGAGAGCCGCGGGTCGACGTATAGACTGACACTCGCACGACGGAAAGTAGACGAGGGGTTAGGGATCGTGTGACCGACCCCTGTCTCGTCGAGCCCGGAAGAAATGGAAATGTCTAATTTCATAGATGACACTTTAGGCACTGTGTTTGTGTGAAATTTTAACTGCATTTAACGTATAGAAATTAAAAGAGTGAACATTTTATCGGTCTTACCATGACTGAAAGTCCAGAGATACGTCTGACAGCAGCGGATATATCATTGGTAGACTCTTGTCTGGAGAGAGGACAATAGTGATGATAAGAACTCGAAGAATGACTTGAAGTCCCCTTCTAAGTGAAATGTGAAGACTGATTTGGATTTATGAACATTTCGTTAATAGGAAGTTATTTTTTATTTACTTAATTTTGTTGTTGTTGTTTGGATTTATGAAATCTACTAAGTGTTGACTAAAGAAAGACCTTTATTGAACAAAGGACTAAAGGATTAGTATGTGCATCTTTAAACTAATGAGTCCGTTTACATTTTATGTCGTACCTCTGAAAGTCAGAGATTACGTTGCCTCATTGTTCCGTGTGTCTCGCCATGAATGAAACCATAGCTACCGTTTCGGGCAAGTGGAAGACACCCTTTTTTACTTTTCTCTCTCTACTCCGAGGGAACCTTTTCTGACGTACATCTTTGGTCTCTTTCTTCTGCTCAGGAGAGGGTCTTAAAATCGTTGTTGGGAAATTTTCTTCGACAATATACGGACACTACCCAATAGTGTCGAAATAAAAGTCATAAATACTGTTTGTACGACAGATGTCCACGTCTGATATCCTTTCCGTAACGGAGAGTTTTGGTCCGATTCCCTATTTGTCTTCTTTCGACAAGAAGGGTCCTCTACAATCTCTTCTTTCTTAAAAAGTATTAGTTTCGGTTGTAAGAAATGTTTCTGACTTATGGGACGTATCCAAACCGATGAGGTTTTGGATATGTGCCTTGTGTCTTTAAGTTTCCTTTGTTTGGGTGGCCGAGACATCGACGGTCTCGTTGCACCCAGGGCCCGTCGGCTCCCCGGTCGTCGGAGTCTCGGACTCCTCCGGGTCCCTACGTCGACCCCCTCCACGGCCCCGGGGATGTACCCCCGACTGGGGGGCGGTACTACCGACCCGAGGTCGGCCCCGTAGTGTCCCCTCGAGTCCTGAACGAGTCCCCGACTCCTCTGCGCGAGAGGTGGACAGGAATCACTTGGTCCTTCGTGCCTCGGGGACCAAATTAGAGAGAATAGACCTAATTGGACCACCATTTCGGTAGGGTGGTCAGGGGACCGAGGGGCCCTTTTCCCAATGAGAACAGAACCGTTATACTTTAATACTGGGATTAAACGTGTTCAGAAAGGAGAGCGCTCTTAAATTGGTTTTTAACTTTTTGACGGTGACTCAAAAGAGATTTAATTTCCTTTTCAATCTATTCCGGGGTGTTCTTCCGGTCCCCAGTGTGTCGTTGAGACCACCTTCGACCAAGCCCGTGCACCGAACACTGAGAATTTCTCAAAAGACGGGGTCACTATGGTGGATATTTTCGTGAAAGATTTAACTTCGTTAATACCACTTAGTGCCTCGGAAAATTGTTTCGTGTGGACCCGTGTAGTCGTGAGTAGACAGCTTGAATCTGCAGTGAATCTTGGCAATGTGAGTGTTTGTGTACGTACAACGAATGGTACTTCGTCAAGTATTGGATCTCTCTTGTCTACACATACATACGTTGACAAGGAATTTCGTACATGGTCCTTTTACCACGAAATCTCAACATCTTTGTATAAAATGTGAATAAACTTTAAAATTCTTTGATTTAATGTTTCACATGTACACGAGGACAGGTGTATAAAGATTAATATTAGGTAATTTTTGTACACTGAAATTTATAATAAAGTTAATCCGTTATATTGAAGTGAAATCCTTAGATAATATTTTATCAGTGTTCATGTATACGACACTAAATCTTATTTCATTTAATAGTCCGAATTGTTAATTAAGATATTTCTGGTGTATTTTAACTATTTTCGGAGCCTGGATGATCTAAAAATACTCTTCGCTAAAGTAAATACGACAGAAGTATACTGACTTCTTAAATTATACAGAGTAAAGTACTCTAAACTATAGCTTTATAAAGAAGGTTGTTCCCTTTTTTCAGTTGATTTTTGGTTGGGTTCTTCTACAATTTCGAAGTTTGTAAATTACGGACTACAGACTTACAATAAAAAAGTATATGGTTGTTTAACTACTTGTTATAAAACCATTTAATCCCACTTTACTTTGTTAATAAATGGTTTTTCTTCTGTCCGCGATATCATGTAAATTGTAAAAATTGTCTTATGATGGAAATACACTTCGTTGAAAGGATTTTGTAAATTTGTTACGAGAAGTAAATTTCGTGTTTTACTTTTGAGTTCTCGAGTACTTACGTTTTTAAAATTTACTCTCCTCAGAAATCTATAGAGGTTTTCGTTGAAGGAATGACATAAAGTGTAATTTTTTCGATAGTATTGTGTGTGAGGTAAAATCCCCCTTTTATTTATTTATCTAAAATAACCAAACTAGTACCACCTTTTTTTCAAGACGGTCTAATAAATACAGGATCTTAAGTACATGAGTGACCGGAAAACCGACTACCGAAATCTATGACAAGAGTCTCATACTGTAGGACTGTGATTGTTTCCAAATTTGTTTCCAGGGTCGCTACGGAGACGAAGTAGGGGGTGGGGGTGCGGGAGGTGGACGACAGTCGTGTCTCTTGACCTGGCGACCCGACGTCCTGAAACGTCACAGATGTGGTCCTCACGCCTCGGAGTAGACACAGGGAGTTCAGAGGGGCTGAGGAGGAGACTAGTAGGAAGGGTGCCGCGCCCACCCCCTCACGACCGTCCCTAGAACGCAGGTGGACGGGTCTCGCCGTCGCACTACCCCCGCTGACACCTGGACCTGGGTGGAGGGTGCGATGTTTCGTCCACGACGAGGAGGAATTCCTGCTCTTCAGGGGTTCGGTTCCGAGTAGGTCACGTCAGTGTTAGTGTACCCTAGCTCGTCGTCGAGACTTCAGACACTGTGACATCCACGGGGCTCGGCGGAGGTTGTCCTCCGGTAAGGGTGGGACGAAGGGCGCCTCTGGTGTCTTCGTTCATGGTGAGAAGAGTGGAAGGACCTACCTTGACTCCGTGTCCTTCGATTCATGAATCGTCTACCGTACGCGAGTACTACACTTGGGTAGCCAGGTACATTAAGGTTTCGGACCAAAAAAGGACGAAACAAAGTCTTTAGATTTGGGAGTCTTTGTGACGCAGAATTGGGAGACGTTTTCCGACGTCTCTGAGTCGGGGTAAGGTTCCTAAGTTATGTAGTACGAAGTCTGACTCAAACAAGAGACTGACGAGATTCGAAAACTCTTGAAATTGTTTTTTATCCTTTCTCTGAAATACTCAGTATCCCTGAATTTTTTTTTTAGGGAACTTGTATTAGGGTTTTCAAATAATTTTTCTGTGATTACCATTGATTCTGTTATGAAATTCCGACAGCGAGTTTAGTTTTCCCAGACTTGTGTTTGGTACACAGGAAATTCGAGATAGGTTTGGGTCGAGCGTCCGACACTCGACTCAGCGACGGGATCTTTTCGTCCTTATGTCTAAACGAGTCGACTTAATAAACAAACGAGAAGTGCAAGTCTCACTGGACTTCCTTCCCGAGCCCGACGCCCGCTCGGACCGTCGGCGCACCTCATCCGATTCCGTCCCCCGCCGAGTGGAAAGACCCCGGCCTACTACTTCCTGACACACCGGGGCACGTGGTCCGCCGTCATGGGCAGCTAGTCCAGCCGGTACAAGAGCCGCTACCAGTCCCTGCCCCGACACTGGCAGTCCCCGACCTGTCCCCTCTTCTCGGTCTCTCTCGCCAGTAACAAGGAAGGCGAGGAGTCTCCCGGTCGACACGGCACTGTAGTCTAGCTCTGCGTGAACTCGGGTCTCTTCTCACCCTCACTCTGCTCTAGACAGTAGTCCAGAGTCACTCTTCCCTTGCACCATAAATTTCTAGAATAAGGATCTTACACACTGTCTTCCGTTTCGGTCTGTTTTTTTCTTTTTCTGTGAATTTAGCGAATCTCAGTGAAAGATCTTGTTTTTTTCCACCCCTTTTTTTTACAAAGGATGTCTTCCAGACCGGGGAATCCGTATAAGATTAATTCTTAAATCTTTTAATCATTCGAGTTAATACCGAAGAAAATCTTTGATCTGTTCACACCTGATCTAAAAATAGTTGGTAGGTAGTATTAAAAAGATTGGAATTTCTTTTAATCACCTTAAAGTAATAAAACTCGTACGTCTCGTACGAGATGGATTCTCGAATCTTTAGTGAAAAAAGTTCCGTTTTGTGTGTTAATACTATGTAAAGGATTTTCTGGACAGTAATTTACAATAGGTCCTCTATTAGTCTCACCATAAAAAGGAAAGTTTGTGTTAATGCAGGGTTGAGTGTATGACAAGTATTGAAGGAAGATTTCCTTGTTGAGTCGAGCGGACGTAGTAGGATTCATAACAAACCCCCGTCGTTTGTCTTTCCTCCTGTCGGACTTTTAGTACTACGCCTGTCCTTTAATGACTCTCTAAAAGTCCTTTAAACTTCCAAAGTTATAAAGTACCGTAGTGACCAAATTAAGACTCTTAGTTTACATGACGGGCCTCGGAGTCTTTACGGTCCTAAGGTTTCGTCCTCCCCGTTCTTGCTCTGCTCTCTTCGGAGCGCTTGTTTCGGCGGAGTCGCCCCCGCCGTCGTCACGCCTCGGGTCCCCACGCTCACCCCGGTCCCCTCGCGGGTGTACCCGAAGTACGTTTTCGTTGGGACGCACACGGCGAGGGGCGGGGGCGGGGGGTGTCACTCGCAGTGTATGTTGTGGCAGGTCCTTTATTCCGTCATCGTGTCGAATGTCTTAAATATGTTAAAATTCTCCAACTAAAAGTACTATTATAAGCAAAAAGGTGTCTTTCTGATGTAATCAAAAATTCACTTGACTGCGAAAACTTGATACCACGACCTTGTCTGAGAATTTTCAGGGAACCTGTCGTTCCTCTAGTTTAGTTAGTCACTTAAGATTTCTTTTAGTTGGGACTTATAAGTAACCTTCCTGACTACGACTTCGAGGTTATGAAACCGGTGGACTACGCTTCTTGACTGAGTGACCTTTTCTGGGGCTACGACCCTTTCTACTTCCGTTTTTTTCTTCTCCCGTCGTTTCCTACTCTACCAACCTACCGTAGTGGTTGAGTTACCTGTACCTAAGTTCGTTTGAGACGTTCTGTCACTTCCTCTCTCTTCGGACCGTACGACGTCGGGTACCCCAGTGTTTCTCAACCTGTGTTGAATCGCTGATTTGTTGTTAAACAATACGTCCCAAAGGATCCTCCAAGTCGTCATTTCTTAGAGGGACGGTTCGTCCTTTATGTTTAAACTCGGGAACCGTTCTAGGGGAATTCCTCCTTTACTGTTGAGTGAGGTCATAAGAACGGACCTCTTAGGGGTACCTGTCTCCTCGGACCGCCCGATGTCAGGTACCCCAACGTTTCTCAGCCTGCACTGACTCGTTGACTCGTATCTGTGTGTGTAAACAATTCACTACGAGTAATGCATTCTCTTTCGACACTAAGACTACTAGGTACTTTTGAAGTAGACATAGGACTTTGTCAGTAAAGTTATTTCCCGATCAAATCTTTATTACTAACAAAGTCCTATACCGTTAGGGGAGGTCATTAGGACGGACCTCTTAGGGTAGTTGTCTCCTCGGACCGCCCGATGCCCGGATCCCAGCGTGTCAGCCTGTCCTGACTTATCTGTGTCGTACTCGTCTCCGATAGAGGAAATAGGGGGAATGGAGTCCACGGGGACGCTAGAAGTCGACGTCGCAGGGAAAGGACAGGAACAGAAGTGACAAACTTATGACCTACCAGACGTGAACCAACTTCAGCCGGTCCACACACCCGAAACGCTTCTTTTCCGTTTGTAAACTGGTGTCTACGGTCTGTGAGTACGTGGTAGGGCACATTAAAGACACCAGGGGTGGGGTGGGGTGACTGTCCCACAGACCCCTCGGACTGACAGGTGGAGCGGGTCCTCCTCCCCCGGAAAGAACGAGACTCCTCAACCGTTCTTGGACGGTCCCGGCGGACGAGTGGAGTGCCAGTCCCCACACAGACAGCAGACACGAGCACCTCCGTCTCCCCACGAAGGGGAAGTTCCCGACCTGCTCCCCCGCGGGCACGGGGTCGTGCTTCTGTGTGTCTCCTCCTCCCTCCCTCGGGGACTGGACTGAGAGGCCCACTGTCAGAGCCAGAGTCCCTCGTAAGACGGGGCGAAGAGAGTCGTTCTCCCTGGGCACGGGTGAGGGTTGTGTGGTACTCGTTCCTTGCAGAGACTGGACAAGACCCCAAGAAGACTCCCAAAATCACGACCCCTCTGTCACCCGTAGACTTCCTGGGAAGGTGTACCTGTGTGGTGGTCTCTGAGACGAGTAAAGGGTTCTCCTCACCCGAAAAGAAGAGTACGTCTGTGTTACACGGGTAGTCAGGGGTGGGAGGTCGTAAAGTACTGTCGGCAGTCAGACGTCCCGGCTTAGGGTAAGTAAATGAGTTCTGAGAGTCGGGTGTGTCCCGGTAGAGGAGAGTCTATGGTGTTCACGGTCGGGGAAGGACGGCTTGACTTCGTGTGAATGTAACGTCGGGAACAGACACTCCATTGACTAAGGAAGGAGTCCCGGTTAGCGGTCGAGATGACTTTATTAGGTCGAACTGAACTTCCACTTTGTCCAACTGCCGTTTCCGTGGTCCTTCTTTTTCTCCATAAAATCTATTTCTTGGTGACTTTGTAATTTCCTGGTTTCGCCCCCGATCTGTGCGAAGATAAGTAGATACATTAGTTTATTATGTTTTACACATGTTGAGGTCCGAAAGGACCACCGTGATCACCACCTCTTGGACGGACGGTCACGTCCTCTGTGTTTCTCTGAGTCCAAGCTAGGGAGGTCCCTTCTAGGGGACCTCCCCCCGTACCGTTGGGTGAGGTCCTAAGAACAGACCTCTTAGGGTACCTGTCTCCTGGGACCACCCGATGTCTGGTCCGTGTCTCGCAGTCTGTGCTGACTCGCACGTGTGTGCGCACATGTTGAGGTACCACGTCATAGACGACTCGGACTCGTCTCTGTCTATCTGACTCGAAGGCCACTCGGAATTCGGTTGTCAAAGAAACCCTTCTAATAGACTCATCCATTTGATCGGGACTCTGTTGTCAATTAGTTACTTAGCGACCCGACCCTAATTTTATTAAGATTTATACTTGTGTCCGTACGATAATTTTTTCCTGACAAAATCAGAGTGTAACTGTGTAAAAGAAAAACATAACAAAAGGGTGAGATGTCACCATCTTATAAGAGTACAATTTGTACACTGGTTAATCTAAGGTTAGTCTTTGACTCCATAAGTACCTTTTCTGTCTCTCTCGGGTGGCTCAGGGGATGATGTTCAGGGGTATGAATGTGGTTCCCGTGTGAACTTCGTAAGAAATAGTTTAGACATGTGACCCCTCTCCTAGAGTTTCTTGAAGTTTTATGAAAGAAGAGACAATTCTAACCGTTTGACAGATTTACAAACAACCTAGTTAAAAGAATCACAAAACCGGACACACTATTTTAGTGTTTGTAGAAAAGTCTCAGTTGTCATTCACTTCTGGTGTCGTCATTGGGGATTGTGGGTCCTTGTAGAGAAGGGGTCGTGGTGCATTATGGTGGACGTAAGTGGTTTGTAGTAATAAATAGTCTCGAGACAAAGAAAAAATTTTTTATTAATATCATTTTATGTGTGTTGTATATTATATGGTAGACCACCAATTCTACCAATTTTTTTTTACTCGGACGCTACGTCCTCTGGGCCCAAGTTAGGGACCCAGCCCTCCTAGAGGACCTCTTCTTTTACCGTTGGGTGAGGTCATAAGAACGGATCTCTTAGGGTACCAGTCTCCTCGGACCACCCGATGTCAGGTATCCCAACGTTTCTCAACCTGTGCTGACTCACTGATTGTGAAGTGAAAGTCGACAAAATTTCATATGTCAAGTCGAGACCGAGTAGCCTTGTCCCCCCAGGACGTCAGTCGTCTCCTCCCCCTACTTTCGGGAGTGTGTGGGGCGTGACGGGCCCCTCAGCTGTGCAGGAAAGACTTCGTCGGACCATTGTCTTTAGTTTATGGAATTTTGGTGTTGGAAACTCTCCAATAAGAAGTCCTTATTACTTTCTTGATCCACTTCTGGGTCGTTACTCCTCCAAGGCACGTCTTCACACGTCTCCTGGGGTGCAGCCCCGTGTGTATGTGTGTGCGTGCACTTTTATTCTGTCGGACCGCACCACCTCTACGGCAGTGTCCTCGTGTGTCCTCCGTCCGGAGTGCGTCCCCCGGTGTGTGTGGTGCACACTCCCTCTGTCCCGCCCAGCCGTGCAGGCAGGGTTCTCGGCATCAATGTCCGTGCCCCGGCTCCACGAGGGTGTCCATTTCGTCGACGCCCTCTCGACGCACCCGTCTTCGGACGTGTCCTCCGGCTGTCGACCGACATCGGTCTCGGTCCCGAGCCTGTCCGCTCTGTCCCCACCCTAGGTTCCGCTAGACTTCTCTAGTGTCTGCGATTTGACTCCTCTTAGTATCACTCAAAGTCCCGTCGTTCCTGACTTAGAGTCTACAACGGATCTTGCACTCACCAGTCGGTTCCTACGAGACGTTTCTTTTTAGGTCCCTCGTGTAAAACCTCTTTTGAGCAGGTTCGAGACCGGTACTTGGGTCCCGGACGTTTCCCGGCGAGAGTGGTACCGACTCTACCACAGGTTGGTGGCAAGACTGAGGTCCGACACGTTTGTCAGAGGCTGGGAGGAGACGTCCTAGTGTAAGTGGGTGGACTCTAGAGGTGCTGTGGACTTTGGGCTACCCGGCGGTTCTCTTGGAGGGAGGGGACACCGGTCCGGTCGCTCTGACACGACTAATCGAGGCGTGGGGCTGCAGGGAGCTCCACGGGTTGGAGAGGCCGAGGTGGGGAGAGCGGTAAAGGCGACGCCACAGGGGTATAGTCTCTGTGTTTCCCGGCACGCGACGGGGGCCGCTCGTCCCCACTTCAGTGGACGGGGTGTGGTCTCAGGTCAGCTACCGAACAGGAGAAATGGTTTTGGGAGTTGGTGTCCTACACGTACCCCAGTTGATTGTCGTGTGGACTTGGACGTCCTTTTGAAGGCTCATTGACCCGTTAACTTTCATCATTGATACGTCACAATCGTCAGACTCGATGTCAAAATGCTTAGACAGAGTAGGTCGACTTAGACCCCCTTTGTGCAGTGCAAATGACTTACGGGTAGGGTCAAAAGCGAAACCGAGTGACACGTAAAATGCACGGTGATCCGATTCCACGTCCTTCCGTGTCACGGCTCGTCGTCGACGTCCTCGACGTCTTCGATCGCATGGGCGAGTCCCGATTGAAGGACCCTGTGTCCCGGTGTGGGGTCGAAGGGTGGTCGGTTCTCCCCGTGGACCAGTCCTCACTCATGGATTCGAAAGAGTCCCAGAGACGAAGTTACACCGGTGGGTTCTCCTGGTTCTTTAGAGTGTCTGTCGTGGTCACGACCCGTTCTTGATCTGTTGCGAACGACAGACTCTCCTCGGGGTCTAAGTAAAGATTCTTCCTACGGAATCTTTCGTAGTCAAGAAAGGAAGAAAGAGTTATCCCTTTTTCAAGATGTTTTTGACTGAGGGATCTTAGAGAACTATAATTATTTATATGGAGGGATAAATGTCCCAAAGTTATAGGAGAGACACAAACTTTGTTCCGTAGATAGTTACTGTCGATCAACCAAAAGTTGGTCAGGTATATGTCTCTCTTATTCCGTCATAACGATCCTACTTCGTAGTCTTTAACAACGATAAGTCGGAAGACTTGTTGTCTTTATTAGGGTACAATCAGTTGGATTGTAAATAGTCCACGACGAGAATCATCTTGTTACCGGAGACTCCCGGAGGACCTACTTTTCCAGTCATATTAGGATTTCTTTTATACGGTCTCTTCTTTTTATGTGTTCTTTGTCCTTAGCTCCTCAATGTAATAGAGGGGGAGAGGGTCTACGATTGACATCTAGACATTTGTTCACGCACAGTTCACACAAAAAGATTTAACTCAACATTGACTGTATGTTCCAACATAATCGAAGTCCACATGTTGCATTGCTAAGTTATAAACGTATGTAGTTATGACACTTGACTGACGGTGTTACAGACCAATTGTGTGGTAGAGTCAATGTGAAAAAAAAAGAACACTACTCGTGGAAATTCTGGATGAGAGGGTCTTTGAAAATTCATGTACTGTGTGACGATTATTGATGTCAGTCGTACGAAATGTAGTGTAGGAACCCTGAATGAACATTGATCTTCAGACGTGGAACACTGGGGACGTGGGTAAAGTGAGAGGGGTACAGGGTGGTGGACAAGAGATATAGATACTCGAACTACAAAAAAGAAAAAGAAAAGTATATTCACTTCAATATATCATAAACAGAAAGAGGCAGACTGAAGTGACTCATGTTACAGGAGTTCCTGGTAGGTACAATAACGTTTACCGTTCTAAAGGAAGAAAGATGTCGACTCAGTATAAGGTCACACACACACACAGAGATTTCGTACGGAGGAAAGGTCGAAGGTACACACACGCACGCACACAGATTTCGTACGGAGGAATGCCCCCAGGTTTGGTCCCCCCGTGAGAGGCACGCCTCCGGTCCTGAGTCTCCGACTCACTCACGACTCCGCCCATGAAGACACGAGTGGTGGCCTTGTTCTTACCACTGATAGAATTCACGAGGACCCTCCCCGGATCCTTTAGTGAGACAATGAGACTTCATGTCTATGAATTGACACCTAGAGCATTGTAAAGATTAGGACTTTACTCTAAAGATTACACTTAATATGGGTTTATTCGACTTTAGACCGAGAAAATAAACACTGTGTTAAAATCTAAATGTCTTCTCGACATGTCTCTCACGTCTTAAGGGTAGCTTGCGGGGCGGGGTCCGGGACTTCCTCTGTTGAGCGTGTTGTGACCGTGTAGGTAATCCATTCTTTGGTCGCGACGGTCCTCCGGGAGTGACTCTACGAGGGCAGACGGGTGCCCACGGGGGCGACGAGGTCCTGGAGTGCGGTGTGCACGAGTGTAGGGGGGTGGACGGGGGTGTCGACGGTGTCGAGGAACTATGAAGACTTCTCATTATTAATGTCAAAACATCTGTCAAGAGAGTACAACGCTGACTGAATCAAAATGACCAGGCCACAAAAATTTTTGCACGGAGACCGTGATTCTAGTTTCTCTCTATTCAAAATGGATAGAATATTTAATAAGAATTATTAGTCCGTGTATGTGGGGTTAGGATAAACGGTAGTTAGTTAGTTAGTATCGAATTCAAGGTAGTTTATATTCCATTTGAAAACTGTGAAGTCCCAGTAGTAATTGATGTTTCCTACAAGATCTTAGGTCTATACGTCCCCTTTCCGTGTCTTTTGTTTCACCGAGAACCTGTTCGTTGACAATTGACCAGTCCGGTAGGATATCCGACCAGACCTTATTTATTCTTCGGTGCAGTGCCCCCAGTCTTAGGTCTATACTTCCCCTTTCCGTGTCTTTTGTTTCACCGAGAACCTCTTCGTTGACAATTGACTGGTCCGGTAGGATATCCGACCAGACCTTATTCAGTCTTCGGCGCAGGGCCCCCAGAGAGTGGAACCGGTGTGAATGCAGCGTCGTGGACTCCGGCCGCGGACCCCACCGGATAAAACTCATACTCCTGGGTAAAATTTTCATCCTATTGAAGACCTTGAGGGTTTACGGTCGTCGGTATGGAGAACCCCATTGACGAGTGGACGTGTGTCGAGACTCGTCCGAGACGTGCTAAGCCTCCGGCGGGGTCCTGAGTGTGTGCCGGTGACCTCCCGGATGGTTACACTGCGTCGACGAGAGTGTGGGGAGGGACGAAGGATTCCGATGTGACCCGCTCCGCGACAAGACCGGTCGCTGCCCCGTCTGCGGGACTTTCTGCCACAGGCTGTAAGCACTCGTGGAGGGGAGGTCAGGTGTCGTTTCCCGTCTGCCCGCGTGTCCCGTCCGAAGACACGGGTGTGATCCCGGAGTTCGAGGTCTAGTTTGACTCGGGGTGTGTTGAGTTCCACAGTCCAGTCTTGGAAGTTGTTGCGTCCGGTCGAGGTCTCGGTCGAAAGACTTGGTGACACGAACCCACAGTCACCTGTCCTGCCATATGTGCACCGACGGGGTCACACCTTGCACTGGAGACACTGTGTTTCAGTGTCGTCGTTGTCGGTGTCAAGGTGTCAAACATTTAATCTGTCACTGTCCACGAACACGATACACACACATTGGGGACCCATGCATGCATACATGCATGTGTGTGTGTGTGTGTGTGTGTGTGTGTGTGTGTCTACACGATTTTTCGGTGTGGTTAGGATGGATGGGATAAAGGAAACAACACCTTTATTCTTTGGTCCAGGTTTGGTACTCCGATCCTTTACCGTCTCGAGAAGACTCGAACTGAGATTGAACTGTGTTTCGACATAAGAGTGTTACGTGAGCTGGCACAAGATCTTCCCGACCCCTCGGTGTGTAGTGTAGGGGCTACAGGGGAGGGGACGCCACCCTCGACGTTTGTCTCCGCCCTCGACCGTGAGACGTTCTTCCATGATTGTCCTTCCTCGCAGGTGGTCAGTTCTCTTCTGTCTGGAAGTCTCACGTACAGATACGTTCGTTCGTGCGTGTGTGCGTGCACGTGTGTGTGTGCGCGCACGTGTGTGTGCGCACGTGTGTGTGTGTGTCTCGTCGCGGATACCGACGAAGTGCACGACGACGAAATGAAGAGACTCGACTTGGACTCTGACATTTCTGACTCCACTACGTAAGTGGTGACACTTGTGTTGCGAGGACCAAAACATGAATCGACTCACGTGTGTGTTAGTTCTGTGTTTTGGTGCTAAAAGACCCTCTTTCGAGGTGGAAGTTTTCGGATGAAGGGTACTTATACTGATCTCATTGACAGTCGAAGAATGTAATTCGGAAAATGTCCGTTCTCCCTTCTCGTGCACCGTGCCCCCTCCATAGACGGATTGTGTCAGTAGACTAATACTGTTTCTGTTACGATTAATGGAACTGACTTAGGTCATTTGAGGATCCCTTTTTGGCGAAGTTTGGTTGTAGAAAGGACTTTATGTCTTTCTTCACTTAATTGTTTGCTATGGTGGTTTAGTCATTTATATTACTGTAACAACGATCTTGTTTTTTGTTCAAATTTAATAAATAGTAAGGTGTGTAATAAACTCTTCCTTTGTGTATATAATTTCGAGGATTACTGACCGTATCAGTACCTTGTCAACCCTGTTCATTAAAAGATCTACACACGTCTTTTGTAACTCTGTTCAACCAAACACATTGGGAATTGATAATGTTTGGGAGATTTTATAACGGAGAAAATGTTACACATTTATTTGACCAAAAAAAAAAAATTGTGAGAAACTTTCAATCGGAATATTTGGAGTTAAGGTCGACACATTACGATATAAACATATCTTTCATCCGACCGGACTAATCTTTTTCTAAACTCAATATGGTCCCTACGAATTTAATGGAATTAGGATTTTAGACTACTAGGAATTTTTATTTGTAATCAGTTACAAATTTTAGATTCAAAGTGTATCTTTCGTTTTGTTTTTCTCTTTAATTCACTAACCCGATTCCAGTTTTTTGACTTACACTCCTGTACGACCTTCAGGGTCACTGAAAGAAATCTAGTCCGATGTTTTAGTTGGTAATTATTGTTCACGGAGTGCCGTAAGATTCGCTGTTTTGTCCACCTCTCTTACCGAGGAAGAGTGTCCTTTCTGACTTCCGATTTCCTCTTCCCCTACTGTCTCCTACTCTACTACCTCACCGTAGTGTCTGAGTTACGTGTACTTAGACTCGTTTGAGGCCCTCTGTCACTTCCTGTCTCCTCGGACCTCACGACGTTAGAGTAGTCAAGTCAAGTCAAGTCAGCGAGTCAGCACAGGCTGAGAAACGCTAGGGTACTTAGTGTCGTGTGGTCCGGAGGGACAGGTAGTGGTTGAGGCCCTGTTGTAGTGGTTGAGGCCCTGTTGTAGTGGTTGAGGCCCTGTTGTAGTGGTTGAGACCCTGTTTTTTCAGACTGTACTGACTCGTTGACTTGTTGTTGTTTCAAAGATGAATAACTATGAAACCTATATTCACTCGGTCCGAAAAACCGGTGATCCACCGTTATTAGCCGATCATTCTACTTCGTTTCGGGGACCTGTACTTTCTACTAGTCCTCTGTGTCTTCTATGTTTTGCTAGTACCTTTTTTCATTTTATGTTCATAGAAAATGTGAATTTTTTATTTTACTTATATTTTATATTTTTTTATTTTGTTCCTACTGAAGCGGGAATTGATATTCACTCGTCCATAATGTTTGTTTTGGTGTCTTTTGTTCAGTCTCAAATACACCAACTGAGGTGTAGGTTTGTAAAATTAGGGGATAAAGTGTGAGATGATCAATCTTGGATTTAGTCGCTTGAGGAACGATTCAGGACCAGAGTCTAGAGTGTAGGAAAATAATAAGATACTACTACTACCACTACTGTTACAAATCGTGTAGGTATGTTTTAGGAACGAGTCGAGGGTACTGTGTGACAAATGACAAAAATGACTAGTCGTTTAAGTGCATTGAGAACCGAACGGTAAGAAGATTAGTGAGAACGAATATTGAAGGGAAAGAATAGAAAAGTCTATACTTGTTCCCCTTTCACAGGTGGGTTCAAGAAGGGAGAGAACGACGGAGGATTGTTCTGTCCTTGAATCGTAAGATTCCTAAACCCTCGATTAGTGATACCCTTCACCGTTTTATTCCTGTATTTTCTATTTGATTGTGGGGTCTCAGAATTCCCGTAGCGAGGACTCGTAAAAGAAGGGGCAAAGGGACCAGTGCTTGAACGAAATACGTCTCTCAAGACGGGACCTTAAAGTCGAAACATCTTTCTATCTAGAATTTCCGACACTACATTACGGACAGTTGGAGTCCACTGTGGATGCACATTGTACCCCTGCGATTGAGGATGACTACTGTCACCACAACTCTCCTTTACCCCTCCACAATTCCTGGATCTTGGGATACCCCCGTCAAAGGGGAGGAGACCTTTATGGTGCCGATGGGGACGACAGACCACTCTCAGACCAGATGTACGGACTGGTCGGCACCAGAACTCGTCTCCGTCCACACTGGACTACGACGGCGCTCGTCTTACCCCTCCTTCACCCCTGTGTCCGTCCACCCACCCACCTGTCGTCTGAGCCCTCCACGAGACCTACGTCTCGTCACGAGTCCTTTTCCACTATTCCCTTCCGAGTACGTACCTCTACCCCTTCCGGTCCCGGTCGAAGTCCTCCGGGTTCCGACCTTTTTGAAATAAGTGTGTATAATTCACTTTCACTTTAACTTTCAACGAGCCAGCATAGGTTGAGAAACGTAGGGGTACCTGACATACCACGCACCTTAAGAGGTCCGGTCATGTGACCTCACCCATCGGAAAGGGAAGAGGTCCCCAAGAAAGGCTGGGTCCCTTGCTTGACCCCAGAGGACGTAACGTCTACCTAAGAAATGGTTGACTCGATACTCCCTTCGGTAATTCGAATAACATTTACTTAAGAGTACAGTTTCTATTTAAACAAAGAGGAAACGGTGATGAAGACTCTTCTAAGTCTGGGACAGACAACGAAATTGATTAATTATGAAGCACCTGTAATAAGGAGAGTCTAAATTTCGAGTCCGTTTTTTCGTTTGGTTTTAGTTGAAATTTTATATTGACATTACGTGCAATAGTATGTCATGGGGATAGAATAGGAGTGGGGGTTTGAGAGTTCTTAACTCATAGTAATTCTTATGATGATTCCAGGGAATTGGAGATTTTGCTATGGAAAGTCAGAGAATGTTTGTCTATTTACAATTTTAAGAGATTCAAGTCCTCTTTGACAGTAACGAAGGATTGTTTGGAGAGTGGGGTTCGATGGTCCACCGTAGATACGTACTACCTACCCACCGTTCTAAGTTCCCCGGACCGCGGGACCAGTACTCCTTGTGGCTGACGGACCGTGTTTCTCTTTATTGGAAGATAGGACCAATTCGGTGACAGGTAGTTAAGTACAGTTTAGACACTCGAAAGGGAAGTAGTGACATAATAGTGTCCGTTGATTTCTTTCGTGATCTAGTGATTACTGTTCTTTCTGTTAATTTTTTTCTTTACTTTTGTTACGTGGTAACCTTAGTTGGAGTCGATTAAAATTTAGTTAAATGACTCCTTTATGGTTGCCTTATAGATTATTCGTCCTCTATGACGATTCACGGTCTTTGTAGTCCTCGAGGGATGCAGTTGTGTCGAATGAGATTGTCTCTTCTTTGTCAATGTGTTTGTTGATGTCGTTCTGTGGAAAGAAATTTTTCGTTTGGTGAAGTACTCCTTTGCTCGTCTTGACTTTTCACTGTACCAAATGAATTTTATGAAAGTGTCATGTTAAGACATGACACCTCTTCTTAGTAGTCATGCATTCAGAAGAAAGATGTTACAGTGCAATCCTTGGTATTAAGATTGTGACATAATAATCGAATAAAACCAAAGTAGACAGTAGCAATCGTTACCGTAAAAATTCGACCTATTGTTTTGTAAAAAGAATTGTGTAGGGAAGACTGAGGACAGACACTAAATATTCTCTGTATTCATTTTCTTGGTAGACACACGTGAGGTCTTACGCGGGAACGTGACACTCTGGGGTCCTCCGGTTCAAAAGCCCAACCCCCGATCCCAAGGGGAGACGGGTGTCTTTTACGTGGTACCAAGAAAGTCTCACCCTTTTTGTATCCTTTTTTTTTGTGACTAATTGAGAAATCAACTAAATTTTGATTTCATGTTTTTCAAGATCTATCACAAAAAGGGTGAGAGGTTTCAACCCGACTAAAAAAAAAAAAAAAACGTATTGACTTTTATCGGTAAAACTTTACACCATTTCCACTTCCAAGTGATATAATATCTAATGACTATAACAGGTATTTAAAAGACCGTCTTTGATTCTTCGATATACCTGATAAAGTCTAAAAGAGGAATACCCGTTCCTTTTTCTCTTGGGGCTTATTTGATTATTTCTTGTTCATTGTAAGACGTGTGCACACATTAAGAAAAGGTATGGCTCTTTTTTATAAGTGTGAAAATTCACCGAGATCCGATGATCGTTTGTGTCATCTTTCCTGCCACACCTGGGTGACCTGCGGGACCGATGGGTAGGGGTCCGTCCTGACGGAGTCCCTCGTGTCTCGTGGTGGGGGCCGGTGTGGCGCTGGCGTCGGGACTGTCCGGAAAGTTGTCGACGTCGTCTTCTGTCTTGTCTCCCTTCTGGTGTCAATCTGATCTGAACACTTGTCTCACTGCTGCGACACTTTCCGGACGTGAGTTGTGCGTCCGTTCAAACCTTTTGAGTCGACACCGGTGTCTTGACCTTTTCCAGTAAAAGTAAGGTTTGACTTTCTTTCCGTTACGGTTTGTTACGAGTAGAGTGTGATCATTACGAGTTTTAAGAGGTTTGGTCCTAAGTCGTTATACACTTGGCACTTGAAGGTCTACAAGTTGAACCTAAATCTTTTCAGTCTCCTTGGTCTCTAGTTTAACGACTGTAGGTGACCTAGTAGTTTTTTCGTTCTCTCAAGGTCTTTTTGTAGACGAAATAACTGAGACGGTTTCGGAAACTGAGGCACCAACACCTTTTAAGAAGTTCTCTGGTGGACTGGACGGAGGACTCTTTGGACGTACGTCCAGTTCTTCGTTGTCAATCTTGACCTGTCCCTTGTTGTCTGACCAAGGTTTAGCCCTTTCCTCATACAGTTCGGACATATAACAGTGGGACGAATAAATTGAATATACGTCTCATGTAGTAATCTTTACGACCTGACCTACTTTGTGTTCGACCTTAGTTCTAACGACCCTCTTTATAGTTATTGGAGTCCATACGTCTACTGTGGTGGGAATACCGTCTTTCACTTCCTCTTGATTCCTCAGAGAACTACTTTCACTTTCTCCTCTCACTTTTTCAACCGAATTTTGAGTTGTAAGTCTTTTGATTCTAGTACTGTAGACCAGGGAAGTGAAGTACCGTTTATCTACCCCTTTGTTACCTTTGTCACTGTCTGAAATAAAAACCCCCGAGGTTTAAGGGACGTCTACCACTGACGTCGTACTTTAATTTTCTGCGAACGAGAAACCTTCTTTTCAATAGTGGTTGGATCTGTCGTATAATTTTTCGTCTCTGTACTGTAATGGTTGTTTCCCGGAAGATCAGTTTCGACACCAAAAAGGTCATTCTCAACCTGATATTTCTTTCGTCTCACGGCTTCTTAACTACGAAAACTTGACACCACAACCTCTTCTGAAAACTCTCAGGGAACCTGACGTTCCTCTGGGTTGGTCAGGTAGGATTTCCTTTAGTCAGGACTTATAAGTAACCTTCCTGACTACGACTTCGACTTTGAGGTTATGAAACCGGTGGACTACGTTTCTTGACTGAGTAAACTTTTTTGGTACTACGACCCTTTCTAACTTCCCCCCTCCTCTTCCGTTACTGTCTCCTACTCTGCCAACCTACCGCAGTGACTGAGCTACCTGTTTTCGAACTCGTTCGAGGTCCTCAACCACTACCTGTCCCTCCGGACCACACGACGCCAGGCACCCCAGTGTGTCTCGACCTGTACTGGCTCGTTGACTTGATACTTATCTCATGTCTACGGGAGGTTCTCGTTCCGTTTTATTTCCTCTACTGTTCTACCGTTTTCGTCTCAAAGTGGAGGTTTCTGCGTAATTTTCTCTTTAAGATTTGTCACACGAAATTCTTTGTCCCGGGACGATAGTCTTTTGTCCGACTCGAGGTTCTGTCACAAGTCCGTTGTGTCACTATTTGTTCGTCCGGACGTCCCGAGGAGGGTTGTGTGGGTGTCTCGACCTCCGCCTTCTCTGGGATGTCCACCCCTACGCCGCGGTCCCGACTCGTCCGTGGGCCCCTCCAGGTCAGTACGGCGAGTGTAGGACCGAGGGTGCCCTTCGGGGGTGGGGGTGACCTAGGGGGAGTCGTCGGTGGACCCCCGAAGTCCTTCGTCTCGCTCTGTCAGGTCGAGGGGTTTCAGTGATAGTCTATGTCTTGTGTGTTGCCGACCGTACTTTTCGAACTTCTTTATTTGTCGTGTTAGGAATAGACAGGAATAAATTAAACAATTCTCCGTGTTGTATACCCTGTACACATAGGTTTTTATGTGTTGGTGTTTATAAATCATGTGGTACAATTATATAATCCAAGTCTTCAGTTCACTACTTAAGTTTGATATTGTTCTGTCTGGCGAGCCCCACGATTGAGTGAACGGTGTTGACTATGTTTTTTCCCAGGACATTAATGTTTTTATTGATAGGGTAGATGATGGTGATCGATAGTAGAGTTTGCCAAGATGGACGAGTTCTGATTAAGGGGGTTTGTAAGTGGAGATGAAAATAAAATTTACTCGTACAGAGGGGCATTTTGGAACAAAGGTTTTACTACCGTCTAATGTAAAAGTGTCACACTATGTCGAACCGACTGGACGGTACAGTTCAGAATACCTGTTGGAAAGTGAAGTGACGTCATTGTAGGAGGTTTGTCGTGTTCTTAAAGTCATTATTATTCCGTCCTTTTCCACGACCGTTTTTCAACGTGGTGACGATTACTTTTATTTTGATCTTTATTGTTTTGGTTTTTAAAAACCACTTACTTAATAGTTCTCTGTTAAACATCTTGAGAGGCAGAGGGTTCTATATTCGGGGTGAAACAGAAAATACGTAAAATTTGTCAGATTGTTAGATTACGGGTGATTAAAGTGATGACCTTTTTACAAGTCAATAGGATTTATGGGACTATGTGCTCGTTGTTTATTGAGGGTGTAAAATTGATTCGTTTTTATTTTTTTTAGGAATTATTTCCATCTCTTATATTTATTATTATTAAGTCATATTTAATCTTCACTTTGAGGTAGGGTTATACCAATTTAGATGTCTCTGTCTTCAAATAATAAATACACAATTGTTCGGTTTCTGATAATCGGAATTCTGTAAATAGTTGTTTAAATTTACAAGCGATTGGGTTAATTACTACTTACAGTAGTTCTTAATAAAAGAATTATTTTGGAAGACAAAAGTCTATGTTTCTAAAATCTGTGTCATGACAAATCTAAGTTGTTATGTAAAAAAAGATTTCATTTCTATTTGATTATTTTAGATTCAGACTTTTGCTGAGTCGAGACTTGTGCGTGTCCGTTTGGAGTTGCGGTGTGAATGAGGTCGTGAAGCATCAATCTGAAGAAAAGGTCCCGCAACGGTGCGTAGAGGGTCATACTGGCGGACTTCGTCTCTTCTCTCTGTGTGAGTGTCTAGACGCACCTCGCGCAGACGCTATAATTTACTGATTTTTGATGACGCGTCGAGTCAGTGTTTGTAAGACTGTTTGATGGTCATTTGTTATTTGAACTAAGAGGTGTAATCAGGAGGAAGTAGTCCGTCGTCTTTAGTCAATTGTGTGACTTCCTTTCCCAGGTTTAAGCGAAAGGTTCTCTTTTGACATTTCCTCCTCTGGTCACTCTCTACCGAAAAAGGGGGAGACCCTATATATTAGTTCCAACTTTTGTTTACAATTACTTCAACGACTCTCAGTATGAATTGCTAGACACCCAGAATGTCCTTGACAATAAAGTATTGGAATATGTTATATTTTTTGTCCCTAGAGGACCCTTTTAATAGTGACAAAACTCATGTGTATTAGTTCAAAATCGATTAAATTGGTTGAGTAGAATTTGACCGTCGGACCCCATTTAAAATTAATTTTAGTATCGACTGTTTCCATCTTTATAAGAAAATAAGTTTCAAATTTTACCACTGTGTCTTATGTACTGTTTACGATGGTCTTTATTTACGTAAGAGCCGAAGGGTAAGGGGAGTTACCATCGGTAGTCTGTGTCCACTACCAAGTGCAAGTTCAAATGTCGTCATTGCGACGTGCAGACTCACGAGTCACAGGCGGAGTCGATCACCGACCGTGCCCCTAGAGTGTCTGTGAAGGACGTAGCGTCTTCCAGGAGGACCCTTCGAGTCGGAATTTGAACGAATGTGTGAACACGAGAATAGTGACGTAAGATTGATGGTGTTTCATAGTAGAATTTTCTAAGATCTTAGTCGCTAAATTGGATTAAGTCTTATAAGAATTTAAAATGGATTTAAAAATAAGTCATAAAATAACTATTAGAAATGTTCCTTTTCCTTTTATGGATCTTTTTTTATTTCCTTTTGTAACGATTTATTTCTGGAGTTACAGATCAATAGAATGGCATAAAGATCTGTTGGGTTGAAGTTACGTTACAGGACCAGGTGAACCAGTCGCTAGAGATTGTATATTAGCGAGAAGTGGATGTTGTCTTTCCTTGCCCATTTTGGTACAGCAACATTCTCCAGCGACATCTGAATCGTTTACACACGACCCACAGTAGGGGTATGAAGTATACGTGACACAGGTATTACTGTGGGCTACGACCCACAGTTTACTCGTCGTAGTCTCTTGTCACTCAGTCAGAAGAAAAT
The DNA here is from genome assembly GCA_006410555.1 of Capra ibex. Lineage (NCBI taxonomy): Eukaryota > Metazoa > Chordata > Mammalia > Artiodactyla > Bovidae > Capra > Capra ibex. The sequence goes on from SJYO01049755.1 coordinate 63,795,867, forward strand.
ACTTCTTGAAAATAGTAGGTACTCCTGAATTTGCAGTAGGCTTAGTGCCTGGGAGTTCGCCGAGAGATATGGGAGGGTACAACAACTTCCAGGGAAAGGTACGTTTGAACACAAGTTTAAAAGACTTGAGTCTCACGTCGGGGTCGTCGTAAAGACCTGGAGTTGTGTCCGCGTTCCTTTTGACTGTAACAAAGTTTTAGGTAAATTAGGACGTTGACTGTACGAAGGTGGATTGGTAGTTAACATTGAGGACTTGGACGTTTCACTGTTGCACGAACTTCACCCTGTATTTCTCTTCCGAGATTGTCTTGTGACTGTCGACAGAAGGTTCGTTACTGACACTCCCTGACTCCAGTCATAGACTCCCACGAATAGTCACACTTTCATAAAAGTTTCTACTCTGTGCATTTTAGAGTGTCTGCTCGTAGTTCTCTGGTTGTAGACGTTGACTGAAACTACCGCCTCTCGTGCGTAAAACTTGGAGTCAACTCTCTTTACAAGAAGAGGGGAGTTTTCCTTGAGCAAGGAGAGCAATCATCCGGATAGAATGTTTTTTGACGTGAGGTAATAATTTAATAATTAAAGGGGTCATGTCTTGAGTCACATTTAGTCAGAACAGAGTAATATGTTCATAAAGTCCTATGGGAGGTGAAACGGAGAGCTAGGAGTTAGGATTTTGTAAGTGAGACCGGGAAGGGTCTTTTTTCTCACGACTAGAGACGAGATCCTTTTTACGGTTTCTAGGAGAAGAAGTTGCTGACGATGGGTCGGACAGTCAAGTGGACGAGTTTTCTAAAGGTGAGGGGTCAATTGATGAGGCAGGTGGAGCATGACTGTCAAGTAGTCATGACCGAGACTGGATTTGCGGTAAAGGCGACTTTGGAGACGAGACACAAGACGGAATCGTGGGTGTGGACCCATCAGTTCTTTATGACTGACTTCTCTCTCGGGTACTTGCTTTCTTACTTCGGTAGTTTGACCGTACACCTATGGAGACACACACTTACGATAAAAGGTCCATTCTCAATGTTCGTGACTAGTAAAGACAAGGAATATGTATCATCCGTAAATTACTACGGATGATACTAAGTTACCTTACTTAGTTGTCTTTACTTAATGAGTTATAGAGTGATTTAATTCATTTTTCGACACTAAGATCTTAGTGAGATGTGAAGTCGACCGAAGAAGATATGTCGTTTTTTATTCAGATTTAAAATTTTGATTGAAAAACGTAGTATTTCTCAAAATAATGACTTGTGTTTCTTTTACTTCTCTATTTTTGCCATAGATACACTCAATCTCTTTGTGGTCAACAAGACTCGCTACGTAAGTGACCCTAGAGTCAAATACCAGACCGCGTCTGGACCTTCGTTGGTGCCGTCTGGTAGTCGACGTGCGACTTCTTTTGTGCGCCAATGTTTTGACGGAATTTTAATTGATGATCCTGAAAATTTGCGATAAGTTTCGACCCTTTCACATTAGTGTACAAAATAAGTAAGTAGTTTTGGTACGAGTATAATCGACGTTTTTTCTTTATCTCCATTTTAATGCAATTGGTAGAAATACCTTTTGGGGAAATGCATGTTTGTACTACACTTTGCAGACTCTCAACAAAAAGGATGTCGTTGCTGGATGAGGAGAACTGACTCTCGATACACGGGTGCCGGACTCCAGGCAAACACAGACACAAGAAACCTTCCACACGACTAGGTGTACCTTACTCGGCAGAGTCGTCTCGGAGGGGGAGGGGGTGCGAGGTCTCCCGCACAAGAGACTTGGTGACACGTGTAGTGCTGGACTACGACACGAGCACTTTTAAAGACGTTCTACATCCCAAAAATTGTGAGTCACGAGTAAAGAAATGTTTTGTAAAGAACTGATTGAAAGTGGAGGATGATTGATGGCCGTCTTAAGTAACGAAAGAAAACACTTTATTCATGTTAAATAACTTCTAAATGTACACACACTATGTATCAACGAAACTCATTTATATGAGTAACGGTGCAGTCTATCTAAATACATACTGAGAGTAAATTAGAAGTGTCGTAGTGACACTCGTCCTGTCTTGACATTAGGGGTTAAATCTCGGAATCTTTCCCGGATTTTTCTGACTGCCACTGTCGTCTCCATGACATAATAAGTCCCCGATCCATCATGCGACAAAATCTATGTAATAAACATCGGACATGTTACTGAGAAGGAATTCTGTCCGAAACCAGGATAAAATATGTACTTCTGGTCTTTTGAATGAGTGAGTTTTAATTTCATGAGTTCCAGTGTGTCGCTCGTGATTTCAATTTTGAGTTTTGGGTAGGTGACTGGGAGTGATGAGTTCGACGTCACACATAGATGTGGAAGAACACTTGAGACTCTTTCACGTCTGCAAGAGGTGGTCTTCCTTCTAATTACCGGTCACTCCTGGTGTCTTGTAGCGGGGCCATCGGGTCTCAGATTGTGTTGTCGAAGGGTGCGTGGAGGATGAGGTAGAATGGTGAGCGAAAGGTAGCACAAGAGAATATGGTACCTAATGATGACAAATGCTTGCGGTTTAGGTCGTGTAGACGTTCACAAAAGGTTCGTTTCTGGAAACTTTCAACAAATGACATAATTTAACAAAGGTATAACTACAGTTAAAGGATGAATTTTTTATCCTACATAGACCTGAAGGAAGACACCCGTTCATAATATAAATGTAAGTACTCGAAAAAGTAGTATAATTCGTGTCCAAAATGATATTTATGGAGAGTGTCGTGATTATTTTTTAAAATAAGGATTTAATGAGGTATTAAATAAGGTACACGGTGTAGTTGCGAAACCGAAAACTCTAAAAAAACCAGAATAAAACCAGAGTACTCTAAAAAACCAGAATAAAGTCAGAGAAGACTTACGAAACAGTCGATGTATTTAAATAGTGTGTCTGGACTTTCAGGAGTCATCACACACATTTCTTGTACCCCGACTCCCATCTGTTTGCACATATATTGGTAATAACGGGCGACGTGTATTGGTAAATATACGATGCGGTGGACTCACTAGGGTCCAGCAGCCGGTTGAACCGAGCTGTCAGTTCGTGAGGACGGACACAAGACGGTCAAGCGTCTCACCTTTCAGACACATGTTTTCCTTGAGTTTCCGTCAAGAGTTGGTTTTGTTTGAGAAACTAGAAAGAGAAGGTATGTATTCGAAATTTTTTCATATTTCTTAATACGATAGAAATTCAGTTTACGAAAAAGTTGTTGAGTGATTCAATAAAGTGTATCGTAAATAATTATTATCCATAGACAAGTTTTCCGTTCGATTTTTATAGTCGTCCCTTCTCACTGACTGGTTTATTAGTAAAGACGAAGGATAAACATTTCAGAATATATCTTTTCTATTTGTTTTTTTATACCCAACTTATCATGACCAACCGGTTTTTTCACGAAGTCAAAATTTGATTTTCTGTGTAAAAGTAAGAGTGGTTCTTGAAGTAACTTGTCGTATAAGTGGGAAAATAAAGTGTTTGAAGACGGTAAAAGGTTCGTTGAAGTATTAGGGTAGAAGGGTTTTGAAAAATAGAAAAACGCGTTTCTTGACAAGGTCCACGGAAAATGTCAGAAAGTCCCTTAATTTTAAAAAAGGTTATTCCCTTAAAACATTTCCGACTTTATTTACCTTTAGTTACCTTTACGTTACAGACCACTTGTACCGTCTACTTACTCTTGAAGGGTCGGTTCGACATTGACAAAAACGGACCAGTAATTCTTTGTACGTCAGAACACAATGGGACTATCTTCTAATAAGTAAAAGACAACTGATTGAGACCAACGAAAAACAGGTTACGACGAAAGTCAACCAGATTGATCCTCATCATGAACAACCTTAATTAATAAACCAAAAGATCTTCTTCGAGTAATATCTTCTGAGGGAAGATTAAGGTGGTGTATATATTGTAGTGGAAGAAATCTACTTCTGACCTGAAATCACACCAACTACTACAAAGTAACACGCACGGGGTGCTAGAACAGGTAAGGTGTAATAACATGTCACAGATGAAAAGTAGTGGGTAGTGTTAAACAAAATTTTTACCTTGTGAAAAGTAATGTACCTCCCTTGACGTGCACCTTTATGTCAGTTCCTCCAATGAAAACGAATTAAATACACCTTGGACTTGTGGTTCACTACTTGTATTGACTCGACCATGTTCACTGAAATTTACGAAATAAACCTATAAAACTCATACGATCGATTGAGGGTACACCATATTGTGACTAACGAGAGTTTATTACAGAGCTAAATTAGTGATAGTTGAAGTTGACTAGATGAACTGGCACCTTGTAACAGGTCGCTCTTTAGAGATCGTTCTTTGAAGTGTTCGGTGAACACTGTGCAAGTTAGTCGGTGTCGTGGAAGAGGTCTGTGACTTGTTTAAAAAAAGACGTAAAGTCAACGTAAAAATGGAAAGAACTTTATTATTTCGTATCGTACGACTTTCACAACGAAAGGAGGAAGGTATAAGTTATAATTCTACCCATGTGTTTTTAAGTGGTTGAACCGATAGAAAAAAATTTACGTACGACTATACTATCGACAGTGTATGTTATATTGTTTTCACAAAAGCTTACTTCAATTTCACAATGATCTCGGTAGAATGCCTTTTTTTGTTTACTTGGAAAACCGGTGGGGTTGTATTCGTACTGTCTCAAATGGATTGCTGTTGTTATTTTGAAAGACTTAGTGGTTTTTGTATGTCCTCATCTTTTTGTCCTTTTTTTGTATGCAATAATTTAGATGAATTTCTGTGTGTAGAAAGTGAAAGTACGTGACCTCTTCCTTTACCGATGGGTGAGGTGATAAGAACCGGACCTCTTAGGGTCTCTGTTCCTCGGACTACCCGACGGCAGATACCCCAGCGTGTCTCAACCTGTGCTGACTTCGCTGAATCGTCGTCGTTTCTGCATGTCTTTTATGTAGAAGATTACTCAGTCCGAATCTGAAGTTAAATTAAAATTGAAGAAAGACCTTGTCCTGTCGACTATTAAGGGTGTAACTTTTAAAGTGTAAAATTTGATTTTAAAGGGTGAACCTCGACGGTAAAGTTTTGCAAAATTGACTGTCTTTCGAAATGTGGGTTCTTTCATGTCAATTGCTTTATAAAGACTATCAATAGACTTATTTTTACACATTTTTGATTTTTAACCTCATTTTTATTGTCTTTCCAGTTAGTTATTTTTTATTCACGCAGAACCGGGGAGTGTGGAAAGACGTCAAATCCAAGATTCGGTATTTCAATGGTATTTCGAAGGGTGACGTTGAGAAGAACGGTTTATTCGGTGCTCAAGACAATGTAAATTACAAAAGATTCTCGGTGATCTACCCATGTGAGTAAAATTTAGAATTGTATGGACATCCTTCTTTGTCACTGTTGTCTGCGTCCGTAGAGTCTTCGAGTTTCACAGTCACCACGGTTTACCCAGGGTGTACTGAAGTCGTAACAACTACGTTTGGATCAATTATATTGTTGAAGAACTGGTTTGCCCCTGTACCGGGAGGTTTGATTACCGGTGGTACTAAACGTTTTCCAACGGTCAGTTTATGTGAAAATTGTTCAGTCTCTCTATTTCTTCTTATTTTACAATATACCGTTTCCTTTTTAAGTTTGAGTTCCGTTTTGTATGAAAAGCACGAAATATTATTCAGTAATCGAAACCGTAGTTTTTTTAATAAACAAATCTTTATTTGTTATTTTTTTAGAGACCACCCCAATCCTCAGGTGTGATTCTAGGGTATACGGTGCGGCCCGTCGGTTCTTTTGAATAAAAAAGTCTGAGGACGAGATGTCACTTATCCCAATATCGTTCTAAGATCAAATAAAAATCTCACACGACTAATTATAGAAAGTCTTACAAGATTTTACCCAGTTTTGTGTATCACCGAGTAAACACTGTATAGAGTGAACGTCAGTGTAAATCCTGTAGAAATTTACATTGGTACACGTAGGTGTCTGGCTAGAGGGTAGTCCTTTCGCCGTGAGATGCGGGTGACTGTACAGCACAAGGAGTGCTGAGGTGGGTTTTATTCCTCGCACTACTCGTCCCCGAACCCGCTCCGAAGTTTTGTCCTTATTATTTTAATATCATCAAATAATCTTCGAAAGAAAGAGAAAGTACCCTACCTTGACTATGTCTCCCTAAGTATTGTTTTAAGAAAAGAAAGATAAGACAATTTTCTCGGTTTTATTATTTTTTTATTATTATTATTTATTATTTTATTTGGTCTGGTGGACTGGACGGAGAACTCTTTGGCATACGTCCAGTCCTTCGTTGTCAATCTTGACCTGTACCTTGTTGTCTGACCAAGGTTTAGTCCTTTCCTCATGCAGTTCGGACATATAACAGTGGGATGAATAAATTGAATATACGTCCCATGTAGTACTCTTTACGACCCGACCTATTTCGTGTTCGACCTTAGGTCTAACGACCCTCTTTATAGTTATTGGAGTCTGTACGTCTACTGTGGTGGGAATACCGTCTTTCGCTTCTTCTTGATTTTTCGGAGAACTACTTTCACTTTCTCCTCTCACTTTTTCAACCGAATTTCGAGTTGTAAGTCTTTTGCTTCTAGTACCGTAGACCAGGGTAGTGAAGTACCCTTTATCTATCCCTTTGTTACCTTTGTCACTGTCTGAAATAAAAACCCCCGAGGTTTTAGTGACGTCTACCACTGACGTCGGTACTTTAATTCTCTGCGAACGAGGAACCTTCTTTTGAATACTGGTTGGATCTGTCTTATAATTTTTCATCTCTATAGTCAAACGGTTGTTTCCCGGTAGATCAGTTCCGATACCAAAAAGGTCATCAGTACATACCTACACTCTCAAGCTGATATTTGCTTCTTCTCACGACTTCTTAACTACGAAAGCTTGACACCACAACCTCTTCTGAGAACTCTCACGGAACCTGACGTTCCTCTAGGTTAGTCAGGTAGGATTTCCTCTAGTCAAGACTTATAAGTGACCTTCCTGACTACAACTTCGACTTTGAGGTTATGAGATCGGTGGACTACGCTTCTTGACTGAGTAAACTTTTCTGAGACTAGGACCCTTTCTGACTTCCACCCTCGTCTTCCCCTACTGTCTCCTACTCTACCAACCTACCGTAGTAGTTGAGTTGTCTGTACTCAAACTTATTTGAGACCCTACCTATCCCTCCGGACCACACGACGTCAGGTACCCCAGTCTTTCTCAGTCCGTACTGACTCGCTTACTTGACTTGACTTTATTTGACTTAAGGACCTTTTGTGTTCTTGTTTTTTGTGAGTCTTCACCAGTGATAAAGGGTCACATCTGGGATTTCTAAGGGTGTGCACTTCAAGTTATTTTATGGTCCAAGTATTTTGTGTACGTGCTTTTGTACGGTGACACTATTCTCGGTCGTGCCCAGTGTGTTACCAGGGCTCAAGGACAAACAGTGACTGTACACGGTTGTCGTGGGGACGTGTATACGTGTGTCCACGTAGAATAAAGAAATCTTACTTAGGGGGTTTCACCTTAGTAATCAAGGTTAGAATACTTTGACGGTCATACGTTGAATTGAATGTTTTGACAGTTACAGTTGCCACAGTGTATGTTTAGAGTTGGATAAATTTCGAGAACCATAAGAACGGTTAAGTAATCAAGGTTGTTTAGTATCGCAAAAAGAAAAAAGAAGGGAGAACCATTAAGACCGTATAGATGGACCGGGGTGCATCGCAGTCAATTCGGACTATGTGCCCGGTTCCACTCGTCATTGTGGCCGGTAGTTGTGTCCTTTCCCTACAATGATACTGATGTGAAGATAAAAGGAAATTTAGTGTCCATGAACCATCCTGTAATATTTTCGTATGTCCTTTGTTTTCTGTAAGAGTCCTAGAAGGGCTGGGTCCCTGACTTGGGTCCAGAGGACCTGACGTCCGTCTAAGCAATGGTGGACTCGGTGGACCCTGATTAATAATCCTACTTTCACTTTCAGCGAGTCAGCACAGGTTGAGAAACACTAGGGTACCTGGTATGTCAGGTACCTTAAGAGGTCCCGTCTTACGATCTCACCCATCGATAAGGGAAGAGGTCCCCTAGAAGGGTTGGGTCCTTAGCTTTGGTCCAGAGGGCGTAACGTCCGCCTAAGAAATGGTTGACTCGATAGGACACCGAATCAACCATTTCTTAGACGGACGTTACGCCCTCTGGGGCCAAGTTATGGACCCAGCCCTTCTAGTCGACCTCTTCTGTATCTGATGAGTGAGGTCATAAGAACCCGAAGGGACACCGAGTCGACCAATTCTTAGGTGGGTGCTACGTCTTCTGGACCCAAGTTAGGGACCCAACCCTTCTAAGGGACCTCTTCCCTTTCCGATGGGTGTGAGGTCATAAGACCGGACCTCTTAAGGTGCCCGACGTGCCAGGTACCCCAGCGTTTCTCAACCTGTGCTGACTCGCTGAAGTGAAGTGAAGTCCGACTTCTCTTTGAGATCCTTACCTACTTTCGTCTCTCCCCACCACCCCGCCCTTCCACACGTGCGTCCCGTGTGCCGTCCTGCTCCACACAGGGTAGGGTGTCGTTCGACGCGTGTGAGTCTGGGCCTGAACGTGCACTACACGAATCAGGAGTTTCGACCCAGGACAGATGTCCGGCCTTAAGGTCCCACCGTCTGCCATCGCAGAGTAAAGTAGTTGTATTTCTGAGAGAAGTCCTCCACAATATATGGGGGACACTTCTTTGAGTACCTCCGTGGACCGTGGTACCTCGACACTGTACATACTGGTCGTGTCGTGTGGAGGTTCTACGGAGTGTGGGGAATCCGAAATGTCCCTGGTGAGTGGACTCAGTGTCTCTGACGTGACTCTGTGCAGGGTAGTCATTCCCTTTTAGACCTTATCCGGCCGCGCCCACGATCGAAAATTAGTATATGTGTCTTCGTTCCCGAAGACTTTCCTTTTTGATCCTGTTGGATCATTGTCACACTTTCCTTGTTTTTGCAACGACTGAAAGTCCAATCGGATCTTTAATATTTTTCCTTATTGACTCTCGATAAATCCGGGCAGAGTCCGTAGGACCTTAGTTACAGTGATTTCGTCAGTGTCTACAGAAGTCACCCACCTAAAGAAAAAGTTTCTTTAATGTGGTCACTAAGTTTAGTAGATGTTCTCTCTTCTTGTCTTCATACAGCGGATAGATTTGGGTAGTCGGAGAAGGAAGGAGTGAAAGGACGAGGTCAAACAAGTCAGAGACTCAGGTAGTTTGGGTGGGTGATTTAGACGAATGATGGTGTGGCAAGATGGAGGGTTGAAAGATTGAAGAACGGATTTGTGGATTTCTCGGGGGTTGAACGAGTGTCGGAAAAATTCTAGGTTAGGTGGGGCTGATGACGGTGGAGTAATCCCACCCGAATAAATTTTTTCTTTTTTTTTTAAGGTTAGTTCTGTAAGGAATGAATTTAAGAAATTTATGAGAGTTGTTAGACGTCCTCTCTTGGATTTTGGACGAGGAATGTGTCACACCAGGGCCGAGAGAGTGGGTAAAGGAAAGTTTGGTGAAATCGTGTCTAAAGTTACATGACACAAAATATTTCAAGTAGAGAAGGAGTCGATGTTTCAAGGAATCTGCTGTAGACCGTTCCCTCGGTGGACTTGAGCTATGGAGGGGACACAGTCGTGGGGAGGTTCCATGTAGTGTAGTGAACACGAACGTTTGTCGTATCCTGGCTTGTCTTTCCTTGACAAATGTCCTTCGAGTGATCTACCTCTTAAGTCTTAAATACGGTGTACATAAATGACAGATTGATTTTGGAATGTCTCTTAAATCTTAAATACGGTGTACATACATAATAGATGGGATACCCATCATTCTTTCGATGAAAATCAAATTTTTCAGTGAAGACCAAAATGTGTTTGAAGATGACTTTAATATACCCTTGTCAACCGAGACCTATTTGGAGACTGTTCAAACAACTATAAGTCCGTACTATTAATATGAACTTAATTTCTGTCTCGTTTCCAACATAGTGAATCCTGAATGACAAAGATGACTTTCCTATGTTTTAAACGGGTTCATATGTTTTTAAGTGTTTCATTGTTTTTGAGGATTAAAGAATACTCCATATTCTTAGAGTGACGGTATGTCACTGTTTAAGTATAAGAGGGTTTACAATCTGAATTAGATCAAGATTTTATTTTGGTACTTTATTTGTCCTAACTTTCTTTGTTTCCTTTTTTTACGTAATTTCGTGAGAAGATATGGACAACTATCTTCTTTAAGTTTCAACCGAACAGAAGTCATTTGACCAAATCTTTAGGAAAACCGTTTATTGCTTAAGAGTTAAGTATAGATTTTTTATTAATTGTTTCCTTTTGTTAATCTTTATTCAGTAAAGAAGAAGTGTCAGGTTTGTTATAACTCATACCGTGACGGTTAATGACTTTATAATAAGATTTTTATTCAAATTTATATTAGACATTTACAAAGGAAAACGACGTTTTTTATTTTTTTATTTTGCACGTACACTCACACGATATCGGGCTCCAAGAGTGTCCTCTGTCTGCGACTGCTCTATGGGTCTCAAAGCGGGTCTTCAGGGAGGTCGGGGTGGCGGGCTCCCGTCGTAGTGCAAGACGTAACCCTTCCGCTCGAGACGGACGGACCTCAGTGTGTCCTACACAGACCGAGGAAAGTCCTCTGAGGAGACAGAGAAACCGGGACGTTACACGTTGTGTGGGGTCACTGAGTAGGTGCAATGGGACTTCCGACAACTCACCAAAGGTGGAGCCCCGACACTCCTTATTACGACACTTGTGAAAAATATCAGGAGATTCTTCGTTAAAAAGAGTCCTTCGGTTTGGAGTTCTTACTGGTTTTGTGTAAAGTGGTCTCGCAAGAGAGACATGGAGTAAGACATGCATAGACACACAGGTGGGCATATGTGAGAGCGTTCGTGCATGCGTAGAGACGACCCCCATGTGGTTCTTGTGTGGTGACCTAGTATTGTGCGTATGTGTGACAGGTCTCGTCTGTACTGACTTTTGTTCGATGTCCCGACATCGTCGTGTATGAGGTGAAGGTGCGCGCCCTCGGCGTGCCCGCGAGACCAAGGTGCAAGGAGTGGAGATGAACTTGCAGGTCGGAAAAGCACAATCAGTGGGATTACAAGTGACGTTCTCGCGTGTGAACGAAATTAGTCATGAAGGAACTACTTATTGTTCTTACCCGTACAGAGACCGTCGGCCGGTAAAACCAATAGAAGAAATCACTTCACAGACAATCTGGAAAACAGGAAACAAAGATGACTCGACAGACAGGGTGGGGTGGGGTGACTAACCATCCATAAGAAATGTTTAAAACCTACGCTCCGGAAACAATCTAAATTACTTCTATATAGAAGAGGGTGAGATACCGAACGGAAAGTGATAAAATTGCTATTAAAATTTTGGATAAAAAAATTAGAAGATTAAAATTACCGTAGAAAACAAAAATACGTCAGGATAAATAGAAAAAGAAAAGTCATTTAAGAAAATCACAAATATTTTATAAAAGAATGTGTTTTCAATTCTCAAAGAAAAGATTTTTAAAGTATTTAACTAGAAAATTTTAACATAATTCGAGTACTCCTTTTTTTTGCGTTTCCTCAGCTATGTTAAGAAAACCAAGTCAATTCCCACCAAGTTACGTTCCATGTGTATGTGTTCAAAACGACTCTAAAAGTTCCCAGATAGAATAATTTTATATGTTGACAGTTTGTTATTTCAAGGTGACATGAAACTTAGAGTCCTCAAGTTATTGAAAGACATCTGTAAGAGTGACCTGTTGACAACTATCTTCGTCTTAGTAAAGTAAAACTCAAATCCTGAATCGTGCGTGGAATGTCCGTGGTAAAGAGAATTAGTTGTGTTATTAGTCTCTTGTTCTCGTATCAATAAGTATAACTCGTCTCGTCCTCTTACTGCGAGTCGTTCTTATTCGTCGTCCGTCGGTCAAAGGTCCGACCTTCGAGGTCCTAGTTGTCCGACGTCCTCCGAAACCGTAATTGTAACGGGGTAAAATTACTAATTTCCTTTTTTTTTTGACCGTCAGACTAAACCGGACGATTTGTAGACCGTCGGACCGATGTGCAGGTCCGAGAATTGTAGTAGGGCTGTTACTACTACTACTATAGTTTATTACAAGTCCCTGATGAACCCTACAGTGTCTTCAGCACTGTTCGCAAAGTTGGTCTACTGGAGAAAAGTAGTCGTTGTTGGGGGTCCTCCTCGTCTTTCTTTCGAGACGTAGTTCTGGTGGACACGGACCCAAGACCGAGGTGGGGAACAAGAGACAGACGGTAGTGAAGAGACGCGGAGTTAAAGGAGTGGGTTGAGAAACGCTGGGGTACCTGATACGTGTCGGGTATCTTAAGAGGTCCGGTGACCTCATCCGTCGGCAAGGGAAGAGACCGCCTAGACGGGCTGGGTCCCTAACTTGGTCCCAGAGGACGTAACGTCCACCTACCTAAGAAATGGTTGACTCGGCAGTCTCTTCGGGAGTAGTCCTGCGACCCTCTTCACTTTCCCAACAGTGACGTGTGTAGTGTCGGCAGAGCTGCCGACTAGGTGGCATAATCGGTAATGAGTTGTTTATCAAGCCGTGGTCAGTAGGTATCTGCGTCAAGGTCTCACCTTCTGTGACCACTTATTTTGTCCGTCCTTCATGGTCGGAAGCCTTTTAAAGATAAAAACACCACCGTCGGTCTGTCGTCTATGCAACTCATAGAGACTCCACCATTACACTATTTCTGTTTTCGTTCCATCCCCCTCATTGTCTACTGCTTCGTTGTAAGACATTTCCTTCGGTCCCTCCGTCCGGCTGAGGCCTGTAGACTTGTCTCTGGATTTCCTTCTGTCCTTCGTTCGTCCCGTCATAGCCGTCCTTCTTTTGTTCGTGTACGGGACGCCGGTCTCCGACAGACCTCCTTGCGTCGGCGTCGGGGACACTCATTTTCCCGAAGTCCCTCCACCCCTTGTCTTGGCCCGTCCGGTGTGTCCTGGGACGAGCAGTGTTAGGACCCGAGCAGGACCACCCTTTCCCCCGGCGCCATTGTCATGTCAGGATCGCGGGTCGGTCCGCCCGACACTGCTCGTCTGTTGTCCCGGTGTTCCTCCGGCCCTTCCCTGACCATTATCACTGGTCCACGGGTCAAGTGGGGTAGAAGGATCTACCCCCTCTGGTCTGAAACTCCTGTAGGCGATTATCGGTTCCAGGGTGTCGACAATTGTCCGTCGGGACCCTAAGGTGAAGTCGTCTTTGTGCGGACTTCCGGGTCTCCGTCGTACTTGGATTCTCTTCTGTGGATTCGAATCTTGTCTCTCCTCACATGCACCCAACCCAGAACGAACACCCCAACCCGTTCCAGAGATCTAACACTACCCCAAAGGACAAGGGACGAAGTTAGGTGATGTTATATCGTAAAGGAGGGAGTGTCGGGATGACCTTGAGGTGAGTTCAGAGACTCAAGTTAAGGTCAGGTCAGTGGAGCGGGGTCAGGAATTTGGGGTGCGGACCGTGGGTGTCCCAGGACCGGGTCGGTACGGTCGTAGGGGAGAGAGAAGAGGAGGTCCTTTGACAGGTAAAAGGAGTGTCACTTTGAAGACGATGATAAGATTCTCGGACCGACACAGAACTAATTTGTAAAGGTGCAGAGACGAGATCCGGTGAGGTACTAAAGACTTGTCGTCGATTGATGTTGTGCGGGGTCTATTCTAGGAAAGCGAAGACGAAGATTCATTAACAATAACAAATCAGTGAATTCAGCACAGACTAAGAAACGCTGGAGTACTTGACGTCGTACGGTCCGAATCGAAGGGAAAGAAAGTGATAGAGGGCATCAAACGAGTTTAAGTTCAAGTAACTCAGCCACTACGGTGGGTTGGTAGAGTAGGAGACAGCGGATTCAATTATATAATGGTAACTGCGACGGTTGTGGATTGAAGGAGTCAGAATAGAGGTTGATACTCGTGGTTCTATGGGTGTTCAAGTGGTTCTATGGACAATCAAGTAATTACTTGATTACTACCCCTCCTCATCCTTTACAAAAACTTTCAACTCAACCTACTTATAAGTCTACTGGGACTATGACTCTTCCGAGTCGATCAGTCTGACACACATCACTTTATTTGTTTTCATGTTAAAGTCCTTTGATGTGTCTACTGGGAACCTTTGTCACCCCACACCCGTCGAGAAGAATGTGTCTGAAGGGTAAAATTTTCGGATCTTCCCTCCTATCTTTAAGTGGTGAACCGTCTTTAATGTGATTATTTATGACGTTTTTTCTTAGTAGTTACTACAACTCACCCGTTTTTATGTTACTTTCTCTTTGACGTCTCAGAGACATAAAGGAGTCTTCTATAATGAATTAATGTTTCTCCCGCCTTTTGTTGGAAGATCGTCTCTTTGGACCGGTGGTGGAATTTAGTTTACTAGGTTCAATTTCAATTCAGCGAGTGAACACATGCTGAGAAACACTGGGGTACCTGACATCGGATGGACCGACGAAGGGGGTACCCTAAGATGTCCGTTCTCATGACCTCACCCAACGGTAAAGAAAGAGGTCCCCTAGAAGGGCTGGGTCCCTAGCTTGGGTACAGAGGGCGTAAGGTCCGTCTGCGAAATTGGAGACTCGGTGGTCCCTTCGGGTCATTTTACTTAGAATAGTAGTAGTTCCTGAGTGACTATTTTACGATTCACTTTTGTTATCGAACTGACACCACGAGAAGGGGTTTACGAATTTGAGTTATATTAGTACCCCTTTTTATTTTGTGGTTTGTTTGGGTTTGACTTCTTGTGTCGTGTTGGTGGTCGGTCACGTGAAGTTTTCCCGGTTCCAGTGCTGTCTCTCTCTGTCGGACTCCTGGACGGCGTCTAGTCTCCTCTCCGTTCCGCTGTCCTGTGTCTCCATGTGCTACGAGACCACCCCTAGGGTCCGACCTTCTGCCTGTGGGACTTGGGACTACTGTAGACACGTAGTCAATCCTGACGGCGTCGTTACGATTCCGGGATCAAAGTTGTTGACTTGACATGAATTGATTCCAAAATTGTAAATCCCCTCCTCCCGACTTCCCATGTGTCCTCAAGACACATGACAAAGACGTTGAAAAACTATTGTGCAATTCTTATTTTTATTTAAGAGTGTTTGAATTCTGACTGACAGGACATCGACACAATTGTTTTGTGGGTGGTCTCGGTCAAAATTTGGTCGGACCAGTTGCTTGTAGTCGAGAAACATCGGTGTCTGGTCGGTCTTTAGACAAGTAAAAACACGACACAGACCACGTCTACATAGGTCATTTGTAAATTAATTAGTCGTTTAAACCTTCAGATAGGACAAAAAGATTTTCCACAGTGAAGGTTTGAACAGTCTTACAAGGAGATAAATAACAGAATGACTAAATTTATAAGATTTCTTAAGAACAACTTAAGTCACAGTATTACTTTTTGATCGGAAAGTTTAATTCCATATACGTATCTATTATAGTAAAGTTCTATTTTATCCTTTGATAGTTTTATGTTAGATTTTGAAGGAGTCGATAGTAATCAGTAAAAGAAAACAGTAGATACTTTTTTCTATGGAAAGGAGATTTATTTCCTGATAAAAAAAAGGGAGGACGTTTTCCAGACTTTTTTCTTAGTACAGAGACGTCTACCTCCTCGACAAGTAGTCGGCACTTGTCCTCTTACACTTGGTGTAGACTATTGTTTCTTTTCCTGAAAGAAAAAGTGAGCGAGACGTCTTCGGGGTGTCAAGAGAGAGTTTCCGGTTGTCTCGGAGGAGAGTCCGGACCGAGAGTTTCGGGACTTAGGGTGTAGTTTTCCTGGTCCGACAAATAGACTAATTGGACGAGTCTTCAGTCTGGTGAACCACATTCACGAAAGTCTTGTGGTTTTAAATCGATCGATCTTAATAGATCCGTGTTTTGAAATTTCAAATTTAGACGAACCCCATTTCGAGAGTTTTGACGTACCGTGAATACCGATGTCCTGTTTGATCCTTCCCGTGACATAAGCTTGAAGAGACCGACTGGGGTCTCGGATCGTTTGTGGTGGATGAGTTGGCCCTAGAGGGTCCTGGGGCCCGTGTCCGCTCGTCTGACCCTTCCTTCGTCCCACGGACGTCGCGTCCCCGACACCCGAGACGGTGTCTGGACTCCGAGGTGTTTCCGAGGACTCCCGGGAGTGCTCCGACCTCCGACCCACGCCAAGGGCATCTTCGGGACCTGACTGGTAGAGGAGGACTGGGACATAGATGTCTAGGGTATAACAGAGTGGGTGGAGTACACAAGGGTTGTTATAAGAAAATACAAACAAAACGAAAAATGAACATATACTACGACATACAGTAGGAGACCCTGAATGAAAAACAAAAAATTGACTCCATTTTAAGTGTATTTTTCGTTGGTAAAGTCCCTTAAGGGACCGCCGGGTCACCAATCCTGAACCCGGAAAGTGACGGTCCCAGGTCCAAGTTAGGGACCAGTCCCTTGATTCGAGAGTGTTCGGTGTACCGTAAGGATTGAGGGGGGTGTCGTCGGTAAAATTTCACACGTTAAGTTGTCATAAATCAACGTAGGTGTTGTAACGGGGTCCTGACGGAAAACAGTGTGTGACAGTGGACCGATTCAAAATAGGTCTCAAGGTTCAGAGCTACGAAAGGAGTAAGACTGAGCGTGTTGTAAGGTGACACTTATAAGACAGTGACCGATAAGGTACTTGCAGGAACCCAGAGGTCGGATCATATCTTTGCGTTCAAAGAGTTCCTGTCTTGGACTTCACCTTGTCGTCCTGGTTCCGGTACAGTACGTCTCCGATTCGACGTCCGTTCTAGAACTTGACATTTCTCGTGTCGGTGCGCGTCGGGACTCGTACGTCGATACCACTGACTACGATAAGACGTGGGTGAAAGTCCGTTGCCAATGACCCGGGTGAGTCGGTAGCCAGTCACGAAATCGCCCGGGGACGGGTCCACTGGTTGGTTGTCACTCGCTGGAGTTCCCCAGGGCGAGTCGGTTACCAGTCACGAAGTCGCCCGGGGACGGGTCCACTGGTTGGTAGTCACTCGCTGGAGTTCCCCAGGGTGAGTCGGTAGGCAGTCACTAAGTCACCCGGGGACGGGTCCGCTGGTTGCCAGTCACTCGTTGGCAATCACCAGGGCGAGTCGGTGACCAGTCGTGGTCTACCACTGGATCCCCCGGGTCCCCCGTCCGGTGTCCGACACAGGACGTCCCAAGGTCTCGGGAGCAGTTCCTGTGGGTGACCGGCCCGGGTCCAGAACTCCACCGTCGCTGGGAGGAGGGTAGGGACGGAGGTGCTGGATTACCATTGTCGTCGGACGTATCGTACGGCAGACGTCCTGGACGGGGAGGGACGGACAAACCCACCGGACTCCTCGGACTCCCGGGAAACCCAGGACCCGTGGACCGAGGGAGTCACTACTGTCGACCCGTCCCACACCCCCGGACCGTGACTCCCTCGGTCGTCGACCCGAGTGGAGGAGAATCGGTCTTGACCTGGAGCCTCTCCCTTTCGACACGGACCCCTGGATTGGGAAAGAACAGTCTTGTCTCTTATTGTAAGTAAACCACCTCTGAGTGTCCTCGTAGTAATGGACCGGTACTGGACTGGAACCCTTGTTTCTGAGACTGGGGATCGTCAAACGTTGTCGATCGGGGCGGGGAGGGAGTGGAAAGGATCTCTTGTCGAAACGACTTTCGAGAGTATCTCGAACCCCAAAATTTCCGAGCTCGGTCGGTAGAGGAACGGAGTGGGAGTTATGCGGAAGGAGACGAGGTTTGAGAAACTGCAAAGTCAAACAAACCGAAGTGTCGCGCGACCCGTGGGTCTGACCACAAAGCCATAGTAGTAGTCTAGGAATTGGAAAGGGCGATAATTATGACGACCTGTTGAATAATTATGAAAAACAGTTGGTTTGTCACATCTACCTTAGATGACCAGGTCTAGGTATGGAGGGACTCGTGATTCCTTCGACTGCCACAGAAGGGCACTACTGTCCAGTTTGGACAGATGGGAAAATACTTTTATGGAAGTACAAAGAACGGGTAGACAACCCCTTAAATGCTAGGAATACAAATAGTCGTCTTGAGGACTGTGGTAGAAGACAGTTAATGTTCTCAACGTACAAAGACGTAAAAAGGAAAACCGGTACGGAGTATTGAACACCCTAGAATCAAGGGGTTGGTTCCTGACTTGGGTCTGGGAGTCGTCATTTTCGTCGATTTGGTGGCATTGTGACTCCTTAACAGGAAAGACGTGAAAGATTTTTATGTAGAAAACTACATGTCTTACGAAAGTAGAGTATTTCCCGTTTAAACGATAAAAGCAGAAAATTCTTACTTGCAAAAACCCAATGATTCTTTTAGAAGGACGAGATCCCGGTTTCTGTGTAAGTGACATACAAAGTAATTTGAAAAAAATCTTTGAACTAGGTGGAGTCCACCTGAAGGCACATAACGAGTTCCGTCCTAGATTAAGACAACAAGGAGAAGGATACTCCTGTACATACTTTGGTCGGGAAGGGAAGGGGCTACTGTACAACACTGTTGAGACATCCCGGTGGGACGGACTCTGTCAATGATGGTTTACACACAACATGCACGAATGTCTCCGTAAACTTCTTTACTTCTGAGTTAATTTGTTCGAATCGAGAGTCTAAATGAATTGTTATACTTATCTACGATATCGTCTATCACATTTTTTATTTTTAGATGCGAGTTTTTGGAGTGTCCTCATCTTTGATTGCAGTAATAAGGCTACTCAGGACCGTGAAAGCAAAGTCACAAGTGCAGGACGAGTCTTGATTTCGGTCTCGACGTCGACGGGAGTGCCTGACTCCCTCCTCTAGAGGTGCAAGACAGAGGACATCAGTGTGTGACTTGTCTCCGTCCCTCTTCTTTCTCGACCACGTACTTCGGTCAAAGGTGAGACGGTGGGTGACTTCGACACACTGGCACCCGTCCAATAGTTCGGAGAGTGTGTTACAGACTGTAGGTTATGCGTCGTTCGATTATACTCTTCTGACAATGATTCATCATGATAAGCCAAAGATCAACCATTAAAGTAATAGTGACTAAGTGAAGGGGAATTTGACGTAAAAGGGCCACGGATGAAATAGGGTCCGTACTGGTCTTGGGTCGTCATCTCGTCACTTGTGCTACCTCCGGGACTCCCTCTTTCTGACAGGGTCCGTCCGTCCCCCGAGACGTCTGTCTTTCCGACCTCTTCCGGGGCCCCTCCTCCACTGCCACCTCGTGGACGGGATTGCTCTCCTCCCGGTTCGGTACGGTCGTTGTCGTCTCGTCGTATACGTCGTCGCCTCGTAGCTCAAGTCTCCGTGATCCCTGTTCGGCGAACCCCACAAATTCTCGGTCACACCGGTTCCGACTCGTTCACCTTTCGACCTTTTCTATTTCCGTTTCTTTCTTTACTCTGTTCTCGACAAGACAAGTTGTTCTTCCGTCCGTTGTCTCTTCTCTGGTAGTTTACTCTGGGGTTGGACTCGTGGATACTTTTGACTTTGAAGTTTCTCTGGTGTCGACGAGGTCACTTCCATCCGCTCGTCCTCCACCTCTTTTCTGGTTCTCCATTGGTGTTTGGACCTCACTCGAGGCCCACTCAGCCCCGGCCTCCTCCCCACCCCCCATCGAGGACCTTTAAAGACTCGCCCTTACCAAATGTGTAAAGAAACCTACAAGTGTAAAATTTTCCAAACAAGTGTTTAAGACTCGAGTTGGAACATTGTATAGAGTCATATCGACGAAGAGCGAGGTGGTTCATGATGAGAGGACCAGGTAGTAGAAGATACTGAAAAAGGACCCAATAACATCACTGGACAGGCAACCAAAGGACTCCAATAGGTTCCTTTCACACTTAAATTGCGATTTCCGTCCAGATCCCTCCGATCCCTCTCCAATCACCTCATCGGGGTTTATAGTTGCAGTCGTCTTCTGTCACTGCCAGTTACTTCGTCCTCCTTTCGGAAGTGGTCTTCTCAGACCATAGGTCCTCCGACTCACTTCTTTCGTACGAACCGTAGGTGTCCCCGAACCAGGGTCTTGGGGTGTCTATGGCTCTAGTGCTTTACGAGCACATTTTGCCATGTCAGACACGTGTTTTCGACGTGCTGTAACGTGTTTGAGAGTATGTGAACTCTCGTAGTCTTAATAAATGTTACGTTACATGTTACATTTGCGATACATTGGTCAATGACCGTGTCGTTCAAGTTCAAAACGAAAAACCTTGAGAGACCTTAGGTGGGAGTGTGGGTCTTAAAACCTAGACATCAACCAACTTCGGACCAAGGGACCGACGCCTTGGTCCCTTGGGTGTCTGTGACTCCCCGCCGACATGAATCTGTCCTGATGCACTGACCGACATCGGTCCTCCGAGACGTCTCCCGGCTGACCTACCACTTTCCCGTCTCGGGTAATTTCGGTCCGACAGTCCTCCGACCCGGAAAAGGAAACTTGGTATTTAATGAATCTTTGTACAAAAATTCGACGAATTATATGTCAATACACGTCCTAGGACATAAAGATGTAATCTCTTTTGTCAATTTATGTATTGAATTTTTGATGACAAATGATTGATAACAAACACAAGAAGGGAAATAATCTTTCCATTCAGGATAAGGAAATTCTGATCAAGACGAAATATATAAAACTCCTTAAATATTCAAATTCTCGATGTAGATAAAGATATGAATAATTGAATAACCACTTTACTCGTAAAATGACAATGCACCAACGGGAGATGTAGGTATTATTTCGAAGAAACGGACTTTTAAATAAAGTGTCCCACAATTGTCGTGTTATGACTAGAAAAAAGGACCAATAATAGACGGACCATATAAATATGAGTTCAAAATACACTCAAAAAGTTTAACTTTCAGTCCTGAGTAATCTTCCGTCCTTTTAAGAAAAGTGATAAGTAAATAATTAAGTAAAATGATTGCATCTTGTTTTGTCTTGTAACGGCTCTTTTGGTAAACTGGAGTCGCATTTACTATTGCGACTCATATCAAGCCACTTTACACATCCAGACCCTGTATATTTGTCGAGACTCTGTGTGTATGTTCGTATGTGCACACGATCTAGAGTACCATTTTGTGTACCGAAGGAGGCTCAGTTTCTTTCTACAAACTTGCAGTGACAAGGCCTATGTAGGACACTTGTCGTCTCTCGAACCGGAGTGCAAGATTAGGTGAGATCATCGGAGACTGTCAGTAGGTGACGATCGTGGACACGTAGAGTGAACACTGAAGATAAGTAGAACGAAGGGGTGCGACGAAGACAAAGAAAGGAAGAAAAACTAGGGATGTAAAGAGATCATAGATGGACGGGTTACTGGTAAATTCGACATGAAGATTACAACCTCGACAATGGGAGTACAAATCGACTGTTTCGAAATAAGATAGTGGGGACAAGGTTGGACGTGGGTCATGACCCGAGATGAAAAAAATCATATTTTTTTAGACAAGAGTAATCAAAAGGAAGTACTTCGGTCACGAGTGACTATAGACAAGAACTCTATTAAATTGGCACGTTTGTTTATATCTGACGGTCAATGTAAAGGAGTGCTGAAACTTCTATAATATGGTGGTAAAAGAACCGTAACTACTACGACCCTTTTCAGATTAAAAAGAGACGAACAAAAATTGTAGGAAAGTAAAAGAAAATATGTTGTGATAAAACGATATTAGACGGTTTCATACGTAAATTAAATGGGTTAAACTCTAAAAAGACAATTAGGATGTAAATTCCTGAGTACAGTGAGTGACTAAGATCTTTCAAGAGTCGATAAAAGGGAAGTCTAATAAAGGAGAAGGAGTAAGAAAAATAAGAGAAGAAGTCTCAAGGACAATCTTTTCCCGACTGGAAGAGTAAGAAGTACAATGTATTTAGACGAAAGTATTAAAGGTAGACAAGTAGAGACACGATGCAAAACCCGTTCAAAAGAGTCTAGGTAGAAGGACAAATGATTAACAAGTCGATACAGATTAGACGACGAAATAGATAGGTTACTGAAGGTCTTGAAGACAAAACAAGAAAAGGTTCATACGAATTAATAAAATTGTCGGAGGATAAGGGTAACAATATTGTCAAACATAATTAGGAGTGCGATGACTTCTATAGTGTGTACATAGTGGTCATAGAGACTAGTGTAAAGCAAGAAAGTAGTGGAATGGGTACGTGGAAGTGAGTAGAGCATTCGGATCGATGTGAGAGTCAAAACTTCTAGTGTAATAAGGGTAACTCTACCCGTACAACTAAAATTTTTGGGTATGACACTTCAGTCTATCGATGTAGGTTTACCTTTGACATGGTGTTTGATACACTTACGTTGAATTTAGGTAAAACAACACGGAGACAGAAGTAGATGTTTTATTCCTATTGTTCAGAAATGGAGGAGCCCAAACCCATTTACTTTATGTCTCAAATGCTTAGTATTTGTCGTGCGTCGACCGTGTTACGGACCGAGGATTGTCGGTGAGTTACCTCTGTTGTGTAGTTACAGCAGTAGAAGTGGTGGGGAGTAAGCTTCTCCCAGTCAGTTTAGAAGGAATGAATACTCCTAGGTCCGAGGTGATTTATTTTGTCACGGATGTAGGAATAATGATTCCAATTTATTCGACCGAATTTTCTTACTTTTGTTTCGAATCTATGGGGTCCTAAACGTAAGTTGTTAAATGACCCCTGATTCTGATAACGATATTACTTCCGACGGAGACTGTACAAAGTATTTGAGTCTTGCAATGTCTTAACAAAATTAATTTTTATGGATCTCTATACAAGTTCATTGAAAATCGATAAGAATCAAAAATTTGTGAACGAATTAATTGACTGGTTTATCTATCTCCAGTTTAGAAAAAGTCGGTAACAACTTTTCATTGGTTTGATATAAGAATGTCTGATAGAACAATCCAGTCAAGGTCGATTGAGCTGTTTAAACTTTTAATATAAAGAGACTATTCGACATTAACCCTATCATAAAAATAAGTTGATTTCTAAATGAGTGGATTTGTACAAACAAAAAGAAAAATTTACAGATTAGAATAGATAAATCTAGGAACTTCCCTTTCATTGACTGTAAACTTACGAGAGAAATACGATGTTAGTAGAAATAAAGACGTCGTAGATATTTTTGTCCCCGAGGACACCTTCTCGAGGGAATATGAAAAGCGTTTGTAATTCACAAAATCCACATGTTAAAGGATGTTTGTGGTACCAAATGACTTTTCACTTTTTATTAATAATCCTCTCTTGGTCCCTTTCCTGTTGATATCCCTGAAAAAATTAAAGTGGAACTTACTGAAATCAAAGTAATCTCAGTCATACTGAAGTGACTCTAGTGAAGGGTCGTAGTTACGACATACACTTGTAGTGTGTCTGTGGCTGAGAGAGTCCACTCGACGGTAGTGACCCGTAGTGCCTCACTCGAGACGTCGTGTAGTTATGCCGGTAGTCCACACCAGTGAAGGTCCGTGCTTTCCTACGGTCGTCGTGTCCCTCCTCTTCGTGATCCTGAGCCCTTCGCGAGTCTCGTCTTCGACTACCTCGTCGTGACCGGTCTCTTCCCACTCCCCGGTTTCTGGCAGTGTCTTCTCGCCTTCGTTACTCTGTCGAGGTCGGTCGGGTGCGGTCCCCGCGGGCTTCTGCCCGATGTGGTTTCACGTTTTCTCTCGCGACCGATTGTTCACGGCCGGTGGAGACACACATGTCCTCAGGGTCACTGGTAGTCACTCTTTTCATTTGTGTCTATTAGTAGGAGAGTACACACAAAGATTATGCGTTTTGTTTGGTGCAGGCTCAGTGGGGTTTCATCCAAACATTAGAATGAAGGTGAGGAGACCACCCACCCGTTCAAGTATGAAGAGGGAGTGTAACCTCTGTGGGTATAGGTTTACCTCGGTCACTTGGAGGAGACTGGCGTCCACTGAGTCCGCTTTAGGTATCGTCCGGTGCACGAAATGAAACACTGACAGGTGATAGAAGACTTACTACGGGATTTTGTATGGGGGGTGTCTTTACTGACAATATTTGTTTTTGACGTACGATCTTTAATTACGTTACAAGTAAAGAAAGTCAATTAGTGGTCTTTAGAAACCATTTTTCTCATAGTTAAATTTATTTAGTGAATTAAAATGAATCCTTAAAAAGTGTTTATCATAAAAATACTTGTTTCTTTTCACAAAAATTTTGGTGTTCTTCTCCGCGACGGGGAAAGAAATGACTAAAGACGTCGAGGTGGTGACGTAGTGGGGTTGAGTAGGTGGGTGTGTCCGGTGGGGAACCCCCCGAAGGATTCTTACTCTGGACCCCTCCCAATGTGAAAGGTTTGGTTGAGGAACGACTCTTGTTCGACGTTGGAATCATAGTAAAATTTTATTTTTTGTGTATATGTTAATCCTTATGTTTTAATTTCAGTACAAAGACTATTATAACTACTGTATATTTTTCGATGGAGTTCAACCCGGATTGGTAGACGAGAGATGACCAATTATATGTCGTTGGGTGTTCTCGGGGGTTGGATTACGAAGGTTGTACACACAGGTACTCAAGTCTCCTCTACTCCCGTTGGAGACTTCCTCCCGTAGTCTCTTCCGAGGGATCTCTTCCACCGTAAATAGGGTTCGACACCGTTCCACGAGAGTCTCCACACCATCAGTACACATGTGCAGACATTCACCCGTCGTGTGCACCCTTCTGGGTGAACCCTTATGCTGCCTTTGGTGTCCGGCAGGAGGGCACTCCCGCACACTTAGTATCAGGTGACGTGAGAAGAGTTAAAAAATCCGGTAATTACAAAAGAATTTACTACGTCTATAATTGTTCTTTTACAGATAATTCTTTTTAGTCATGACAGATGATCTCTTTCGTGACCAAAGATTGTTAATCGTTAATTGACTTCAATAGTATATTGAATGTTACATTTTCAAGACGTGTGTGATCGTAAAGAAAAGACACTGTGTTACGACAACTATTTGTTAATTCCCACAAGGGTTGGGATGGGGTTTCTTCTCTATTTATTGCACAGGACATATGTTTTGACAGTCCCTGGGTCCCTCAGGTGTGGTGCCCGTCCCATACACGGTACGAGGGTACGGACGACTGTCGGGAACACTGAGGAGTCAGGGGTCGTGTTCCGACACATACGTCGGGTCCTCACCGTCCCCCTTCTGCTTCTCTTTCCTGGGCCGACCTTCTCGGTAGACGTCGAAGTCTTCTACTTGAGAGTGACCTAGATATCGGATGTCCTGAGTCCGTCCCCCTGACTTTCACTTTTAGCGTAGGGTGAGGAACGCTGAGGTACCTGGTATACAAGGTTCTTTGAGAGGTCCGGTCTTATGACCTCACCCATCGGATAGGGAAGAGGTCCCCTAGAAGGGCTGGGTCCTTAGTTTGGCCCCCGAGGTCGTAGTGCCCGCCTAAGAAATGGTCGACTCGGTGGTCCCTTCCCCCTGACCCTACTCGTATTTCGTAGGGAGACCGAAGACCTATGTCCCGGCGACACTTAAGTCACGTCCGACTCGTAATGGTCTCCCGCAGGACGCCCCGCAACCCCCCTTGACCCTCCTGTCTTGGGTCTAGGTTGGGGTTCGAGCGGACGTTTGGACATGAGACCCCACACTCGAGACGGATGTCCTTCCTTGTAGAAAAAGACGATTAAGAGACTTTCCGCTGAACACGTCGGAGAGGAACGGTTGTAGGTTTAGGGACCTGACGTTTCCTGTCCTCGACCGCGGAGAAAGTTCGAGGGTGTTTTCGCGGAAACAGAGGACGACGACGAGACGGTCGAGTGATGGTTCTCGTGTGTCTGAGACCAGTGGGCCGGTAGGGGGGATCTGGGGTGCAGGGGGTCGCCGTTCTCGAGGTCTCGTCGGGACGAGGACGCTCCCGAGGCGTGGTGCGGACGCGGAGAGCAAGACAACGACACGAGGGCCAGCCCGTTAGGGAGGTGCGGGTCTACGTCCGTCCATTCCGTCCACATTTGGTAAAGAATGTGAGCACGAACGACAGCTGTGGGGTTCCTTCTTGGGGTGGAAGAGACCCACAGACGGGACCACTGGAGAGTGTGTCCAATGGGAGTACAGAGACTGAGCACCCGTGTTTGACCTCGGGTGGACGTCTCTTCGCCACATTTAATGTCCCTAAACCAGGTTTTTTACACCGCGACTGATCCCCCCTTTTCATCCAAGGATCAGAACTCCAGAATTACCTTGTCTGTCATAAAGACAGTCAAGTGAACTAGTGTGACGGTCTTCTGTGGTCTTATTAAAATTCAGACCCAAACACATTGGTCTCAGGGGTATGACATCCTAGACCATGGATTTGGACTAGGATGTCAATCGTTAAAGTGAGAGGTGATTTTTTTTTCCGTTGTTTGTATCTGTAAAGGAAAATAAAGTGAAAAGTGAAAGGTAATACGAAGGTATAACTAAAGCCAAGATGAAGAGTAAGAGGTCCTGAGAGTCTTTACAGTGAAGAGTAAGGTATCCCTGTCGTTGGTTCTGACACTCATATCCTCCATGAATTTATAAACTACGGCTTACGTGTATTCATGAGTCATTGTTCATTAAGACTCTTGGTTGATACGCCAGACCTCTTGACTTGTTGAACTCTTGATTTACGAGTGTGTGATGGTGTAGGTGTCTTGTGTGCGTTTACCGTCACAGACACATACTAAAGACCCTATGCATAGAAATCTTGTCCCTGACAGAGATCTCGTGACTGTCCTACTCCCGAAAATTATGCGGTGAGTACCCTAGGTTTAATTTGAAGAGCAGGACCGAAATTTCCGAGTACTATTTGATCAGGATGTTGTGTGTTTTGTTATGAATCGATGAGACATTGGAGACGACTGAGTAAATATAGTGTCGGGTCCGGAACCTTTGTGTATTCAAAAGGACTGACTTAAGAGTGCAATCTGTCAGTGTCCTTTCCCAAGAAGGGTTTAAACTTTTATTTTCGTCGGTCACAGACGTACCACGAGTGTAGAGTAGTGCTTGTGTCGTTAAGTCGGTAAAATGACGACCCCCTCCGAAGAAAAGAAAAAATCGAAGGGACAAGACCCCGTTTTACCCCTACCTTTACGTCCATTAAGACGGTGTTCGTGGGAAGGTCGACAGTAGTGTATACATGTTCGCGACGAGTCTTTGTCTACACGCCCCAGGTCTCGATGACTGTCACACTGTAAAACTATTCATGTCGGTTTGACGTGTGGTTGTTTTGATATGGTTGGTGTTGACTGTTGTGATGTGTGACAGGAAGTAGAATGCGGTTGTGACCTAGAATTTTACAAATAGTTAAGTAGACAGTTACCTGTAGATCCAACGAAGGTACAAGATCGAAAACATTTATCACGACGTTACTTGTTACCCTATGTGTACAGAAAAAGGTAAAACCAAAGGAGTCCCATATACGGATCCTCACCCTAACGACCCAGTATACCACCAAAATAAGGATCAAAAAATTCATTAGAGGTATGACAGAAGGTATCACCGACATAATTAAATGTAAGGGTGGTTGTCACGTTCTCGCAAGGGAAAAGAGGTGCGAGAGAGGTCGTAAATAACGAACATCTGAAAAACTACTACCGGTAAGACTCACCACACTCCACTATAGAGTCACATCAAAACGAAACGGAAAGAGATTATTACTCGCTACAACTCGTAGAAAAGTACACAAATAATTCAGTAGGCATCCAGAAGAAACCTCTTTACAGACAAATCCAGAAAAAGGGTGAAAAACTAACCTAACAAACAAAAGACGTGACTCAATATATACATAAAACTTTTAATTAGGAACAGTCAACAAAGTAAACGATAATAAAAGAGGGTAAGACTCCCAACAGAAAAGTGGAACGAATATCAAAGGAAACGACCCGTTTTCGAAAATTCAAATCAGTCCAGGGTGAACAAATGAAAACAAAAATAAAGACAATGAGATCTTTCACCCAGTATATTTTTCCTTACGTAAACTCAGCCAAGACTACTCCATCTACTTGGATCTTGGATAATATGTCTCACTTCACTCAGTCTTTCTCTTTCTATTTATAGTAAAAGATTGCGTGTATATGTCTTAGATCTTTTTACCATGACTTCTTAAATAAATGTCCCTCTATGTCGTTACCTCTATGTCTGTATCTCTTATCTGAATACCTGTACCTCTCTCTCCTCCTCTCTCACTCTGCATACCTTTCTCATTGTACCTTTGAATGTAATGGTATACATTTTAGCTGTCGGTTGTCCTTAAACGACATACCGAGCCCTTTGAGTTTGTCCCCGAGACATAGTTGGATCTCTCCACCCTACCCCTCCCTCTCCCCTCCCTCCAAGTTTTCCCTTCCCTATATACATATGACTACCGACTAAGTACAGCTCCAAACTGTCTTTTGTCTTTTTAAGACATTTCGTTAATAGGAAGCTATTTTTGTCTTTTTCTTTTTTCTTTAAGTCCTTCCGTTCCCACATCACACTTCTACTCTTTTCTTTGTCTAAGACGGTCTCTTCGTTCTCGTTTCTCTTTACGGGTCCATGTGTAAAATCTTTTTAGTGAGACCGAGATCTCTCCTCCTTATCGATTTTTTATTTTCAATTCCTGTGGATTATTTTTATTAGCGTCATAAAATTCCCCTTTTTATTCACCAAACTTATTCCCCTGATCTGTGTTTTTACCTATCTTTATTTACATGAAA
Organism: Capra ibex; assembly: GCA_006410555.1. Classification (NCBI taxonomy): domain Eukaryota; kingdom Metazoa; phylum Chordata; class Mammalia; order Artiodactyla; family Bovidae; genus Capra; species Capra ibex. The sequence continues at coordinate 63,824,612 of SJYO01049755.1, forward strand.
TTTTTATAAAACATCCATCTTATTGGTTCTAAACCACTGGAACTCTTCTATAGGTTATGCTCCTATTTTTTTTCCTCTAATTACGTAAGACGGAGTCTATCGATTCATCTACAAATACAGTAAGTCACTTTGTGTTTGAGTGCACTTTCGCCAAACCTTTGTCCTGCCGTTTTACTGTTCATGTAAAGTTACCTAAAATCTAAGTCGAAAAATCTGATAGGTTCGTCTTTACGGGTCATTCGTGAACCAATATACCCAGACCTCAAGTCCTTTCATACAATTAGTTAATTAGTGTCCCATCCTAGTCATATGAGAATAATTTATCCGATTTAGTCCCGTAAAGATCAGTGAGTGAGTAAATTATTCATAAGTGACTATCGATGAACCAGACTTGTAAGAACGTCTAAACCCCAAGACTCCTTCTATCTGTGTCATAGGTAGGAATATTCCGAACCTTTAACCTCTGTCTTCCATCCTTGGTTACCGTCACCATGGACTTCGAGATTGGTAAAGTCATTCACCTGACTTGAACCATCACGTGTTAGTCGTTTGTCGTAATAATAAATTGGTGGTAAAGGAAGTTGGTATAAGACATTTTATAAAAAAAGAAAAATAAAACAAGAAAATGTTGTCACTTGTAGAAACGATCCAGGACACCGAAAATTAGTAAAGGTAAATATATTCCTTAATGTGAGGAAATTTAGTATATACCTCTGAAAAAGACATTAAGACATTCACATAACATAATACTTAGATTGGATTTGTCGCAGACGAAGAATAATGTTTACCGTGACTCTCTCTTTTCTCTTGTGACTTTTTGAATTTTTTTTTCTTTTCAAATAGTTAAACTACCTGGTTCTACCCCCCCCCCCAAACAACAATTTTAAATTTAAAGGTACCAATGATTGATCACTCTACTTCGACAGTAAGTCAAAAAAGACCTTCAAGGACAATACTAAACGAACCAAGTTACACCGGTGAACAGAAAATCTGTCACGAGAGGTTCCTTCACTGGAAGAGGAAGGGACCCACCTCTCGTGAGCACGTCGAGACGGGAAGTGCAGGTAAATGAGTGCTACACACGGGGACGGGATAGTAAGTCACTGGTGGACCTCTCGGTCCACTAGACCAGACCACGGTCGCTGCGTTGGTACCGTCCTGTACTCGGACTGGGAACTTTCAGTTTTCGACTCGTCCTCTTCCTGCACTGTTACTTGTTACGTCGTTCTCTTAAACAGACACTTCTTCCACTCCGTCCCCTGTTCTCTTTTCCCCATAGCCTACACAAGTCGATAGAGGAGTGCCTAGTGACCATCGTGAAACGACAAATAATCTCCTCTATAGACTCCGGTACTCGCATTAAGAGTTGTGACAGGTAGAGTAGTAAAGATACTTGTCGGTTCACGTGAGTAGTCCTGCTGCACAGAAAATAATACAGGTCCCCAGTGACAAGAGTCACGCGAGAGGAAGTCTACGAGAAGTGTAAGTCCTTTGGTTGTCCAAGGATGGTAGAAGAGACTCGTGTGGGCATGTCCAGCCTTGGATAGTAGTGAGTCAATGGTTTTGTTCTACGTCTTTAGGTCGGGACGAGACCCCTTCCGTCGTGTAGAGGACGGGGACCAGGTCGTCGTCTGCGCCCCGGGAGGATTGTCAGGAGTCCTGTTTCGTCCGTGAAGACAAAAGTACTACACGTCAGTGGGAACTAAGGAACAACGACGGTATTGTTTACCGGCGTTTGAGTCCCTGAATTGATTGTGTTCACACACTGACAGGTCGACACGTCTGTTCAGACTTCACCGACAGTGACTTGATTCTGTTCCGTAGTCGTTCCTGCACGACACAAGACCTTCCAGGCCCTGTCCCCTGTTCCTCGGTTAGGGCGTCCAGGGACCCCCGGGACTTCTTGCCCCTCGAGGACCCCGAAAACTCGTCTAATGACTGTTCCTCTGGTCGTACACTCTCCTTCTCTGTCCTGCATTTTCCCCCACCACGGTCCTGTCTGCCGGTGTTCCGTGTCACCCTCTCCTCGTCCGCCCCCGAGGACGTCCCGACCGTGCGAGTGAGGTCTCTCCTTCCACTCCTTCCGAGGCTCACGTCCTGACTACGCGAGACCGAGAGCATAGTTGTCCTGCCGAGTCCACCGGTCCGACACTTGTCTGCCCCGTCCCTGTTGCCCCTTCCGCTCGCAGTCAGTCCTCTGGGTCCCGAGGCTCTTTCTACACGTCCTCTCCGGGGCCCTCCACACCCAAGGTCCATGCATATTTCTGTTGTACCTGTCCTGTTCGATTGTATGACCTGCGACCCACACTCGTTTTCGTGTGACGTTCTTTCTGTGACGTTCCCCGGATGAATGGATTTTCTTCCCCTTTGGGAAGTAGACTTCGTGCCCTACCGAGAAGACCTCCTTGTTTTCACTTCTGTCTCTTCTCTCCGTCTCTATGTCACACCCTCGCAGTGCAGAAGTTGACTTCTACTCTGGTCGGTCTTGCCCCACGGCACACCTGATTCGTCTCGCGCCCTACCTTGGTGTCGGTGCCGACGTTCCTGAATGTTTCTGGGTTCTCCGGTCTTCCCCGACCGTCCACCCCGGACCCGGTCGGAGACCGTAAGTGATGTCCTGAAGGAAGGTCCAGGTGTAGAGAAGCTCGAGGTTATACAGTAAATGAACTCAAAAGTTTCCGTCGGATGTCTTACTTGAAAGGTGCAGGAATAACGAGAATGTCTGTGGAAGTAGGGTGTACAACCACCGACTGTTACATAGACCAAATCTGAAGTCTCTGTGTTCCACAAAGGGGGTCCCGGAGACTTCTGGGACAAAGTCACAATGGGACGTAGACCGTAGTGACTCTTGTCAGACTACATTTGTGGCGGGAAGAAGGATTCGTCCTCTGAAGAGGCCATCTTAGACCTAGAAGAGGTATGTGATTGGAACCGAGAAGACGTGACTGGGGTTTGAACAGAGGTCTCGACGGACCTTGTACCGCGACTGTGATCGGATACCAGTTCTCCTCACTACAAACACCGGTACCCGATGACTAATGTCCGTCCTGTGTCCTCGGACCTAGGGACAACTCCTTAGTACTGACCTAAATGCTGAACGTGGACTACAACCACCGTACACCGGTGTCCCGCTCCGACCAATACCTCTACCTCACACGGGTACACGGGTAGAGTGTCTAGGATGGAGGAGTGTGGGTCCGTGACGTGTGTACCGACCACTGCCGGCCCTTACATTTCCGGTGCTCCGGGTCCGGACGCTACAGGTCTCGGGAAGTTACTCGTGCCAGGAGGAGGACGCCGACGAGATATGCGAGGTCGATAAGTGTCGCCTCCGGACACTTAGGATAGTCGTTGGTGATACGATAATCACACATTAATCGTGTATATACATTATCCTCATTTTAGACAATTAATTTCTTTTGAGACACTACTTAATATTGTTCTTAAGACTCAAAAGAACCATTTTTCCTTAGACGTCTCCAAAACCAAGAGGACTCGGTTCGTCGGAGAGTCTTTTGATGAAAGATGTCTCGTGTCGACAGGTCGTCCCTGTATTTCGTCCGGTGCATGTGGCAAATTTTTAAAGATTACCGGCGTAATTTTTTGACATTTTTCCATGTTCACTTAAATTAAAATTACTATTAAAGGAAATTGGATCATACGGTTCTTGTTTTGTTTGTCTAATGACTACTCCATAAAATGTAAGGAAAAAGTATGATTTAGAACTTTAGATCCCAAATAAAAATGAAACAACAACAAGTCAGCGATTCAACACAGGTTGAGAGACAGTGGGGTACCTGACGTCGTGTGGTCCGAGGGGACAGGAAGTGATAGAGGGCCTCAAATGTGTTTGAGTACAGGTAACTTAGTCACTACGATAGATTGGTAGAGTAGGAGACGGCGGGGGAAGAGGAGGACGGAAGTTAGAAAGGGTCATAGTACCAGAAAAAGATGACTCAGCCGAGAAGTGTAGTCCACCGGTTTCATAACGTCAAAGTCGAAGCCAGGAAGGGTTATGTGAATCTTATGTAGTTCAGTCTGTCGATGTGAGTTCATAAGTCATCACCGTATGTCGATGTAGCCCGTCACGTCGTTGTCCCAGACTCTGAGTTAGATTAATGGTTCGTTGAGATCTATTGCTATTCGATAGAGGAAAGTCTTTTACCAACCGGAAATCTAGACAGAATTAAATGTACTTTTAGGACGTAAAAGTCTACAATATCGTGATCTACTTTCACCCAATACTCATTAAGGGTGGACGGTAGTGTAACTAGGTCACAGTACACCTAAAGTACGATGAGGGCCCCTTCCGACTCCAGTTAGGTACGGTTAGCTCCAAAGAGACGGAGTACGACTTTTAGTTAGTGGTTGACGATTCTGAACGATTTAAGATTTGTGACTAGTTAATGACACTTCATGTTGTTGAACGAGAAACCGGAGTGTCTAAACGATTATAACTAGAAGTATCTTCAGACTCTTTATGCAAGAGTATTGAATACATAAAAATAAACTAAATTTAAAAAGAAGTGTTATGCTTACAAAACTACGACCATTCCAAGACGACGACGACGATTCCAAGATTGTGACCGATTTCCGGCTGTGCACGGGTCACTAGTGACCAAGGAAGGTGCCATACTTAGGAGAGTACACGTCGTGCAAATAATTTTGGTGTCGTGTACACAGTGCCTCGGAAGGGTTTCACTTTGAGGACTACATTCTTTGAGAATTGTAGAGGATTTACAGAACCCTTTAAGTATTGGAAACTTTCCGAGGGGAGGACGTGTTTATGAGACTTGAGATAATTCCAACTACGTTACCAAATTTCTTAAAGGAGAGAACATAGACTTTAAATATGTTGACGTTTTACGGGATTGTCGGAAGGGTATTTACAATGTAAATGTTCCAAAGGAGAGGTCTCTAACGTAAATATTCCAATTTATACTTTGTCTCGATGTCTGTTTGATCTTTTTCAGTCGTTCACAGTATTTTTCAAACACTTTTCTCTGATAAAGTTCATGTCGTGTACCTATCTATGATTACGTATAAAGTTAGGATTCATTTACTGAGAGGAAAATTATTAGGTAAACTTCTCAGTCATAATGTCATGGTGTCTCCATTGTTATAATGTATATTAAATATACATTATATATCGGAATTTCAGATTCAAGATGGTGAAGGAAATAGCACGAATTTTTATCAATTCCGTACATTCAATTGCTCATCATTTAATTAGAGTAATATTATTTTCCCTTCCTCATATAGACTACCAGGAGGAGTGACCTGCGAACAGGAGGAATTTCTACTTATACCTGATTCGTCTCCTCGTCGTCCCTCCTCCCCGAAGGAGTTGTGACCTAGTTTATTTGTAGGACTGGCGAATATAAGACTTGAGCCAAAAGACTCTAAGACCACGAGTGGGGAAGGAGAGTCGGGCGAGACGGATGTGTCACGACGGGGGTGTCGAGAAGTGGTGGGTGAGAGTGGTCGTGGGCCTCCTTCGGGGCAGGTCGCTGAGGGAACACGGGCACGTCACTGCGGGGTGCCCGGGCCGGTGACCCCGGGCCCCTTCACGACAGGCGTGGCGCGACTCCAATTCCGGGGACCCTGGGGTGGGTGTTGTCTGACCTCCGATAGGTCCTTCCTAGAAAGTGTAGGGGTCTTGGAGCAGTCCGCACACATATGTCCTCTGTAAACAAAAAATTCTTAGACAGGACAGACCTTAGCACGTTTCTCTAAGTTTTAATGTGAAAGATCTTTTGTTAAATAAAGGTGTCTTAAAATTAACAAAACAAAGGATGTATGAAGTTCTTAAAAAAAGATTTTGTGTCCTTTCTTTTTGTTCAGTTACCGTAATATATACTACGTCAATAAAAAGATTCTTTAAAATGTATTTTGAGATCAGTCAGTGTATAATTGAGTAATTCATGATGTCTCTTTTCGATCGTAGCGACTATATGACCTTATTGTTAATAATGGGACGGAAAAGCCACACACGGTAATTGTAAATTGGATTTGTGTGTGACTCCCACATAGGGTCCTTTTGTATGAGTGGGACTGCAGCCAACGTAGAGGTACGGACTATTATGACCGGGTTCACCAACCGAGTGACAACGAAAGTTTTATTACTTTCTGGAAATTATGAGCGAGGTACCAGGGTCCTCTTGCGAGGTGTGGTCAAGGGTCCACTCAGAACCATGAACTTGAGCCGCACACTAAGTTCAAACCCAGTTCCATTCGTCGCCGGTAAGAAAACGATCTACGATCCATAGACAGTATAAGACCTTTTCTTTTATTCAAAATAGTCACATGTTATAAACTTTAGGTGACCAATTTTGCATAACATGACTATGTGATTGCATTGTTGTAACAAGAAACAAGAGAGGGATACTACACAACATACATCCACTCGGACTCCTCTGGACTCTGGACTTGGGCCTATTAGTGACAAAAGGTGGTGGTCGGGGGAGGGTGGTGGGGGTGGTGGAGGTAGGTCTCGTCGTGGACTAAGTGTCGTCGTAATTATTTATAAACAATTTGTTTAATGATGTTCAGACCCTTGGAATAAAGTGGAGACAAGTTTTCAACGACAATAGATACTTGTCACATTGTGGTGGTGGTGAGGGAAATTTAGTGTCTGAGATTTAAACAGTCTTTATAGAGTTTCCTTTCGTTTTACACAATTAAAATGACGGATCAAAGTTTTAGAAAATAAAATCACTAGAGAAAACGAGGGGTTTAATCTGTCATTCCTGCTTATTTATATCATAGTTGACGAAGGACTTTTCTTTGTAAGGTAGAAACCTCACCAGTCTTCTTTACTATGTGATCACTATTTTTTAGCGATGTCAACTGGGAAATTATTCCGTTCAAACTTGACGGGTCCAGGTGAAGATACGTCTAGAAAAAGTTACCATTTATTTGTGATGTCTGGATGTGTTAGGGACCAACCGACTTAGGGGTCTTCACCTTTACGTCCATGTCTCCTCGGGAGTGTGTCCCCCCGACTCATGTTCAATGTGCACCTGAAAGGGACGTGCTCCCTACCGTGGGAATGAGATGCGACGAGGGCCCAGTCGTTCTACGTACTATCCCTCGCACAGTCCCTCCACGATTTGGTCTTTGTTACGTGTTAGGTCTATGGGGACACCGGTTTTGAGTTACCGTTTTAGGAAGTATTTGGAGATTTTTTCATCCAGATTTGTCTTACATCAAGACGAAATAGTTAAACTCGAAACTGAACGAACAGTTTTAAGGTAGACACGATACTTGAGAGTTTAACCGGTTGTGGAGGTGGAATAGTTCGGAAGGAACTGGAAAGAACCCTCTTCGTTCCGTTAGGGTTCCGTCCATCCACATTCCTGTGTCCTCGACTGTTCGGAACCATGACTGGCGTTCCAAGTGACGTGTTAGGTTATAATTGCGAGGCATTCTCTCGTATTCTTTTTCCTTCTTTTCATGCTCCTGGTGTTGTTCTTTAAATGAGGTCTCGACGGAACGAATATGAGTGATATGGATGGTTCTAGGGTGGTTCTCTCATTAGAGTCATTCGAACACTACTCGACCGGGAAATTATTTTGACCTCTACGAACGGTTTGATACTCTTCGCTTCTTCCGTTTAACGATGTCGATTTTAAAAAAAAATTTAATTACTGTAGTTGATCAAACTTCTCAAAATTCTTAAACTATTATTGGGATTTCATTTAGGAATTTGTTGGATCTGTTCACACTTTTAAAAGAGGAATTAAAACAAGAAAGTGGGTACTAAACCCAAATAAAAGAGTATTTTACTGATTGGACTCATAGGATTTACAGGGTGTTACTAAAATGATCTGTCTCTTCGATTGTAATAAATTTACAAACTATAACATTGTACCTTCCTATATATACTTTGAGGTTATGAGACCGGTGGATTACACTTCTTGACTGAGTAACCTTTTCTGTGACTACGACCCTTTCTAACTTCCGTCCTCCTCTTCCCCTGCTGTCTCCTACTCTACCAACCTACCGTAGTGACTGAGTTACCTGTACTCAAACTCGTCCGAGACCCTCAACCACTGTCTGTCCCTTCGGACCACACGATGTCACGTACCCCAGTGTTTCTCAGTCTGTGTTGACTCACTGACCTGACTTGTCTTGAACCATAATATTACAGTCACACAATGTCAAATATAAAAGTTTGAGTGGGGAAAGGGTCACGAGAAGAAGGTTACACTGAGACTGTGGAGAAAGTTCTCTGTATCAGATACAAGGAAGGGGAGTTTGAACTTGACCGAGTTCTGATCCGATTCTATGTGGGATTCGATCCAGTAATTTCCGTTAGGGGGGGTTTTTTTTCCTTTCTTCCTTGGCTCCAAGGATACCACGGGAACCCTACAAGTGAGTGCTTAAGGTGGTGGTGTGATCTGTCTTCAAGGTCGTTGGGTTCTAGTCTCGAGGTTCTTGGTGTCGAGGTCGACTCTAAGGGTGACTACCGGCCGTAGTGGAGACCTTTTGACTCTGTCTCGGTGGAACTTTCTGGGGGTCCGAGGGTTGACACGACGACGTCTGTTGTGGTGTGTCTTCTCTACTCGGCCGGGACGACTCGGGACGGGTCTTACGTCTGGACTTGTCTTGTTTTTTGAGCGCAGTAGACTTCGGTGATGCGCAGTCTACAGAACAAAAGTCGTTGTCTGTTCACTAAGTCACATACAAGTCGATTGTATACGTCGTCACGAAGAAGGAAGTGGACCTTCATACCCTGTGTTTTACTGTTGGTCTTCGACACACCTGTTGCGACCGGAGGAAGAAACGTGACAATTTCTATGTCTCACTCACAGAAAAGTCACGGACCCGTTTGCGGTGTACGGAAGGGTTCAGACCCAGTGAAAGGAAGATGTAAAATAAGAAACATTAAAGTTACAGTGCTTTATGGACTCAAAGAGATTGTGTTTGAAAAACGGTGCAGTGAAAGAATCACTGGAGACAAGGACAGTGTCAAGAAAAGAAGTGAATACAGTTATTCTATATTTTCTGTGGATGGAAATGATTCAAGACAACCGACGTTTAGGTCTTGCAGACCGAGTTTTCGTTTCGGTCGTAAGGATCTCAACCGACAAAAAAAGACATTGAAGTACATACAAGCTAATCTCAGGATGTTTCAATAAAGGTGGCTCATCATTTTCAAAAACGGTATGACACATGAATAAAAGATTCTAGGGATTAATCAATCTCTATAACCTCTGAATTTTTTTTTTAGGATTCCTTTAGCTCTTACCGTTTTATATTGTATATAGAAGAAATATTTTGGGTTTAATTATCACACGACTATTCTATTTCCATAAAGTCTACCTTTTAATTCTCGTAAGTCTCATACTATTAGATAAACAAATATAAAATTGACACTGGACAGCACCACTGTCTTTAGTTGAGTCCAAAGGAAAGGTCCCCGTGGCTGACGTTCCCCGGTCTTCCCTCCGACGACCCTCAACTATTGGAAGGTTGTGCCTAAGCCTTCCCCCGTCTTTTGGACCCGGACCGATACATTCTAAATACATGAAGTGACATACCTACGACATTGAAGTTAATGTGTAGAAATAAATGTTTATGCTCTTGTTTTTTCCAAACAGTCTTCTGAGAATCGGTTGTTGACTGGTTTTCTTTCTGCGTCACGGTTTCGTGTGACCAATTTTAATTAACGGGTTCGGTGTCAATGTTCGGGTCGTGTCTTCGTCAAGTGTGCCTGTGTGGAATATTTACGGCTGACAAGAGCTGTAGACGTAAAGACGGAGACGGTGAGAGAATGACCGTGCACGTATACGATAAAACTTTTTGTTTATTTTACACACTACGAACGTTTATACTTTCATGAGTAAATGGTAGAAAATACTTTCCTCAAAAATTGACGTAAATACTATATACCGGTATGTATACGTGTACATACGTATGAGTTCTGTCTACAGAAAATTCTGAGATAACTTTTTATACCCTGTAATAGCGGTTTTTTACGTTTCTGTGATTATTCGTGTTTAAAAATGTGCACCGACGTTTTAAGTAAAAAGGAATTTTGACTGTGTACTTTGGATCGAGATTCTAATTGTCAGATCGGTCATGGTTGTAAGTAATGTTTATTAATTTTGACGGTGAATTACTCACCGAGATGTACGTTCCGTATTTGTGTGTGACAGAGTAAATTAAAGTAAAAGTGGTGTTGTCAATCTCCGCGTGTCAGGATCGAGGTAATCGTCCACATTTCAGATTTTATTTTCAGTGATATAAGGTCCTTGTGTTTCGATGAGTCACCGACCGAACACTGGCAGACTCTGACTTCGAGACTTTTGAGAAAGTCCAGTCCATGTGATGTCCCCGGGTAGTCAGACCGGACTGCTGTAAGAGACGGGGATTTTGGGACTTCGAGTCACTGTGCCGGGTGACGAGAGTCGTGCGCACCGAGAAGTGGTGACGCAGGGTCGTTGTGACCGTTCGCGACTCGCGTGTGCTACCTAGTGCTCACTGTCCTTCTTACGACACATTTCGTCCAGGGGCCGGACGTGTCCCTGACAGTCCCTCTTTCGGACACTCGACGTGCAGGACAGCGTCCGTGTGTAGACGGTGTTGAAGAGACCGCAACTGACCGGTACCACCTCAGTGTGCTGTCCTCCTCCCGGTAGAGGGGTCGCAACGACCATCGTAAGTTATTCGTCGATGACCCTACTTTTCTTGCCTACCGTCACACCGACCGACCTTGCGACCTGTCCTACCCACGGACCCACTTGGACCCGGTATGCTGTGTTGGGGGGCGTCCAGAGGACCCTTGTGGGACAGAGGGACCTCGGTCCACTTAGGGTTAATGCTTACTTGTGTAATTTGTGCTGTCTGAAAGAGTTTGTGAAGAAACAGTGATTGATTTAGAGGGTCTACTTTCTTTGTATCAATGTTATAAAAAGACATAATAAAATATTAATTTTATGAATTGTTACATTTAATTTCATCTTAAGTAGTGTCGTCTACTAGTTTTAGTTACATCTTTTGGATGTAATTTAATAAGGAAGTCGCGAAGATTCAAGTGCAGATTATGTGGTGTATGTCGTAGTTTTTCGAAGTGGACAAATCCTTCTTTAAGGAAGTTCCTCAGGAAGTGTGTCATCCTGACGGTGATGGACTAGGGGGGAGAGTATGTCAACTGAGCAGAGAAAGCGTGCCGTCGGGATGCGCCACCGCGGGTAGTCAGTGGGGTGAATGTGCACACCAGTGATTCCGTGGCTCCAATCTGTTGACAGGGTTCAGTGTGTCGACCCTCACACGTGCGAGTGAAGGTGTGGTCTAGGGTCGGCCAGGTCCCCGCTCGGTGTCTCGGAGTCGTGTCGTGTATCCCCCACACGTTCGGGGACGTGTTTACCTGGGGTGCGGTTGGGGATCCGTTCAAGCCAGTCGATCCAATGGACGTAGTTTTGGTGACTTGATGGAATATTAAAACAAATCATACAGGACATGAAAGGTGGATGATTGAGCCGGAAGGGGCCTGGACGTACATTACGTGAAAAGGTCCTTGGGGATTACTCTCCAGGAGGACTCTTTCCGGTCGTGTCTGTTCACGTGACTCGTGTATCACGACCCTCTCCGGTCCCTTTCCTTTCCAGGTCGAGTCTGCACCCTGTACCGGCCCAAGGACGTGTTCCACTCAAGGTTCGACCCTAGGACTCTTGCCCACAGTTTCGGAGTTGGACTGTGTTCTGTTCCGCCGACCACACCCCTCTCGCGGGACCCCCGGTTGTGCTCCGGTCGCACCGAAGTTTGAGTTAGTCGTCCCCTCGTCCTGTTCCGGGCCACCGTCTCCGTCCAAGTCTCGGACCGGTGACAACCCCAAACGTGGACCCGTCCGTAAATTCAGACAAACCTGGTTAGACTTCCGAAGACAATATTAGGTCTGTCCTGACTGATACCGGACTCTGGTTTCTAAACTTTCGATATTTTTATAGGTTCTCCTGTCCTAACTAGTTTGACGTAAACATTCTGACTTCCTCTGTCGTCGGTAAAAAGACCGGACCGGTCGATTCACCCTTTCACTATCGTGAGGTGACTCTATTCCTTGTGTTCTCCCCGTCTGGATGACCACCTCCCTCGACCCGTCCTTCCTTTTCTAGTTAAGGGGAACCACAAACAATGACCCTTGTTGAGCCCAGGTTTACTGACTCGAGTTCGGTCTACTTCCTCCGTGAAGTACGGAGGCCAATGTCCTCCCTTCGCCCCTCGGCCCTGAAGACCTGCAAAGGAGACCTTCGTCCTACTCCCCGCCCGGTGGTGTCGACGAGCGTCCGACCCCTTTCCCCCGGACTGTGTGTGCGGAGCCTGTAGAACTACGCCCAAGAGACTTCGGAAGATTTTGTGTTTGTCCTAAAGGGTCGACGTGAGGATTCCTTCTCCTCATTTGGACGGAACCCTTTGAGAGGGTGACCACGTAAGAGCTCCCCCCCCCCCCGCCGTGACCAGTTTAGTTTTGTCGTACTCCGCTCGTGAGGGGTAGATCTCGACTGGACGACAAGTGTTTACTTCTCGGTGACAGGATTGTACGTCTCTAACTAGAGCTGACAGAACTAAACTTTGTACGATAACATTTCCGGTGAGTACTCTGTTCCCGGTCCCGAGTCTCCAAATGAAGTTCTTAATAAGTACGGCGTAAATACGGTCCTGACAAGATACGTGAATTTTTACTTTAGTAAATTAGGAGTATTATTGGAAGAAAATGGGTGAAAGACCTACACCCTTCTCTCTTCGTTAAACGGGTTCGGGTGTCCGGACCACTTGTCCCGAGTCGGTCCGTCCCCTCGACGTCTCCGGTTCGGAAACGAGTCGTTCCGGACGGTGGGTCCCACACGACTCAGACGTGGAAGTGAACTGTTGAGCCAGTGGTCGTCCGGCGTCGTGACGGACCGCTGTGTCGTTGTGTGTCGGGAGGAAGCACCGGTGGGGGTGCCACACAGACGGCTCTCGGTCGGCGTCCCCCGACGACGAGGGCGGACGAGAGAGTGTCGGTCAACGGGCTCGGTGAACAAGGACGGCCCGGGGACACCCGTTTGCGTCCCCTGTGTAGAGGGACTCTCATTGTCCAAGACGTGTTTGTAAATGACTCGGTCGAAGATCATACCTAATTTTTTCGGAATTGGGATTGGAGTTCTCGCAAGTCGGATTAATCCTCTGTCTGTGTGTGTGTATGTGTGTGTGAGAGAGAGAGAGACAGAGTGTACACACCGATTACTGTTGATATTGTTCATGTTAAATTTTTAATTAACATTTGTGAAATTTTTTTTAGTCATAGTGATTGGTATTTCGGTGATATTTCTTGAGTCATCAATAAATGAAAAGTTTTTGAGACGTGGTGGGAAGAGTTCCGAAGACCGGTGCGTCTGGAGTCAGTGGACGGGACCTCCGCGGACTGGAGGACTCACTCCTCCAGACTCACTCCTCCGGCTCTCGTCCTCGTTCTGTCTGGCCAAGGGAGGCTCCACACGTAAAGTGGCGTCCCCCCGTCCCCTCATGACGACCACTCTTCGCGCTTTCCCTTTCCGACCCTCGCCGTCCTCCCAGGGTAAGGTGTGTCCCACCAGTTCCCCCATGTGAGTCCGGAATGACAGGTTTGGTCCTCTCGACCGTCCCGGCCCCCACCACTCACAATTTGCCTATTTGGCCCCGTGTGCGAAAGGGGTGGAACAGCTCTTCCGGCATAGATTCGTTTTTGGGGTACAGGACGATCTCGAGATCCCGGTGTACACCTCTTTTGGGGCCCTTCTTGCTCGCCGGGGAAGAGGTCTGTGTTACTCGTACTCACTTCCCAGACTTAGGGGTGACCTGACCGGGACACCCACTCCCTTGGTCGCGACTGTCCTGAGATTTGTCCTCACTTCTCCCAAGTGCCGCCACGAGGTCAGTGTGGTCATAGGACCTGTGTCTTGCGTGGGGACGAGGAGTGCCGGGGGAGGGAGGGACGTCGTCGTCTTTGGACAATGACAGTACAAGGACCAAGTGGTATTTGGGTGTGTGGTCTGTGTGGACGAGGGACACCCCCTGTGTTTGTTGACGTGGTTGTAAATGTGTCACTTCAGGGACGCTTCACTCCTTTCCCTGGTCGTGGTTCCTCTGTGCGTCCCTTAGCCTCGGCCCACCGATCCCGAAGGAAGTGTCTCCCTTGAGACTGGCCTCTCCACAGGACCCTCCCCCTGAGCGTAGGTGTGGACTCCTCCTCAAGTTCCTTGACCGCCTACCGCGGGCTCCGTCCTTCTACCGCTCCCCGTCTCCGTCTCCTGCACACGGAGGGCACCCCAGCCCATTCTCTTCCTGCCACGGGCCCCTCCCGCGCTGTTCCGGGTTCCGGGTCGGTACCTCTGGGTCAGAAGTCTCCACCCGTCTCTTAATCGTTCCTCACGGGAGTCTCTTTGTCCCACGTCCCGTTCCGAAGGGAGGAGTGGGGAAGGTCACCGGAACGTGTTGAGTTTGATGGTAGTCACCTCTTCGGGTCCGAGAGGTCTTGTCCGGGTGTAGTAAGAGTCACGGAGTCGCACGTCTAGGGATGTCGTGCCTCCTGGGAGGGGTGGGAGAGCCGGCCTTAGTTTCTACGGGGTCTGAGATGGTTAAGTCCAAAGAAAAAGTGAGTCGTTTGTTGACGACTCACGACAGTTATACAGGGTGGTACCTCCTAGTTTTTTATTACTCTGGGCTCGGACCGACGTTCTTGGTCCATTGTCCTCTGTTCGTTGGTCCGTCTCGACACACTCAGTGGTCGGTGTGACCACTCCCATCCCGGGTCGGGACCCCGGCCGCTCTCTGGCTCCCGGTGTGTGCCTCGTCTCCGGACTTCCGAAGTACCCATTTCTTCCTTTCAAGATCGTCCTCGTCGTTGTAGTGTTCTCCGGCTGTTCCGGTCGGGTCGTCCCCGGAGAGTCTTTCGATTCACGCGTGTCTCGACTCTCCGACCCCGGACGTCCTCGACCCCTCCCCTCTCTCCCGCGTCCTATCCGCCCGTCCCGGAGTACGTCCGCGTCCCACCTGCCCTGGGTGACTCCAGTCACACGGGACCCCCGGCGATGTACCTCCGTGACGAGGGACACGACCCGTGAGTCTTTGAGTCCACAGGAGACCTTTCGTAGACTAAAGAAACTGACATTTGTACGTCTATAGATCTATCGATGTGCCATTGATATTTTACCAAGTATGTGAATATATTTTTATATGAAAATTGGACAGAGGGGGTGTTCAGGTAATCGAGGAGTTCGACAGTCTGGTGTACCGACACCAGGGTGTCCGTACCGTCTCCTGGTCCTCCATTAAGGGTCGCGTCGGTAGTCTGGGACCCTTGGCTGGACCTGGGTAGACAACTCTCTTGATCTTACGTCGTGCACACGACGATGTTCTCCTTTGCGTCTCTGTTAAGTGACGAAAACGACTCGTTGAAAATTCCGTTCACCTAATCGGTTGAGATGTATCTTAAACGAGTAAGTAATCCATTGTAAATAAATACGGTTAATGAACAGTTCGTCTTTCTTTGAACTGTGTTGGGGACCGAAACAATTCAAATGGTAGGTCGTTTCTTCTCTAGTTTGTTCACATTATGTGATACTAGTTATTGTCATTTGTGTTCTGTCTTCGTTGCTGAGCCCTCCTTTGTAGTCTCTCTTCAACCAAATCGCCTCTGGATTCCCATCCGACCTCGACCGACCCGTCTCCTCCTTCGTTCCTCGGTTGCCGTCCACGTCCTCCGGACTCTCCTTTGAGACCCACAGGACCCGCGACTTGTCAGTTGTCCCTACCCTCCGGTTGCCGGGTCTCGACCTCTGTTCCCGTCTCGGTCTGCTCCGCGGGACGTCCGGTCCACTTCCCCGACGTCGAAGTGGAGTAAGATCTCTCTTCGGTGGTCCGTCAAAATTATTATTGTGGTCTAAATACAAAGATGTTTTAGGGAGGTCGTCCATACACTTCCTACTTGTACACTCTTGTGTCCTTCTGTTTGTCCTTCGTTGAAGGTGTCGGGTCTCACCCTCTTCCACTCCTTGGCAGTCCTATTTTTCTACCTAGGGGATATGTACCTCCTTTTGTAGTCTCTCCGTGGGACCCAGACCACCATACTACTACTTGACTCACCTACCTCGAAACTGTGCAAATAATCTGTCTCCTAAACCCCTCCTTGACTAAAGTCACCGTTGTTTATTCTTCAAGGAGACACCGACCATAGTCTACGAATGCTTTTTGTACATCCATAGTTCTCTGTCGACTGGGGACCTGAGACTCTGTGTCTTCTCTTCTCTCCAATATGAGTCTCTACCTGTCTACCTACCTACTACAAATTTTATGACTATGTCTTTTTTGTACTAAAATTGGTGTCCTAGGTCTTAGTGTGTTTCCTTGATAATTATCATATGAGTTAAAGTTAGATGGTGACTTTCTACCCCCCATCGCCCCCCTCCCTTAGTTGTCGTGTAAACAAGGACTGTTGGTTTAGACTGTGGAGAGTTAGGAAGGATCAGAAAGTTTTCTTGTTTTGTTTGTTACGTGTGTAACTATATTAGTTTCTTGAAAGGTTCCTCCTGAAAGACGTGAATCGTCGGAACGTCGGTTAATGTGTCGTGACATTTGTAAATGTGAATGAAGTTATCAGACTTAAATTTGACAGAAGTTCGGATCCTTTAATACTGTATCAACTTTTGTTAAATATTGATGCAGAAGAATTTATACAATTTTGTACAATTTTATGTGCGAAGGAGCCCACGTCGGGATTGTAATTCAAGTAGTCATGCTACAATAATATCTTTTCTGAGGTCTGAGAAAATTCCTATTTCCAAAGTCAAGTTTCATGTGTTTATACCCAGAATAATGAAAATCGGACAAGATCATTCCTAAAATGTGTAGAATGTAGACCGGTACCGACAAGATACTTCAATTACACTGGCTACTCTCGATCACACTCGAAGTCCTGTAGGTTGACGTCTGGCTCGAAACCTATGTGTCAGAGACCCAAACTCCAGACAGAGATAGATTTTCTTCACTAAAATGTGAACTTTTATTGGTTAAGTCGGTTAAGGACCTATCCTTGTGACGACAGGCATAGTGTGTCGTTTTTTATTAACCCTACTTGTGGATTCCCACTCTCTCATTCGTCTCTTCCGTCTCCCCGGACAGGACTCTGGCACGGAAACGTGACTTGTGGGTACCCCGGGACCTGAGCCAGGGTCCTCACCTGTCCCGTGTTGGGGGTGGTACGATAATCTTGGACGAGACGTTACCAGGTGGACTCTTCTGTGGACAAGGTCGGGATGTCCGTCTGCCTGGACTGGAGTTGTGGGAGAGATGGAAAAGGGAGAACACATATCCACTCGAGAAAAGAGTGCGGGTGTCGGGTGGAGATAGTCTTCTATAAGGTTATTTTTACAGAGATAAATAAATGAGACGTCAGTCGTTTGTATTACCTTTTTATTGACGGACGTTAGCTAACGAAACCCTGTTCGTTTTTGTGATATTAGAGAAGGTTTCAAGTATGAACATCATTCTATAAATCTGAAAAAAAAGTTATTATTTTATAAGTGATGATTTCATTTCGTCGGATGGGTAAAACCAGAATAAGTATACACTTAATATACGTAAGAATTAAAGATTTGCACAAGGAGTTTGTGCACAATGTTACTTTACGATGTAAAACACAAAAATAAAAATATATTGACTTCGGAGATTGGTGTAATGTCCCCTTTCAATAAATAAGTGTCGGGACGGCTAGAAATCTCTGTTCGGGTGGAACGTTATTGTTCCCCAAAGGTTTATTTATATGTTAGAAATGTCACTCATTTCCTTTGGTTAAAAACTTTATCATTTTAGATACAATAAGAAAAAGGATATCAGGACAAATTTGATTTTTAATCAGAGAAATAGGAAATTTTTAAAGGTGTACCGTCTTACTTACTCCTGTGGAACTAATTTTGAGTTTTGTACTTTGAAATTCTCTGTATCCTGTCCGATATCTTTTTTTTATAAAATGAGTGAATTTACGTAAAAGTATTTTTGTTAAAATAAATGATAAACTTTACGAGAGATTTACCAAAATACGTTATAAACGTTTGGGTATGGTTTATAAAAGGTAGAAAGGAATTTAAATTGACATTTAGATAAACTTTATTCAGGACTGTTTGAGAATAGGTGGAAAAATCACGTTTTCGTACATAGAGTTATTTTGAATTTGACTTGTCTAAAAATTCATAAATATGGAAATCGGGTTGTGTGACCTTTGCCTGATGTCGGCGAGAAGAGGTATCTGTCGCGGACCCCAAGGTCCCGGGGAACCGGGTGGTGAAGGTTGTTGTATTCGAGTCAGGATCTTTCTGGTGCGGTCCTCAGGCGCGTGGTTCAGGGGCCAGTAGTGAGGGTGGCCTGAACGAAGCTAGGTGTAAGTTCTGATTCGAAGGGGAGACGCGAGGAAAAAAGTCTCGAACTCCGTTTTAAACCCTCCACAAGGAAGGCATTATAAAAAGTCGTCGAACTTCTTACGGAGAGTCAATGTCTTAGAAGAGTTCGAAGGCGTTAGACTTTGTGTCTGGCAGGACCGGCCTAATTCGAGGACTTGTCTTTCTTTGGTCGTTCATTGTACTGGGGTTCCTAGACACAAGGATCTAAGTAAGTCCCTTCCTCCCGCTCTCCCGCCCCTCCTCCCCTGTCTCTTCCTCCCTGTCTCCCTCCTCGGGACCCGGCGACCCTCGGACGCGGAATAATTATACGATTAGAGTGGGAAGACAAGTTAAGTAGACCGACTGAAGACAAATGTCTTGACTGTCCGCTAAGATTTTGACCCATTCGACGTTTAGTTCAGACTGGGTCTAGTCCAGACTTCCGCGGACACGTTTGGTAAAAACAAAAGTTTCAGCACGAAGACCGTAAAATGGTCGGATTAAGACTGGAATGTCAATTTTTATTAATGGAATTACTTTAATCTTATTAAAACTTTTATTTTAGGACTAGTTGTGATTTTTGTTCAGATATTTTTGATACAGGTATCCTTGGGTTTATATAAACTCCAATTCCATAAAGAAGTCTAACTATGAACTTTTCATTCAAACATTTAAATATTTTTGATAGATCTTTTCTATATTTTTGTTCTTACACTCCAACGGTCTATGAAAGTTTTAATCAAATTACCTTATGACTCCCTAGGTTCTACGTAAAAAAAATCGAAATTTTATATTACTATTTAAGTATGACTTGTTCGTCCTCTCTTGTCAGATTATTAGACATTCTCGTTGAAAGAAATTTTTACGTTTCGATGAATGAAAGAAGTAAGTTTGACTCTCTATTAGTTCCAGTAGATTTTTTAAGTCGATAGACTTGTGTAAGGTGTGAATCATAGACTCGTCACTCTATTATAATAGAATCGTCCTTCTATTATTTATTGATCCGAGGATCTTGGAACGGACTCGTGTCAAATCGGGAGGATTATATACCCATTAAAACAATCATCTTTTGGGGTGTGCGATTATTTTTCTCTTCATGAGATGAATTGACACTTGTCCTAGAATACTGGTGATTGAAGACCCCCCACCCCCCACCCCTGACTTGTTTCCGACACAGGTCCCTACGGAGTCCCGGCTCACAATTCGAAGTTGTCGAGCTCTACGACGAGACAGGTGTCCGAAATGGAAGCCCGAGGATTGACGTCCGGATTGAGTTCACTGACGGGGATGCGGTGTCACTTTTGATAGTAAATGGTGTCTTTTGAGACTTGAGTCCGTTGTCACCCTTCTTTCCCCCGAGGTCTTTTGTGTCCGTTCGACCGGTCTTTCTCTCGTCTTCTTTCTTCGTCTGTCTAAGCCACAAACAGGACTTTTGGTCGGGTCCGACGGGGCGATGACTCCGTTCGGCTCCTGTCTTTCCGGGTGACGGCGGTGCCCCCGTAGCTCCGTGTAGGGTCCATAGACCCGCAGGCCAAGTCGGGGTATTCGTCCCGAGTCCCGAATTAGACTTGGTAGTTGGTTGTCTGATGTTTACCGGGCTCGTTTGACCCTCAGAGACAACCTCGCATTCTAAGAGTTTTTACATTTTTTGTTGAGTTTCGATGGAAGGGAACAGTGGTTGACATAAGGTGTGTCGTTTATGACTAATGTAGATTAAAAGGGTAGCTTCGTATTTGTCGAGGTGGTGGCGAAGTTTTGTACTCATTTCTGTCCCGGCCCGGAAAGTTGGTCCGTCTCCGTACCAGTGATTCTGGTGGGCGGCAGGACTTGTCCCAGAGGTGGGAGTCGGGTCTTCCGCTCCACCGTCGACAGGTCTCGTAGCCCACCCGGTCTCGTGTAACCCCCCTCCCTCACGTCGTGTCCGCCTGCCGCGGGTCCCTCTCGCCCGCACTACCCCCTCGGATCCCAGGTCTACTCCATTGGTCGGTCGTCGTCGAAAGAGAGGGAGGTTGGTTCGATTGACTATGAAATAAAGTCATAGGCTTACAGTGGAAGACCACACGTTCCAGCTTTTCGACCTTTCTATGTCTCTTCGTTTTGAAGAGGTCCTGTCCTTCTGGACTGCTTCGTCGTCGATGTTCCTTCAAGTCGTGGAGACCACCGCCACCCAGTCAGCGATTCAACACGGGTTGAGACACTGGGGTACCTGAACATCGGACGGTCCGAGGAGTCAGGTACCCTAAGAGGTCCGTTCATACTACCTTACCCAACGGTAAAGAAGGAGGTCCTCAAAAGGTTTCGGTCCTTAACTTGGTCCCAGAGGATAGAACGTCCGTCTAAGAAATGGTTGACTCGATGTTCCCTTCGAGAGTCGTCGGAGCCCCGACGACTTTTCTCTTTCTTTTTCGGTGCCCACACTGTCGTCTCTTCCTACGTTCACGAGACCCTTGCCGTCCCGTCGTGGACGCTCAGTCGGGACACGGTCGACGAGAGTGTCCTTTGCGTTAGGGTTGTTTCGTAAAGAAGGGGGCACAGATGTCTTCTCCTAGGACTGCAAGGTCCACCTGGACGGAGTCCAGCTTCTCGACTTTTTCCTGCTCAGGGTCGGTCCAACTACAATAGAGATGAGGACAAAAGAAAAACGATTTGTAATTTTGTGAAGGACGAAAATTTGAGGGTTAGGTCACTGTAGAACTTTTCTTGTCCTTTCCGGATGTCAATTACCGTTGTCTTCACTTTTTTCATTCGTTAGGGAAATTCGAGATACTTTAAGATGTACAATTATGTCTTTCAAGAAACTATAAATTTTGTTGAAGAAACATCATAGACAGATCGATTCTTGTTGATCAATTCACATTCAGGTGAATTGTTCATTTGAGAATTAATTTTAAATGTTCTTTCTAATGATAAACGAGTCCGGGGTTCGGAATCAGTGGGACTGAAGAGAGAGACAGAGACTCCTAGTTTCGTTAGGTAGTCGTTTTGGGTAATAGGAACGGAACTTTGATATGGACCCGGCACTGGAGAGGGACGGGTGACGGGATACAAACGACGACAGGACGTGTACCCAGTTTCGGTATCCGGTTGGGGCGAGGGGGTAGAGGTTAGTCCGACGTGGTATGAGGTGAGAGTTGGGTCGTCGACGTTGACTGGGAAGGAAAGTTTAGTTCGTTCGTGTGGTAAAGTGAGGAAACGATTTTGAGTTGTTTTCAAGAGGTCTAGGGGTTCGTCCATTGGATGTGTGACTCGTACCAGACGTTTCGGGACTTCCGATGGGAGGGTGGGTGTGGACCCCAGGAGTGGTTCGGGTTGGGGCCCCAGAAGAGTCGAGGTTGGTGTGACTGGAGGTGAGACGGAACTCGGGTGTGGTCCGTACGTGCTGGTGTCCCGGAAATGTGCCGGACAGGGAGATCTACCCTGCGAGGACAGAGTTTATTGGTGTTCCGAGTTTACAATGAATGAGGTGAGTGGAGCAGATCTTCAGGTGTCGGTATGAGATTAGGGTCAAGGTAGACGGGGTTTCGTGTGCGTGGAGGATGTCGGGGGGTACTAAATAGGGACGAGACACAGGGGACGGGTCGCAGGGGACGGGTCGACGGGGTGGTGTTGCGTGAGGTGTCGCCCTTCCTGTGGGGACTCAGACACGTGACAGGGGTCCCGGAGTGACGATTATGTCAGTTATGTTGCATGTCCGGCGTGAGGTGTGGCGGAAGAGTGGGGCATCCATTCCTCCTCTACCGTCTCCCGTCAGATCCAAGATCCACACTCTCTGGCTGTGATTCGAGGCACTGTCGTACCGGTCGGAACCAGGACCCGTGACGAAGTGGAGGTTCTAGGTCGTTTCCTCAAACTTTTTTTGGGTGTCTTACTTATGCAAGTAGTATGAACAACGTTTGAAACGAAAAGGAAGGTTATTCTTTCCTTTTTCTTTTTGACTATACTTAAAATCCTTTTGGTATACCTTTACGGGAAGGGGTAGACTGTATTTTTTATTTGGTGTGATCACTTCATAGGACTATGAGGCTTGTCTTGAAGGTGACGTCTACAATTTATCTTGGTTTACTATGATCACACATTCTAATCTCTTTTGGTGACCTTCCGATCGTTTCTTACGATACTTGTTTCAATCACTGGTTTTCTTGTGAAGTGTATGACACATCCGTGTATGACACCCGTGATGTCGAGTCACCGTGACTCGTACCAGACCGAAGGGATGTCTTTGGACCGGACTTTATTCTTTCAGTGGTCCCCCCTGAAGGGACTACCGGGTCACCAATTCTGAGACGAGAAAGCTACAACCGCCACCCACCCCCCTGCAATGACGAGTCCTTTGGTTCTAAGGTGTACAGGGTACCACGTCGGTTTTTTTCTAAATTTTTTTTTAAAAAAAAAATTCTTTATTTCTTAGAAATTTCATTCTTTCTTTTCTTTCAGTGACTCTTTCTTGATAATTCTTTGTTTGACGAATGTTTGTATTGTTGTCGCCGAGTGTTTCTATGTTGGGCCTACAAGGTCAAGAGTATGTGAAGAGTGCCAAAGGTCAAACGGAATTCAATTCTGGTTTTGAGGAGCCGTCATGAAGAATCTTCTCATTTCGTGACCATTTACCAAAATACAGTTGGTTGTTCTTCTTAAATATTTTTGTATATTCATGAAGTGTAATATATGTGTTAAGTTTTAAATAGAAGAGAACGGAAAGAAATACGGAGTAATTAGTTTTCAATGTCTAAATTTATTTTAGTTGTGAAAATGTTGTACCATGCAGGTAATCGTTGACTATCCATGTTGTATAGGTTGAAGACAGTCAACCCACGGACAAGATTCGAATGAAGGTAAGTCTGAGTCTCTTAATAGATAAGTCACAGTGACACTGAGTTACAGAGGTAGTGTTTGTGTCTTTTTTTTCAAATACTTTCAAAATTATAGTTATTTTTAATACTGAACCATTCTTGATTTCTTTGAATCAGAATTGTTACCTATAATTAATGGAAGACTTCTGTTTGTCTGTTATCCAGAGTTTTGTGTTGTATGAGGTTTTCCACTACCATGACCATAATGAACGAAAGGGTCAGTTCAAAGCACTGTTAATGGTATGGAGGGAAGGCAATGAGACCTCCTCGGGACCCCTTCAACTCCTTCCGTGACTGAACGTTGACCTTCTACGTTTCCTCGGGGTCAAGATGGGCACCCTGCTTCTTTCTTAGTAAAGTGGTAGGACTTGAAGTCAGACGAGTGGACCTTTTGTTCCTGTTACTGATAGTGAATGACTTGGCACTTTTACAATCAGTGTTTTGTCGTGTTGTCGTTGTGATTATTATTCCTTTTATACTATTACTACTACGGTTCGGTCCGGGTCACGGTTCATGAAAATTTTATGACTGAATAAATCAATAATTTTTGGTGAGGGTGCTCCGTCTGAGATAGTGGGGGTGACGTGTCTACTTCTTTGACCTCGTGTCTCTCTCTTAGACAAGGTCCAGTGTCCCGAAGATCCTCGTCTCGACCTTTAGTTTGAGCCGGTCCATCCGGGTGTCAGACACGAGGGATGGCTAGACGAGTCACAAGCACGCACGAGTCAACGAGTCAGTACAGGTCGAAAAACACTAGAGTACCTGACATCAGGTGGTCCGAGGAGACAGGCACCTTAAAAGGTCTATTCTTATGACCTCACCCGACAGTAAAGGAAGAGGTCCCCTGGAAGGACTGGGTCCCTGACTTGAGCGAAGAGACCGCAGAGGACATGACCGTCCACCTAAGTAATGGTGACACGGCAGACCCTACGGGTTGACCGATTCACGGAATGTGGATAAAAGAGTTAAGTGTGTTGGTTACTACATCTACGACAATTTTAAGTGTTCACTGTGTACTGTTTGACTCCTCGTCTCTTGACTTCATCGTAGGGATGGCAGTTCGATCGACCCACCTCGACCCTATCGTGGTCGGTCTGGTGTGGGAAGTTAGTGGTGGGGTCCCTACGATGGACGTCTCCGACGTTTCGAAAGGTCTCTCCCCACCCTCCGTCCGGGGTGGACCGGAGACCTCCTACTGATGGCCCAGTGCCACTCCTGGTTTCCCTGTTTCTCCTTCTCTTCTTTACACGGACTCCCGTCTTGTGCTCTGTCTGTCCGGTGAGACAGGGGTTGTGTCGTGGGGTGCCACCAGGGACCACAGTCGTTAGGACGGGTCTTGTGTGAGTCTGTTCTACGACTCGGACGTCGACCATCGACTCTCTGCGTAGGTTTGGTGGTCCTCTGTGGGTAGGTGGGATTACCTACTTGGGTGTGAGTTCTCTGCTCTGTCTCCCTTTACAGAAGACTTGTCCGTCTTTCGGGACTTGGACAATAATTAGATGTATTAAGACTTGATCTCCTAAGGGTCTCTGCGACGACGACGATTCAGCGAAGTCAGCACAGGCTGAGACACGCTGGGGTATCTGCCGTCGGGTGGTCTGAGGGGGCAGGGACTCTAAGAGGTCTGTTCTTGTGACCTCACCCAACGGTAAAGGAAGAAGTGGGTCTCTGTGATCAAGTATCGGTAAAGAATAAATAAAACGGTGTATTTTCTAGTCGTGATTTAAGGTCCAATTCTTAGTCAACTTTCAAATACTCCCTTTTTTCCTGGGACTTTACACACTCTTCTACGACGATATCAAAAATTTTTATGTTACCCGTCGTCCCCGTGTCATTGTGTCCCACTCTCTTCTGTAAGTGGCTTGGCCTTCAAAGTTGGATTTACATAAATTGTACTTCATCTCCCCGTCAAAAACACATATAACTGGTTTTTCTGTGTTTATTAGTTTCCGTTAGTTCATCAATTCATTATACAACTTTGACAAGTTGAAACTTTGAAAATAACTTGTCCGTATGTGTATGGGTTGAATGGACTAGTAAAGTAGTGGTATATAAAAAATGGGATGTTTAGGTTAAATAGGTATCAAACTGGTGAGTGGAATAAATCGTTTGTCACTGTCATAGTTTCGTGACCGAGGGGCTTAATCCATTGACTTCGCCTTTCTCGGGTTCTCTTGGAGACCGTAGACCAATTTTTGGTCCGGCACGCCGACGTCCAACATTCGTCTGTCGACATCGATTTTCCCCGTGACCCCGGTCCCCCTGGGGACGACCATTTACTCGGAGAAGATGTTGGATGTAAGGACTCGATATTTCTCCCTGTGTGGTTGGTGGATGCAAAGTGTAACAGGGAGTGTCACCGGACCTTTTTCTTCCGCAAAGATGTCACATTAGGTGGTCTTCGGGGGTCGTCCCTAGGTCAGGAAGACGATCAGTAGGAGACTCATTCTCCGTGGTTACTCCGAAGAGAGACAGGTTTGTGTCGACGTGTCACCGACCGAAGCAAACAGGTAGAGGGAGGAGGTGTGGAGAGCAGAACAGTGTGACCACAGTTGTCTACGATAAGGTTGAGTCGGTCTTCGTATATCTCAGTGAAAAAGTTAAGATGGGGTCTTAAAAAATAGTAATTTTTCAATAATTTGAGTCGGTATTTTTTTCTTTCTTTGCTACGGTAAACGTCGTTGTACCTACGTTGATCTCTAATGGTATGATTCACTTCAGTCTTTCTCTTTCTGTTTGTGGTATGCTATAGTGAAGATACACCTTAGATTGTATGCCGTGTTTACTTGGAAAGATAATTTCTTTTCTGAGTGTCCCTTGTCTGAACACCAACGGTCCCTCCTTCCCCTCTCCCCTCCTTTAGCGACCCTCAGACCCAACCATCTACGTCTGACAATGTAAGTCTTACTATTTGTTCCAGGATGACATGTCGTGTGTCTTGATAGAAGTTATAGGATACTTTCGGTATTCCCTTCTCTTATGATTTTTTTCTGACATACATACACATATTGACTCAGTGAAGAGACATGTCATCTCTAACCGTGTAATATTTAGTTGGTATGAAGTTAAAAAAATTTCAATAATTTTGGTTGCGGTGGGAATAGTCCTACTAATAATGATAAAAAAAATTTTTTTAAACTTTTATTGTTCACAACTGTCTCTACACCTCTCTGTCTTTGAGAACGTATGGTAGTCACCCTTGCATTTACCACTTTGACGATGTCTTTTCTCGCCTCCAAGAAGTTTCCTAAGTTTTTTTCTTGATGGTGTACTACCTCGTCAAGGTGAACTCCTTAGGATGTAGGTTTTCTTGACTTCCGTCCCAGAACTTCTCTAGGCGTGTGGAGACAAGTGTCGTTCATAGGTGTTGTCAGTTCTTCGTCCTGTGTTGGGTTCACAAGGAGTTACCGACTTACGTCTTTGCGTCACGTGTAATGTCACCTTGTAATAAGTCGGAAACTTTCCTTCCTTTAGGACACTGGCCACTTTATTCGTGTCCATGACATACACATGACATACTGAGGTGAATGAGCTCCGTAGATTTCATCAGTTCGAGTATCCTTGTCTTTCATCTTGTCACTGATGGTCCTTCGCCCCTTCTCCCCCTTTCCCCATGTCTCGAAGTCTAAACGTTCTATTCGGCTCTCTAGACAAAGTATTGCTACAAATATGTGAATTGTGGTGACTGAACGTGTGAATTTTTGTCGGTTCTGCCGTTTAAAATGCAAGACATAAAAAACGGATAGGGTTATTTTTTTACAATTTTGGTGAAATTTTCTTGCGTAGAGTGCAAAGTGTTGTTTAGACGTTTATGCTGTGTTAATACAGATGGACATACCTGTTCTCCCTTTCGGACCTCTGTAGTCTTGCTCGGACGTCACGTTCTCCTTCTTTTTCTCTCTGTTGTTAGATAGGACCTGATCCGATCTATGGCCGGGTCGTGACGACTGTGACCGGGCCGTGACCTGTTCCCCGAAATACACCGAGTGTCTTTAATTGGGGACTTCTTTTAGACTCTAGTAGTGATCATAGCGGTAAAAGTTCTTTTTCCTTTGTCCGAATGTCTCCATGTCCTGTATCCTAGGCTACTCTGAAACATTTTCATTCCGGTGTGTACTGAGGTTTCGGTTCTGTCAGTGGAGAGGTAGAGGAATTCGGACTTTCGGGGTTCGACAGGTAAGTCAAACAAACTTTATAAGGAACTTAAGACTGGAACGGTGTGTCATCTATACACTGGACCCCGTGAAAAAAAGAAAAAATTGAAGAGAAACTGAACCAAAAGAGTAGTCAATTTACTTGAAATTTTACTGTAGATGGTAAGTGTCGACAATCTTCTTAATTTATAGCATTGTATTTCCTGAAACTGTAGTAGTCCCATAATGAAACGTAGAAGGCCCGACCGTGTCACTGAATTATTCTTGTCTCGGGCCCAGAGGTCCTTCGACTCTCGAGTGTCTCCTGTTTATGTGTTCAGGGTTATTGGTACGAGGGCCGTCTGACCAGCTCCTTTGGGGGTCATTTGAAGGAGATGACAAACTCCGAATTTTGCTAAGTCTCCAAATAGACTTTGTGACTTTTTTGACCCTTGACGGAGGTACGACTGTTCTTCCTCTTACTCGTTTATTTCGGACCTTGTAATTCTACTCACTGATGTATGTACACAATTTTTTTTGCCAAACGACTTTTAAAAAGTAACTATGACCTTTTATGAGTAATTAAAAATTTTTTCCTTGTATAAGATATCTCTTAATCCATTGAGGGTCAAGATTTGACGTTCCTAAAAGTTCTTTATATAAAATTCATTATTTTTATTATTTGCTTGTGTTTTTTATTGATAAAATTTCTTTACTATAGATCATTTCAAGGGTAATAAAAAGATTTATTGTGTGTCAGTTTGTGTAGTTTTCTCTTTGACTTTTTTATAAGTCGTGCCCTAACTGTCAATTTTTGTCTTCTAGTTTTAGAAATCCTACCTCAACTTTCTCATATGTCTCCTTTAAAAATTGAAATTCGTGAATATAAATTTCCCGCTTTTGTACTCAACAGACCCAAAAAAAAATGGAATTTATTCTTTTTCGTAATCGTTTAATTTGGGTTTCATTCATCTTCAATTCTCTCTTGTTCCTCGTCGCGACCCCGTTTTCCTTTTTACTCATTATTACTGGCACAGAAGTAATTTTCAAACCAAGATAGGTAGTACCTAGAAAACGTAACTAAGAACTGAAGATTTTTATGACGATTTTGTAGTGAATAGAACTATTGACTCACAAAACCCCAGGGACTCTTTACGGAACGGTCTCAGGACGGGTGTGGAAGGGTAAGGGTGTGAGGTGAAGGTGGGTGACCGGGTAGGCGGTGTTGGGGTTCCGAGGGGTGTGGATCACGTTAGTGGATCTCGACACACTTTGGTCTTTGTAAAGACGGGTTCCGCACAATTCATGTCAGTGAGCTGAAATTTTCAAGGGAGACTCTTGCTATTTTCCTAAGTTATGAAGAAAAATTTGTGCTCTTAGTGTCATTGATTTGACATTTTCGTATAGATAAAAGACCTTTGTCAGCGCTACGTAAAAAATGTGACTTGGTTGTTTGAGGACTTAAGTAATTACAGACTGGAATTATCCTCCGTTCGGGATTTTTACCCATTCGTTTTAGGTACGAACGAATTCCGATAAACGTGGAGAATTCTTTGTCGTCTTTGGGAAGAATAAATCCAGGATTCTCGACCTTATTCTCGTCGTTGGTGAGTTTAAGTGTTCGGTGTACCCGTCTCGTACTGCCGAAGTGTCCTCTCCTGTCAGACATTGTCGAGTAAATAAGCTTCTAAGGAGGAAGGGGGAAAAAACTCTACAGACTTAGGTTCCCTCCACGTTGTCGTACAGGGGATCTTTTTGTCCTTTTCACGTATTTCATGTTATTAGTCTCTCTACGACCCCTCACTCTTGTTCCCCCGGATTCTGAAGTCTCCCGCTTCTTGGTGTTTTGGCTCGCCCAGAGGACGTCGATGAAACTTGAAACCACAAATAAACGGTTAGGACACTTGTTCTTCCTCCGACTCTTGGGACCGAGCCGTAGGTGTCTTTTGACGGCGGTCTCCAGTCTCTTCGTACTCTCCGCAACCGTTCGATTGTTGGATTTTCGGTTACATCGTAGAAAGGGTGGTGTGTAATGAGTCGTTACTTTCCTTCCCGTGACTGCGCCCGACGTCACACCTACTTTAGTCTTTTGTAATACAAGTCACTCTCTTCGGGTTGTAGTTTCACAAATTGCACGCATAACTTATTTGTGATATATTTTCAAAGTTGGATTCAGGGTGCGTTCAAAATTTAGATTTTTTACTAAGTTTGTAAGATGGAAATGGATGTCAAGAAGTTAGGTAATATTCTATAAGGTCTTTTGTAAAAATTTTTTGAAGGATCTTTCTAGCAGAAAATCTCTTCTTTAAAGAAGTCAATGTATTTCGGTAATATGTCGAATAAGAAGAAACCCCTATACGGGACACGTGCGTAGAAATTGATTATTAATTCACCAAGTGAGTTTTCGTCCTTCGATTTGTAGTCTTTGTCTACTTTTCCATAGATTGTTCTTGTTGACTTTTGTAAGTTTAAGACTGACATCCCCTTTTTTTACTCTAGATTAATATTTTGTGTCCTTGTACCCAGAGGATATTATATTGTCAATGAATTTTATATATGTGGTTTAAATGTGTAAAATTTTTTTAGATAAAACGAAGGGTAATACACTAACCCTCTTCTTCCCGGTTCTTAGACGTTTTTATGAGATTTAAAAGAAAAATATTGTAATGACGTATGAAATATCAATAAAGGACCCCTTTAACGTTAATGAAGTCAACACGGAAACGACGACGACTCAGCGAAGTCAACACAGGCTGAGACACGTTGGGGTGTCTGCCGTCGGGTACTCCGGGGTGGGGGTGGGGGTCAGGGACCGTAAGAGGTCCGTTCTTGTGACCTCACCCACCGGTAAAGGAAGAGGTTACGTACTTTCACTTTTCACTTTCCCTTCTGCGAGTCCGCATAGGCTGAGAATCTCTGGGGTACCTGACGTCGGATGGCCCGAGGAGGCAGGAACCCTAAAAGGTCCGTTCTCACGACCTCACCCCACGGTGACGGAAGAGACTCAAGACGGAAATTCATTGAGGTTTAGACTAAAACGAAATTTTTTTTTTCAATACTTTATGTATACAGACATATTTTACGTAAATTTCTTAAATACTCTCTTGTACGTAAATAAAAAACGAGATGTATGTGTCAGACCTATACTAATGTCCACCAAATTTCGTACCAGGAGAGTGACCCTAGGAACTTAATGGTGGTGAGCGTCCCAAAGGACATTTTGCATTAATGTGTAAGGCTTAGGGTTCTAAAGGCCGTAAATGTCGAGAAAGGTACACTGGAGCTTCAATGGTGGATATGAACGATGTTATACTAGAGATGTATGTCAACGACTGACTTTAAGAAAGAAGACGACTTTTGATATGAGTCTTGTTAGAGTAAGGTTGTAGGTGTTTTGAATCAGTTAGAGGTGGAGTAAGAGTGTCAACAGATTCTTTGGGTTCAGAGGAAAGACATGTGTTAGAGGAGAGACATGTAGATAGTGTTAGGTGTCATTTGGGTAAAAACAGAGGAAATGTCTCAGTCCATGACGTTTTTCCGCCGTGGGAACCTCAGACAACGTGTCGATTCCTTTGGTGGGACGGGACGGCAGACCCTTTCGAGGGCTGTCGTCGGCGTCGCACAGGACCTCACCGTGGTGGTAGGACTAGTGACGTGTTCACGGTACGTTTGTGGTACGGAAGATAGGAGAAGGTCTATTTTAGGTGAATTCTTGACTGTGGTGAAAGTGTTAGTCTTATAGGACGTTCTTTTCGATGTAGGACGGGGGAAAGGGTAGAAGAATGGACTTATTTTCATTCCAGACCCCTTGGCCCCCAAAACCTTCGTTTCTCTTTCCGTCTATGTAAAAGAAGTCAGTAGATCTTCATACGCAGTGTGTCTTTTGAGGAGTCATGGACTATTCACGTTCAAATACGACTTGAAGTGTGGATTCAGTCCAGTTCAGTTTCAGCGAGTCAGCACAGGTTGAGGTACCTTAAGAGGTCGGGTCTTTTGACCTCACCCATCGGCAAGGGAAGAGGTCCCCAGAAGGGTTGGGTCCCTAACTTAGGTCCAGAGGGTGTAACGTCCTCCTAAGAAATGGTCGACTCGGTGTTCCCTTCGGGTTTGATTTCTAAATGAGATTTCTAATTTTCAGTGTGAGTTCTCTTGTTCGTGTAAAAATCACTAAAAAATTTAGAAAATATTTAATACTGTTTTAATTCGTGTATACACTAGGCAAAAGAGTTTATACAATTTATGGGGACAATGACTGTATGTTCCGTCACTTCAAGTCGAGACTTGTCACTTTTACGTCGAGATTCTGACTGGTTCAGAGTGAACGGGAGTCGATGGTTTTCTCCTAGTTAAATCCTAGTTCTCAAAGGTGTATTTGCGCTGTCCGTCGGACGTAGTTACGACGTCCAGGTCTTCTTTTGATGGTGAACTCCTGTGGGTTTAGAAAGGGTAAATTTAGACTTCTTACTCACACTAGAACCACGGACTTTCATTGTAAGTGGAGAACAAGGTCCAATACCAATTACACTATGTCTCCAATACTCTTTTACAGTATGTATGTGGGTTTGTGGTGATAAGATGGTTCGAAAAGGTAAAGTTTTGGTGACAGGGATCGTCCACCTTTGATGCATCATCCGTGTGTGAAGTAAAATACTACACAGTGAAGTATTTCCGAATGCATTACTTTTTAGTCATAAATACGACATGATTAGAGTTAAAGTATTTGATTGTTTCTATAAAAAAATTCCCTCTGTAACAATGATTTTACATGTATTTTTTGATGTTCTTCTCGGTTTTTACTAAGGTTTAAAAGTTGGTTGGTAGACGTTCTGACCCCTTTTTGGAGAGGAAGTCGTCGCGTCTTGTGTCCCGACCCCAGTGCGTCCACGGCCCATCAGACGCCTGACTACTGCTAGAGTCCGTAGAGGGAAGAGTCCGAGTGAGTGGTACGGGGTCGATGTGAGTGACGACCAATGTGTTTGTGTAGCGACTACCTACCGTTCACCGACCTTCTTTTACTGGAGACGAACTTCTTCGACCCTAATTGCCAATGTAAGTCCTGTTTGTTGTGTCGCACACCATTGGGTCTGCTCTTTTCGATAAAACGTACTTTGTGTTACGTCTTATGTGGTTTATAGGGCATAGTCATGTTATTGTTTTGTTTTACCTTTAATTTGGTTTTCTTTCTTGTCCGAAGGGAGACAGTTTTACCTTTGACGGACTCTAAGACATCTATCTTTTCAGTCATTGATCCTCGTGTGTTTACGACATTTACAGTGGGACGAATACATTGAATATACTTTTCTCCTGTAGTACGTTCTGCGACCCGACTTACTTCGAGTTCGACCTCAGTTCTAATGACCCTCTTTGTAGTCATTGGATTCTATACGTCTACTGTGGTGGGAATACCGTCTTTCGTTTCTCCTTGATTTCTCGGAGAATTACTTTCACTTTCTCCTCTCACTTTTTCAACTGAATTTTGAGTTGTAAGTTTTTTACTTCTAGAACCGTAGGCCAGGGTAGTGAAGTACCATTTGTCTACCCCTTTGTTACCTTTATTACTGTCTGAAATAAAAAAAACCGAGGTTTTAGTGACGTCTACCACTGATGTCGGTACTTTAATTTTCTGAGAACGAGGAACCTTCTTTTCAATACTGGTTGGATCTGTCGTGTAATTGTTCGTCTCTGTAATGAAACGGTCGTTTCTAGGCAGATCAGTTTCGATACCAAAAATGTCATCAGTACATATCTACACTCTCAACCTGATATTTCTTTTGACTCGTGACTTCTTAACTACGAAAACTTGACACCACAACGTCTTCTGAGAACTCTCTGGGGACCTGTCGTTCCTCTAAGTTGATCAGGTAGGATTTCCTTTAGTCAGGACTTATAAGTGACCTTTCTGACTACGACTTCGACTTTGAAGTCGACTTATGAGACCAGTAGACTACGCTCCTTTACTGAGTAAACTTTTCTGGGATTTTTTTTTTTTTTCTGGGATTACGACCCTTTCTGACTTCCTCTCTCCTCTTCCCCTTCTGTCTCCTAGTGGCTGAGTTACCTGTACTCAAACTCATGTTTGAGACCCTCAACCACTACCTGTTCCTTCGGACCGCACGATGTCAGGTACCCCAGTGTCTCTCAGCCTGTGTTGACTCGTTGACTTGACTTGACTATCTCTTTCTGACCTATCTGTTTTGTCCTATCTGAGAGCGTTCCTTTGTGATGAGTCGTTATCTTTCTTTGGTTGATGTGTCGTTATATCTACTGAGAGATGATGTAGCACGATTTTTAGTGGAAAGTGTCAACTATGCGTCACATGGTAAGACGGTTGTATTTGAGGATCTTGTCCGTTTTTACTGGACTTCACCTTCCTTGTGTCATCAATACCCCCCTCCTCTCGTCGCTCACTAACCCTGTCCCTGACACTGGTACCTCCCCGTACTTCCTTGAAAGACCCCGCGACCCCGGGAGGGTCCGTGATTTCGGAACGACACAGGAGGTAAAGAACAAAATCGGAGGTTCTGCAATGGACTCAACGTTTCCCGTCTCAGTTTGTCAATGATTAATCTCCCCATTCCCTTACGTCTTTCTCTCCTCCTCGTCATCTTTGTGGTCACGAACTTATTTCGTCCCAGGACCAAGGAGGAGTTTCCCATCTATTGGACATTGGCAGACTATGTCCAGAAGATGTCGTTGATTCTCGGGGTGGGTCCACCTCCTGGCATTGAAGTCCGACTCGTCTTGGGTTTGACCTACCTTCACCTTCTGACTACTAACTCTAAGGAACTTGTGTTGGACAATGGAGAATGGTCGGTTAGTCTCCTCCCAGTGTATAGGACGTCAGTGAGGGAGGGGACCTTAAAACGGAGTTCTTGGTGGGTCCTAAGTCCAGAAAGCTCGTACTCGATGGGTAAGAGGAACGAACCGGGACGTTATTTGAAAAGAGAGGAAGTCTAAGGTCGTAAAACCAAACAAACCGGAGGTACACGCAGTCCGTGTGTTTGAACTCAAGTTACTGTTTTACTGTTACCACAGATGTAAAACTATTCACATACTCGACGTTTCCGTTACAATTGAAAACATTTACACTATTAAGGTACTTAATGTAGTACCAGTAAGACAAGAAAAGTATGACAAGTACCCCAAGAGGTCCGTTCTTCCGACTTCACCAAACAGTAAGGGAAGAGGTCACGTGGTGCAAAACCGTCTTGAGAGGTGGTGCTAGGTAGGTGGAACCCACCGGGGTGTGCCGTGCCGAGTGTCAAAGTGACTCAATCTGTTCCGACACCAGGTACACTAGTCAAACCAATCAATAGACACTAACACCAAAAGTAACACAGACGGGAGACTACCTACTCCTATTCTCCGAATACCTTCGAAGGTCTACCCTCCCTGATCAACACCCCTTTTGACCCAGAACGAGACCACCTGTTCAGGTACAAACCATTTAGACATTAGAAGACGACTGTCCACCCCGATACAAGGGAGGAATATCAGACCGAAACCGTCTCCATTGCCACTGGAGGAGGTTTTCCCGGATACGGTCGTGTGACGTGGAGGGTCCTGACGACGTCAGTCACAGGGGTCGGGGTGCCGTCCATGACACCCGGGTGCGGAGGTGACCTCTGAGGACTTGTGAGTGTCCGTTCCGACGGAGTCAGAGAACACCCCAGTGACGAGGAAATAGGACCACGTGTGTTCCAAAACAAACACGGGAGGTTCAGACAAAGGGGTCAGGATTGAGTAGCGTCATAGATTCACCATTTCCCACACTGGCGACGTTGGATGAGAGTGTCATTTATGTACACGTGTACATGTACCTTTCTGTCTTTCTCTCCCACCCCACCTCCTTCCCTCTCTTCTCCTTTTGTGCCAACCCCCTTCCGTACGTCCGTTTACATTGTCTTACAATCAAATTGTAGACCACTTAGATCCACTCTTTAGACATACGTCCAGTCCTTCGTTATCAATCTTGACCTGTACCCTGTTGTCTGACCAAGGTTTATCCTTTTCCTCATGTAGTTCCGACGTATAACAGTGGGACGAATAAATTGAATATACGTCTCATGTAGTGGTCTTTGCGACCTGACCTTCTTCGTGTTCGACCTTAGTTCTAACGGTCCTCTTTATAGTTATTGGAGTCTATACGTCTACTGTGGTGGGAATACCGTCTTTCACTCCTCCTCGATTTTTCGGAGAACTACTTTCACTTTCTCCTCTCGCTTTTTCAACCGAATTTCGAGTTGTAAGTCTTTTGCTTCTAGTACCGTAGGCCAGGGTAGTGAAGTACCCTTTATCTACCCCTTTGTCACCTTTGTCACAGTCTGAAATAAAACCCCCCGAGGTTTTAGTGACGTCCACCACTAACGTCGGTACTTTAATTTTCTGCGAATGAGGAACCTTCTTTTAATACTGGTTTGATCTATCATATAAGTTTTCGTCTCTGTAATGAAACGGCTGATTCCAGGAAGATCAGTTCCGATACCAAAAGGGTCACCAGTACCTACCTACACTCTCAACCTGACACTTCTTCCGACTCACGGCTTCTTAACTACGAAAACTTGACACCACAACCTCTTCTGAGAACTCTCAGGGAACCTGACGTTCCTCTAGGTTGGTCAGGTAAGACTTCCTCTAGTTGAGCCTAAAGAAACCTTCCTTACTACGATTTCGACTTCGACGTCATGAAACCGGTGGAGAACTCTTCTCGACTGAGTAACCTTTTCTGAGACTACGACCCTCCCTAACCCCCGTCCTCCTCTTCCCCTGGCTCCTACTCTGCCGATCTACCGTAGTGCCTGAGTTACCTGCACTCAGACTCACTTGAGGCCCTCAACCACTACCTGTCCCTCCGGACCGCACGACGCTAAGTACCCCAGCGTTTCTCAGTCTGTGTTGACTCGCTGACTTGACTTGACTTAGATCCACTTCACGCTATAAGTCCTCAAGGGATATGATGTAGAATATTGAAAATGATATTTTCTTTTTGTTTAAAAAGTAGATTTTTTTGTTTTATGTGACATATGAACTTTGTGACATTTCTTTGATATGAAGTTAAAATTTGTTAATTTTTTGTTTTTGTTCCTCGTCGTTTGATCTTTCCCACGACCTCCCCGAAAGACTCCGTCAGTTGGGTTCATCTGGTGACAGTAAAACGACGACTTGGGTCAAGTACACGGGTTTCGTGTTCCTCCGGGTTGTTTGGTTTGTGACCTTAGACTTCCTCTCTTTTTCCAAATAACGTCTGTTTTTCCGTTTTCCGTTTTCGACACAATGGTGTATGACTTCCGCTGTTCGCAAGTGTGACGTCTAGAGTTCAGTGGGTCTTTCCGATTTTCACTCAGACTATAGAAAGTCATGTAAAACAAATTCTTCTGGACATTCATAGGAAACTTTTTATATCCTTTTATTTATACCAATGTATAAAATTTCACATATCAGGTGATAAAAAAAGGATAAGACGTATATGTTATTGAAATTCGTTGAGTATGCTTTTGAAGAGTCCTCTGTGACGTACCATGGGAGGTGTGCTCAGCCGTTGTTGTGCTCGGTTTGGTTTCGCTTGTGGGGTGTTTGGCAGGGGCTCAAGTACGTTGTCCTCGGGGCGTCGTGAACCTTTACGGCAGTTGCATTCCTTCGTGGGGTCGGAAGAGTCGGAGACCTGGTCCTAATTCAATTACGCCCCAGGTCTCCTTTTGTGTCCCTACCTCGGTCTGTCGTTTTACATTCGTCCTGTTGAAGTGGGAGAGAAGACGAGGAGTTATGCGACGGTTCTCCGGTGATCGCCTAGAACCGGTACACGAGTGACATGTCTCCTGTTGTCCGTCCTCGACGCCACTCACCCCGACCTGAGTGTTCCACCCTTCGAAATACACAGGTCCCCTCTCGTTCCTCCCGATGCTGTGTCTCCCCGTACACGTTGTTTCCCCGTCTTTGGTCGAAGTGACATGGTGACTGAGACGACATTGGTGTGTCTCACCGCAGGAGGGTAGTATTTTAGTACTTCAGTAGTAAATTTTGTCACCGGAAGAAAGAAAGATTTCAGTTTGTTTAAAACTAAAAATTTATTTTTAATTTTGGGAGTGTGTGTTGGAAGGTGAAATTAAAGGAAGGGGTGAGATATGTATTTGTTCCCGGATAACCCTTTTTTACGATTTATTCATGACACCTCCTGTAGTTTTTCGTAGTGTCTCGTTATTGTTCGTGGGGAGGACGTACGAAGATTTTTTGACATGAATGTTAACGTTGACTCAGAACTCGAGTCACTTCGGATACACATAGTGAAAGACACACGTGAGAACCATAAAGATCGTCACACTTTATATGGACATAGGATGTTAATGTCTACTGATTGTTTTGTCGACTTCTGACGTATTAATTTAAACAGAGTAATTGGTCTCTTTTGTAATAAATAATTAACATTCGAAAAGAGGTCTCGATGTTCTTGAACTTTAGGGGATTTTATTAAATTAAAAATTTTGTAGAAAATGAATACGATTCATATGTTGTAGACATTATATGTTAGTACAATATACTTCTATTTGATGTAATGTTTCCGAAATCTCCAGTCCTTACTTATTCGTATGTTTTGAGTCGGTTCCTGAAGTTCCAATGTGCCAAAGTCTTCGACACAGATACCGATTTTAGATGAAGTAAATTTGAAGGTCTCATTGAGTAGGTCTTTTTATTTCAAATTAGGTCGGACTTTCTTTTGGACTCGAGTTCACACACGTCATAGACACACATATGTGTGTCTTCAGTGGATAAAAACTTCGGACCCCATATTAAAGGTATCTCCTTTTGGAGACCAAGTCCTTGAGACTGCTTACAGGAGACACCACACCG
Source organism: Capra ibex (assembly GCA_006410555.1). NCBI lineage: Eukaryota > Metazoa > Chordata > Mammalia > Artiodactyla > Bovidae > Capra > Capra ibex. The sequence continues at coordinate 63,862,835 of SJYO01049755.1, forward strand.
GTGGTGGTGCGTTTCCTTGTCGGCGAAAGACAGTGGGGCTCCTCACAGGAGTACAGGGGCCTTTTGTCCAGAGAGAGGCCGTCGGGTCCGTCGGTGAGTCGAGTAGAGACGAGAGTCTCGAGACGGAAATGGTCTTACAATGTAGTTACCTTTGGGGTCGTTGTGCTCGCGAAGGACAAGAGTTACCCGTCTTACGAAACCTCTGCGTGGTGAAACGACGGATACACCATCAATTAAGGAAGGACAACGACTACGAATCATCCTAAGGTGACGTCCCCACCTGGGGTTAGACGAGTAGACAAAAGGTCGACTACCCGTAAGTTCAACAAAGGTAAAATTTGCTAATACTTATTTCGACGATATTTGGAAGTACGTGTGCTGCATTTAAAAGTAAAGAGAACCTATTTATGGAGTTTTATCCTAATGACCTGACATGCTATTCATATACAAGTTAAAATACTCTTTGACGGTTTAACAAAAGGCTTCACCAATATGAAACGTAAGGGTGGTTGTTTCGTTCTCTCAGGACAAAGTGTAGAAACAGTGACCTGTGACAGGGGAGTGCAACAGATCAAAATTACCATTGGTAAGATTGACGCAACGTTACCATGAAGTTACATCAACGGCAGACGAGAAGGGGTTACTAATTACTACGACTCGTAGAAAGACACACGAATAAGAATAGGTATACTTTACTTGTTTTATGGATGAGTTTGGAAAACCGGCATAAAAGTTAACTTTAAAAATGACTCTAGAAAAGAAATTTTGACTTCATATCCCTAAAGGGACCAACAGGTCGTCAATTCTGAGCACGTACGGATCGTCCCTCACGTCCAAGTTAGGGACCAGTCCCTTGTTTCTCGGGTGTACAGTATACCAGTTTTTTATCTTGAAAAATTTTTTTGACTTCATATCAACGACATGTTATAATGGCTTCAATGTCCATATGTTATGTCGTTAAGTGTTAAAAATTTCCAATACGAGGTAAATATTAATGATGTTTTGTGACCGATATAACGAGTAAAACGTTGAATGAAATATGGATTATCAAACATGGAGTCTCTTCCGTTACCGTGAGGTGAGGTCATGAGAACGGACCTTTTCGGGTACCTGTCTCCTCGGACCATCCGACGTCAGGTACCCCAGCGTGTCTCAGCCTGTACTGACTCACTGAAGTGAAAGTGAAAAGTGAAAGTACGTAACCTCTTCCTTTACCGTTGGGTGAGGTCACAAGAACGGACCTCTTAGGGTCCCTACCCCCTCGGACCACTCGAAGACAGAGACCCCAGTGTGTCTCAACCTGTACTGACTTCCCTGAATCGTCGTCGTCGTGTGGGGGTGAGGAGATCAGGGAGGGGTTATGGGGGAAGAGGTCACCATTGGTGATCGAACAAGAGACATTCAGCCGAAAAAAACAACGATATAAGTGGTCAAACAACATAAAAATCCAAAGTTTATATTCATTATTGTATGTCGTGAACAGAAAGAAACGGAATAAAGTAAATCGTATTATGGAGAGTTCAAGTAGGTGGAACGACGTTTACAAGAAATTTCTCTGTAGATGGGAAACCCCTTTGTCACCTTTGTCACAGTCTGAAATAAAACCCCCCGAGGTTTTAGTGACGTCTACCACTAACGTCGGTACTTTAATTTTCTGCGAATGAGGAACCTTCTTTTCAATACTGGCTGGATCTACCGTATAAATTTTCGTCTCTGTAATGAAACGGTTGTTTCCAGGCAGATCAGTTCCGATACCAAAAAGGTCACTTTTACATACCTACACTCACAACCTGACACTTCTTCCGACTCGTGGTTTCTTAACTACGAAAGCTTGACACCACAACCTCTTCTGAGGACTCTCAGGGAACCTAACGTTCCTCTAGGTTGGTTAGGTAAGATTTCCTCTAGTCAGGACCCATAAGTAACCTTCCTTACTACGACTTCGACTTTGAGGTCATGAAACCGGTGGAGTACGCTTCTTAACTGAGTGACCTTTTCTGACTACGACCCTCCCTAAGTTTCAGATATTTTTAAAGGTATCCTTTTCAATAGAGGGGTGAAGATCCCGGTCCTTGCCTGGGTAAAGGGATCAAAAGGGTCATAAACCACTTTGGTGGAGAGACGAGTCAGACTCGGCCCTTGGGGTCTGACACTGGGTGGTCGTCTCGAGACGTGTTTGTCGCCGCTACGTCCAGTCGTGTCCGTTGTGGTTGTGCGGTTCTTGCACGTGGTGCCAGCACGTTTCGGTACGTGGCGCCAGCTGCCGTCGACTGTCGTGTCTTTCCCCCACGTCGCGACTCCCTCCCGGACGCGAAGAGGCGACGTTTTCGTTCTGGGTGTCGTCCTGGTAGTCCCGTTCCCAAATGTCATTTCCTTGAACTTTCGAACTACTGGTGGTATACTTTGGAACCCGTTCAAAGAATTGCAGGGATTCAGGTCAAAGAGATGGAGTAACTTGATAATATTTTTTAATTTATGATTAGACTGTGTTACTGACTGTGTATTTACCGTCGATAATACTAATACTGATAAAGGAAGTGGGTTTAAAGACTTAGTGTTACATTCTGACCTTTGTTTCTGTGTGAGAAGTGTCCCGATACTCGTACTTTGACTTCGGAGTATGTCGTCCATTGCACGTGCGTCCCCTGGGTGACTTGAGTTGTATCCCAGGAGTAGTATGTGCTCTTGACGGTCCGTAAATGTCTTCTCGACGGACCTCGACCGTTAGTGACTCTCAGAAACACCTGGAATAAACAGTTCTAAAACGGAGTCATGAAGTTTACGTCACTATGAAGAAAGTTTTCCAAGGTTAGCTTGGTGGGACCCAGAACGTACCGGAGCAGTGTTTACGAAGGAAGGAGGGAGGTCCTACGATTCTGATACGGTGTGTCCACCCTGACCACGAGTGTGTGGAACCACTGTAGAGGTTGGGGAGACTACGGGTGTACGGGACCACTTCGGTTTGTACCTCGTCGAAGAATTTACGGGACAAGTACGGACTGTTGGTCTCGTCGAGCTGTCGTGTCGGACCGAGGTGACTGACGAGACGTGTCGGTCTATCTACGGTTGACACATTTCAAAAACACAGTCCACAAGATATTCCTAAAAAAGGGGTACTCAGTTATGTGCTTGAGTTGTCAAAGTCTAATAGTGAACCTAAGTCCTCAAGACCACAGAGGATCCGAGTCTAAACCCCGGTAATTTTTACGTATTGTTTACAATTCGTTAGTCTTACGGTGTAAAGGGCACTTCGGACGAATGTAGAGACTTCTCACGTCAGAGGTGTGGCAGGTCGAGGTGGAGACACGTGCAAGAAGGGACCTCGCGGGTGGGGACGATGTCGGTCGGGAAGGGTGTGAGGGCGTCCGGGGAGACCCTTTCGTGAGAGGGCGCGACGTGTGTCGTGGTGATCCGAGTCAGTGTGTGGAGTGTAGTCTTTTGGTTGTTTGGTGGATTTCGACTTCGGCGCCTACTGTGCCAAGATGTACCTTACGTCGCAGACCGTCCATTGAAGGTCTTTCAGGTGTTCCCGTCTGCCAATGTCTCCCCCCACTACATCTCACCTCGACCCCGACCCCTCCGATCCCTTGGTGACGAAGGTCGTCCTAGAGCGGGCGATGGTAGATGGAACTTACCATTAATGTACTTAATTGTTTTTAGGTGGGACGTCAGGAAGGGGTGTCGGGAGTCCTATTTCCAGGCCGAGGAATGGACCCAAGGCGTGGGAGGAAGTGTCAGTCCGACGACTGATGGGAGATCGGAGTGGACGCTTGTGCAGTGGACATTTATGGACGTTAGTGACGAGATTCATTTGATGTGAGTGTATAGGCGTTTCCGGTTCGAGAGAACGGACCCGGAAACGTACTCTGCAAAAGCGAGGAACTTGTGAACACACGACCCGGTGTGTGAGAGTAGGAGGCCCCAGGTACACCCGTGACATCGGGACCCCACGGACACGGTTGGTCCGACCAGGGCCGGGACACCCGTGCCTGGGGGGCGTGACAGACGTGTGAGAGAGGGGTGCCGTCTCCAGCCGTGGGGTTGTTTTGGCTGCAGTGTGTTCTTGTGTTTGGTACAGGTAGGACGAATCGTGGATCCCTTCAGAGTCCTGTTACAGACCTTAAGGTCTTTGATTTTTTGTCCAAAAAACTCATTTGCCGGGGTTCTTGAGTCTCAGGTTAGATGGAGTCAACATGAGTCAACAGGACTACGAATTTTCTGTGGAAATAATTGTTTTACCCCCAGAAGTCTCCCAGAACTCCGTCGGAAGGAAGGACAGATGGTGGAAGGGTGTTTACAATTGGGACTTTTATTAGAGGTGTGTATAAAGTCACTGAGTTGAGGAGGTTTTAAAACGAAACGAAAGGATCTTAATTCCAACGTTTTGTGGAGGTAGGGTTCAAGGACGGAGGTCGTGTGTGTGGTTTAGTTTGTTCTTGGTTCTTGGTTGAGACCGTTTCGTCGAGGTCTTCGTCTCGACGAGACGTCCCCGGTCCTCCTGGTCCTCGAATGCTACCGTGTGAGTCTCCCTACCCCCAGACCGTGAATCGTAGCGTCGAGGTCCGACTGAAACCCCCTCCGGTCTGACTGAGGAAGACAGACTGATAGACAGACCTCCTTGTGGTCAATCTGTCAATAGAAAGACCCGAATTCATAAAAGTTTATGACCACCCCTCCCCTGTTCGGTCTTAGTCATCTGATAGTCGTCAGGACCACGATTTTCGAGGGGACTCGACCCCTTCTCCGGGGACCGAGTAGTCCCGACCGGACGGACTGCAGAGTGGCGGGAGGGTGGTCCGGAAAGAAGGCGACGTAGCATAAAGTTCTTCTTAAGACTCACGGAAGTTGATTTATAACGGGGCGTACATGTGTAGCGAGGGACACGACATGGTTCCGCTCCACAAAAATTCGCGATTACAACGACTTTTCGATGCGAACTATAAGACGGAACGAACCTAGATGATTCTCTTCAATAAAACACCGTTCGTAATTTGTAAGGAAGTAAGGCGTAAATCATTTTTGGTGGATACTTAGTTTGTTTTCTACGTCTCCACTTTATTTTTTAAAGAAAATAAAGGTTCTGAGAGTCTTTGTCTGAACGTGGGTTCACCTACAATGTAAGTGTCCATGTTTGTATAGTAGACCTACCTCCCCCTACGTTTCTCGACCCGACACTGAAGTACTGGACGTTGTGGTAGTGTCGTGCGTCGAGTCCGAGGAGTGTGTCGGTCATTTCTCACCCCACTTAACCTTTTTGTCCTGATTCTGAAGGCCGGGAACGAGCCTTTAACTTTGACGTACTGTATTAAAGGGAAGGGATTATGGATCGGAGACATCTCTGTCTCGACGAACCCCCTTTTCTCTTGTTTCGTCCTTTCACTCGACTGGGAGTCTTCCTTCATCTTTTTGAAATTGGTCCCGGGACGGTGGACCTGTAGGTTCTGTTTCTGTGACCGGTTTCACTTTAAGTTGTGTCAATATTTGACAGTACTCCAGACTTGGGTAGTTCAAGTTCAAGTACTCCGAAAATGGTTGTGTTGTATAACCATGTTGTCTCACGACTGGTTGCGGTCGTGGGGTTCTCTGTGTGTAAGTAAAAGAGACCGACGGACAGGAGTCAAGTGGTGGTCTGAGTGGTCTCTCGTCAGGAGTCTGTAGTCTGTTTGACCCTATCTTGGAGTTGAGATGGTGAAGGGGTGACACCCCGTACTTGGTTTGGGGTGTCGATGTTTGCCGGTGTAGTATTTCTCGGGTCAGAGAGCCCGGGTGGAAGGGAGGGTCCTTCACTGGTGACGACTGTAGACACTCGTGCAGTGTATGGAGAGTGGCGGACACGGACCCCTTCCCGATAGTATTGCGGGACGACCTACCCTTTCGGTCCACATCCGTCAATCATTTCGCATTCATCGATTGGACGGTAGACTTACGTCTCGGGGACTCTTGGTCCATAGTCTCCTTTCCCGTGTCCGGGACTCAGTCTGTGTCAGACGTAAGGTCGAGACGTGACCCTGGACGTCGGTGGGACAGGAAGTCACTGCGTGTACACCCTCCCCTCACCTGGGCAGCGTATGGGACCATAAATAGTCCATGGTCTGGGATAAGATCCGACGGGTTCACTGCGATCACGATTTCTTGAACGTCCTCTGCATTCTCTGTGCCCAAGCTAGGGACCCAGTCCTTCTAAGGGACCTCCTCCCGCACCGTTGGGTGAGGTCATAAGAACGGACCTCTTAGGGTACCTGTCTCCTCGGACCGCCCGATGTCGAGTACCCAAACGCTTCTCAACCGGGATAAGATTTGGTACACGACAATAACAACAATTGGTATATGTGTTCTTCCATATATTTCATATCTTCCATATGTATATCTTCCCTGATTTGTTGAGGATAAAGAGGAGGGTGGAAGAGACATTTTAAGTGATGGAGAACAAACAAAGGTGACACACAGTTTCTTTGGGATACTGTCCCCTTTCTTTTTAGTTTTGTTTTGTTTTGTGGTTCTGTGTTCACATCGTTCTCTTAGTCTGAGTGTCAAGTCTTCCGGTGACTTTGAGGCACTCCTTCAGCGTCCCACTAAATGTTTGTGAGGAGGAGAGAGAAAGGGGAAAGGTATCGTCAGTGTCTCTTGGACTGTTCCTTTCTGTTGCACGCAAATATTTTGGTGGAGAGGTGGTGAAAAAGTTTCTCGGTGACACAAGTGGGGAGAGTCTCGGTCAGAGTAGTGGATGGTGTGTACGTCGCGGTCTGGACCCTACTCCCCATTTTTGTACGGTAGTTCAGGGACAGAAGTTTGGATGTAAAGTCAGTTCTTTTGTGTACACTTTTGGACCTCTGATGATTTTGCATAGTTGTTCGTGCGTAATTATACTGTTCCTCAATCGATTGTTCGAGTCCCTTTCTAGTGTTTGTTATATATGTCGATGAAGTGGGAGAGGGCGATTTTAATGTGACTTCTCTGTAAAATTTTTTTTAACTTTTGTTTTGTGTCGAGTCCGTCTTGACTGTCACCTTTTTCTTTTAAGACCTTTGAAACTCTTTTCGAAGAGTGTGCCTTCTATTTCTGCTTTTGTTTAAAAAATTTTTCTCTTTTTTCTTTTTTTTGAACCTCCTTTGTCTTTGATACTTTCTAACCTTCGTATCATTTACTGAGTCGTCCGGTTCTTTCGGTCCGGGATTCGGTCGTCACCTTTTTGATTCTGGGCTAAGGTGCAGGTGTCCGTACAGGTCTTCCGAGTTCTCGCCCGTCGTGGCTACACCCGTCCTGTCCCGGACCGGTGTCCCTCGTCGTTCAGGTGAGTTCGGGGTCGGTCTCGGAGTCGGGGTCCGCAGGTTCACGACGGGGTAGGGACTACCGGTGAGGGTCCTTTTCGTCTCACCGAGAGCTGGTTTCCGGGGGACGGGTCGACCTGGTGTGTGTCCGCCTGAAGTAGTGGCATGTTTTGAGTTGCCACCCAGGAGTGCGAGGGGTGGGGAGTGGGTGGGTGGGTCGGGAGTCTAAAGACATCAGTCTTAAGGTGTGCTTTCTCTGATCTCTTATAAGAACCCCTTATATTAGTCTGGTTCTTCTTTCTGGACTTTTATGTAACCCCTAAGGGGTTCTTTAGCAGGTGGGTATTATGGGACTACATTTTCAGTTTTCCGGGAGGGGTACAGTCTGTCTTCCTTCCCCAAGACCTCCCAACCCTCCATTCCTTTATTGAACTCTCTTTGTCTTTGAGATGTCAGTTTTTGGATCTCTATTCTTCTACGACGTTAGTTATTTGTTTTTATCCTACGAGTACTTATAAGTTCTTGGACTTGTATCTTCATTTTTTGATTTTTCTTCCAATTCAATTTAAGTTCTGTAGAGGGACTCTCGTCCTATTTTTTTGCTTCCTTCTTTCCCTTCCTGCCACCCTGTCTTCATATGACCTCTCTTTCTTATTCTTTTTATGCTGTCGGTTCTGTCAAAGCACCCATTATTCTGAAGACCTCTCTTTCTTGTTCCTTTGTCTTTCCTATTTTTGTAGTCGTGTTAGTGAACTTTTTTAAAAGGGTCTCCTTACTTTCAATGGTCTTACTTCCAGGGGTGATTTATTCGTCCTGTCATCTACTTTTCTTTGGGTGTGAAATACTGTAAAATTTTCTCGACCTGTTTAAAAATTTAAGGATGTTCGAAGATTTCTACCCTCCCCCTTTTCAATGTAACTTATTCTTTAATCTTATTCAAAGACTTGACTTTTGGTCATCGTACCTCGTGTCCTTCGTTACCTAGTCTCGCTACGGCTGTCTTGAGGTGTGGTCGGTGTGGAATTAGTGTGGTCGGTGTGCAATTAGTGGGAGGAGTTAGTGCGAGTGAGGGATTGGAAGACGAGGTTCGCAGGATGGAGTCCTCCGGTGACCTCTTCCAGGAGGTGGCTTTACCTTCGTATTGCTTCATCCTCCGTCAGTGCCCTCTTGTGCTCGAAGTTGTTCCTGCACTGCCACCTCCCTCGAAGGTCTTGTCCTCGGCACCCGGTCCTCTCCTCCTGCCAGTCTCGTCTCTCCGAGACCTCCTCCTTGTACTCTTCGCCGGACCGGGACGGGTTCTGGGACTAGTAGGAAGAGTTCACTAAGTGGAGACCTGCGTCACGGGTTGGTTCTGTTTCTTCAGTCAGTTCCTTCTACTTCTGTTCCCCATGGGGTTTGTGCTTTGGGTTGGGACCTCTCTTCGGGTTCCCGTTCTCGTTTCTTGCTGGCCCGTTGCGACGTCCCTTCCGTACTCTTGTCGGTCGACTCTTGTGCCCTCTTGTCTCTGGAGGTCCTTCGGCTCGGGTCTTTCTCCTGCACTTCCAAGGCACACGGACTGGGACACCTTCCAAATGATTTTCCGATCGTGTCTCTTACACTTTAATTCGTCGTACATATTTCTCTTGATTCTTGGGCCCCTGACTCACGAGGTTCCCTCCGCTGTTGGGGAGCGTGAGGGACACCAGACGGGTGTCGTGCGTGGGGCCAGGGCAGTAGTCACTGGGCGAAGGGAGACGGAGTGAGTGGACCTCTGGGACGGTTTTCTGTAGAGAGTCGTCAGTGGAAGGTCTTGGGTGGTGTTGCGAACGATGGTGTCACGTGTACTCTTGGTTCCCACAAAGAGCAAATAAGTGTATGACTCTCAGATGAGTTGTATGGACCGTAAGAAGGTCCCTTGATCTTCAGTTCTGTATCTTTATCTTCTGAGGATAGGAAGTTCTCAAATCTGATAAAAATGAGGACTCTTTTGTTAATAAATAGGATATAGGAGTAGAAAGGGGTTACTAATTTTCAAGTGGTCACCGAGTGTCTTAAAGTCATGAGGTCGATGGTGATTGTCTTACCCTGGGGTTCTGTGTTACCTCGACAAGACTGTGCCGCTCGTGGCACATTATGCTTCACAGCTGGACTTCAGCCCTTGCACGAAGGACATACAATCCCGGACTCCGGGAAGACCTAGTTCGGGTCAGATTGAGAGGTCTCAGATTGTAGAAAGTGGCCACAGAGACTTCTTCGGATGTAAGCCCTCTTCAATTTGATGCAGTCAAATGTCTCGTGCGTGCGGGAGGGAGTGTGGAGACAGGGTGACCGTCAGGGAGACGACCCCGGAAGGACGGGCCTGACTAGCCCTCACGCAGACCTCCCCCGGTGTGGGGTTAGGACGCGAGGGGGTCAGGACAGTGAGTGGTCTCCCCGGAGACCTCAGTGACTGTGCACGGCACGTGTCGTGGTCCGTGACCTCGTGTGTAGTCACTTTTCTCTGTGCCGAGACGGGGGTTCGTGGGAACCCCACATCGAAGACCAAATTGTGCACACACACATACGTGCGTGCACGCGCGCGTGTAGGTGTGCGTACACACAATCAGTGAGTCAGTCACAGACTAAAGAGACGTTGGGGTACCTGACATCGGGCGGTCCGAGGAGACAGGTACCTTAGCAGGTCCGTTCCTATGACCTCACCCAACGGTAAGGGAAGAAGTCCCCTAGAAGGACTGGGTCCGTAACTCGGGCCCGGAGGACGTGATGTCCGTCTGGGAAATGGTAGACCCGGTGCTCCCAAGTGGGTGATCCCACCTACAGTTTAGGCTGGGGTGGACAGCCGGGGAGGGAGGTGAGTTTGTGTTCTAAGATCCTCGTTCTGTCGGAGGAAGTTGAGACGTCGGAGTCCTGGATGTGTGATAATTTATTTCGGTCTCACTTCAAGACTGAGGTCAACCAACGTTCTCCATTTTTTTTTGATACACGAGAAATCTTCGAGAGACGAAAAAAAAAAAAAAACCCCCCCCCCGAAGAGAAGATAATTTCCTCGTGTTTGGACTTTTGTGGTAAGTAATTTTACGGTCAGAGAACGTTGACAGAAAGAGGACGAACGACACTTTCCGTTTTGTAGGGTCAATGAGGGGTCCAGACCCAAAACAAGGGGTGACTATGGGGTTATTATATGTGACATAGTTTGTGGATCTCGTGAATTAGTTATTTGTATATGAACTACGGACTCACTGTTACGTACTTATTTACTTACCTACGTGACTGAAGACTCACGAAATGTTGACGAGAAACGAAGTAACATTCCTCTTAAGTTCATCCATTGTTGTAAGGTAAAATAGTTGTCCTCCCGACGAGTGAACGGTACAATCGTCACCCGCTCAGTCACGGACGACACACGGTCGTGAGGATAAATAGGGTACTCGATTAGATAGAAATAATTCTTATACTTCAAGACGCAGAATCGCTTGTGTGTTTTGACTATTTTATATTCGTATTTTTAACTTGATCAAGTTTTTCTCATGTTTTAGTTTGTAAAGGGTTCGACATATTAATTTTACGTATTCATTTTAGAAAACGAGGTCTGTCTACTTCTCTTTGATTTGAACGGAGTAATATATTATTTTATATGATGGTCCAGGGACTTCTACCGACATTCCACCTATTCGAGGTGGAAAGACCGTACTTGTCAACACAAAATTCTACCCGTATTTATCTGTGGGCCCGATGAGACTTGGGGAAAGGGAAAGATTGTTACACTTGATTTTAAAAGGTGGTCAGTGTGTGAGATTTGGATACAAAGAAAGTGATTGTCCATTTTATAAAGGAAGATGGTAGAACGAGTAGAACAAGAGTAGAGTTACGTGTTAGGTTGGACCGGTCGAAAGACTGTGGGTAGAGAGTGATTCAGAGTCTTAGTTGGGACTAGTAGTATGTCAAAGTCGGAAAGAGGACTCGTAAAACGTTCATGGTCGATCGAGGAGTGTCAGGATTGACCAATGATAGTCACAAAGGTAAAGTGTGCATTCTTTCGATGCAGAATGACTTTAATTTAACAGGTCCAGTGTGTCGTTCATTCCCTCCTTAGTCCCTAAGTTCACAATCGATCGAACTTTCACAATCAGTGAGTCAACACAGGTTGAAAAACGCTGGGGTACCTGACATCGGGTGGTCCAAGGAGGCAGGTACCCTAAGAGGTCCGTTCTTATGTCCTCACCCAACGGTAAGGGAAGAGGTCCCCTAGAAGGGTTGGGTCCCTAGTTTGTACCCAGAGGATGTGAAGTCCGTCTAAGAAATGGCAAACTCGATGTTCCCCTCGAGTTTTGATCGAATGGTCGTGAGAATTTTAGTACCACGATAAGACGAAAGGGTTTCATTGGTCTATTAAATGACAATTTTGTTACTTGTTCTAGACCCGAAAGGTTTCGTTAGTGTTGTCTTTTTAAGAAGGATTTCGAGTCATTGTAAGTTGTGAAGTGTTGACTGTTTGTTATCAACCGAGCTTAACTCGTATATCCGACTTGGGGACCTCTTCTTAACCAGAAAAACTACGATTGACAATTTATTCCGGGTTTGAGTGGTAAAGAATCGGGTGTTGTGACGTTATTACATTCAATTGACACTTCCAGAGGTTACAGGTTTTATGTGTTGGAGAAGTACATGTAGCGGGAAGGAGATTCGAGTCAGATGGTTGTCAAAGTATGAATCCGTTCGAGTTGGACATAAGAATTTTTTTTTTTTTTTCCAGTCTTCGTTGAAAGATTTTTAGTTTTTATATATTTGTTACACTTATATAATACTTTTAGTCGACCCGTTTGTTTTCGAAGAAATGCGAAGTTTGATCGAAAGATCGGTTTTTATGAGATTATGACGTGCCACCGCGACGAGTGTCCACCCGTACGGCACAGAGTCCGTAGACGCTTTCCCGACTTGTGTCCCAAACGGTAGGTAGACATGATTCGTGACTGATTCACTTGTGTCATTGTCCTTTTTTTCTCCCCTTCAATGATTCAAGACTTTTTGGTCATGAGTGTGGTAGTGGTTGTCTGACGGGGTGAAAGAAGAGCCCCGAGTCTACCGAGGACGAGTGAGATTGGTCAGGTAAGATCTCGGGGGTTCTGAGACAGGAAAGAGGACGACCGGTTCGAATGGAGGGTCCGCTCGACTTGCCTTCGTGACGGAGGACGACTGTCGAGATGGTACACAAAGAGCGAGTCCGGCGCCGGACCGACAGCAGGACCTGGCTGACGACGGTGGGACGTAGGTCGTGGTGTCTCTTCGGTCTTTACGAAGGACGGGGTTAAGTCCCGACCTCCTTTGAGAACGTTCTGACTACTCTACTTCCTCTTTTCATGAGGGGTCTCCGTCGACACCCGTCCTCGTATCGACGTCCAACTGTGTCGTCGGTTCTGGAGCCCATCCAAGGTTCCTGTTAAAGTCGACGGGGTCTCTCTCTGGAGTCCTTGGTAGACGAAGTTACGTGACTCTAGTCGCCGTCGTCGTGGTTGACAGGTATAGTGGCGACTCGGGTCTCCCTGGACTCCTACGTGAGTCACACTCCCGACGAAGGGGTTGGAAGCTGGGACGGTCGGGAAGGTTGTGTTGCTACCTAAAGATACAACTTTTTTGGAGATCTCACCGAAGACGCAAGGACTGGTTTGGGACTGTCTATATGACCTAGACCCTGGTCGACGTTCGGACGAGTTTGTTCGTTTTCCAACGGGTTCCCTTGACGTGGGTTACGGGTTGTCTCGAGTCTGGACTAGAAGGGAGTGCTTGGAGGACACGTCTCACGAGGTGCAAATACTTGGGGGGGTATGTTGCCGGTTCCGGTGTTTGTCACCTGCGGTGGGGACTGCGAAGAGGGTACGACGAGTGGGTTAGAACAACCGAAAGGGACGTCTTGTACGGGTCTTTGACGGGGCCGCGGTACCGGTGGTCGTGGTACGGCTGGACTCGACGGCCGTAGCGAGTGGGCTCGCCCTTGTCGGCGCCTTGTCTCCTGGGGACGTGGACGGGGTCGGTGGGGTCGTGGACAAGAGTTGTGTCGTCCACTGAGCCTAGACAGACTGTATGGTGCGGAGACGAGTGTTAGGATCTACCAGGGAGTCAAATGTAGTTACAAACGTGCCGGTTTCTTTACGTGACTCTTTTTTGGACGAGTCTTGATAGTCATTCTTGTCTACGAGTCTCAACTCCCACGTCCTTTGTCGTAGTTGTCAGTCAGTGTCTTGTTCCGTTTGCTGAGACCCCCGAAAGGGACCGACAAACAGTTGTCTACAATAAGTTCCTCAGCTACCAGGACTCCTTGACCGAGAGTTCTTGTTACATACACCTGATGTCCCCTCTTATAAAAGTTTCTTGACCTGTTTTGTGATTTAAATCATAATGGACTTCGTCTTATGTTTACGACTCACTTTTATGTACCCTTCGTCCTTTTCCTAACCGATCTGTTTAAATGTTTCTAGCACTTTTGCAATTCTACAAATTTCGTAAATTTGTACCAATAAATTTGATGTCAATAAGTGACCCAAGAAGTAGTCATCCATAAGACACGTTTCAAAAGATTAGAGGACGTACAACGACTTGGTCGTCGTAGTTGTCGTTTCAAGTGACATTATAAGACTGAACAGGAAGGTGTGTCGTGAAATCGTCAGACCCCATCCAAAACAACACTGAACAACTGGAGTCTTCGTACTGACTTTGACGAGACTTTCTCTGGGAGGCAGCTGATGATGATAATGACTTGCGACATCAGTTACTATAATCGAAATTGGTTTCTGACCGATTCCCGAAGGGTCCACCGCGATCACCATTTCTTGAGTGGACGATTACGTCCTTTGTCTTGTCTGTCCAATACAGACGTAGTCCTTCTAAGGGGGCCTCCTCCCGTACCGTTGGGTGAGGTCATAAGAACGGACCTCTTAGGGTACTTGTCTCTTCGGACCACCCGATGTCCGGTACCCCAGTGTCTCAACCTGTGCTGACTTCGATAAATCGTGTGTGTTTTCTGAACTATTGTAAAGAATCACTTGGGTTGAATTTTAAGGATCCGACGAATATACTCCGGGAAGATGACGTCATTTCAGTAAAGTTACTGTCGGTTGTAGACTTAGTGGTCCTTGTGGTGCGAAGAAATGTGTGAGGGGTTCGATGGTTTTCAATACTCTTCACTCTAAAGGTAAGGGTGTGTTTAAGTGTCGTCTATATAAAAGACTTAAATTCGATGTCAAGGTCTTCGTAAAAAACTTGGAACTACGTTCATATTACTTTTAAATGTATAAAGTTTTAGGTAAATTGATACGTCAACTCGGCGGGAGGTTGGTAGTTGGCCTTCACTAATTATACGCTATGCTACTGTGCGATTTTCCGTTTATAGTTCTTCTTGGATTCTCTTAAGATATTTACGGAAGGTTCGTTACTTATACGAGTTGACTTTACTATATGAGGACGTGTCTGTAGTCCTAGACTCTCATGGCTAGCCGTATTTCTGTAAACGTTTCTACTTTATGGAGGAACAATCTAGTCGTAATCCTCTGCTTGTACACACTGACTGAGACTACTGTCCGTCGTAATCGAAATTTTGAGGTTAATTCTTTTCACAATAAGGGGGGGCGAAGAAGGGAGCTTTCTCTTAGGGTAAGAGAGTAGTCCCCTGGTTATACTTTTTAGTACGAGTCAATATTAAACCTAAGACAGGTTCTTTTTTTAAGACAGAAGAGAACAATATCTTCATAAATGTATTATAGGAACTAAAACAGATAATCAGACTTTTTGGACTTGATAAAGAGTACACGGGTAAGCGTAATTTCGAACTGTTAGGACCAAAATCAGTTGGTTGTGGGGGGTGGTGGGGCAGAAGACGTTTGTCCATGTCAATCCTGTATAGAGTGGGTGGGAGTTGAAAGAGTCAACTAAAAGAAAAACTAAATTCAGATGGTAAAATGTAAATAGGGATTATTTAAAATTAGAATGGAATAACTAAAATCGTGAAGTAATGTTGGACAGTTTTATAAAATTTTAAGACTAAGATTTTTACTCGATGGAGGGTCGTACTGAGGACTAGAAGTTCAAGGCTTCCTTTTGTAATCCTGTCCACAGTTGACACTGTGTGAAGACCTCTGTAGAAGTGAATCCCCATCTTAAGACTAAAAAATCAAAACATCATTTAATATGGTGCACACCAGCGTTGTATATAGCATAGGGATTTTCGTCATTAAAGAACTTGAGGGATTAGTACTGTCTTTATTAATTGAACAGATCGCTATTAATCCGAGGTGCGTCATTTCCCACTTGAAGCGGTCTCCTTTCCGGTCCCGGTGCATGTCGAGGGTCCTTCAGTGGAGACGCGGGACCGTGGAGGACGGACTACTCCGACGGAGCGAAATCGACCCGGACTCCAATGTGTAAGGGTCCATCTTTGATGGGAGTTAAGACCATTACCGTTTAGGATGAATTTTCCCTGTACACGGGTGGAGAGTGTCCGTACACTGATACTTCTCTTCGGATTGACATTTGAAGTCGAGACGGATGGAATGTTATCGCACGGCTTTTGTAAGGTACGGACAGTCTCAGGGTGTGTGGACCAGCTGGAGGATACATGGTTTAAGTACAGAACGACAAACAGGAGACCTCCTCTCCTCTCCACCCCCTTTGTAAGATTATCGGTCAACGACGACGATTCAGTGAAGTCAGCATAGACTGAGACACGTTAGGGTATCTGTCGGGTGGTCCGAGGGGGCAGGGACCCTAAGAGGTCCGTTCTTGTGACCTCACCCAACGGTAAAGGAAGAGGTTACGTACTTTCACTTTTACTTCAGCGAGTCAGCACAGGCTGAGAATCGCTGGGGTACCTGACGTCGGATGGTCCGAGGAGGCAGGTACCCTAAAAGGTCCGTTCTCATGACCTCATCCCAACTCTACCGAGATTTACCTCAGATTACCCTGACATACGTAAACCCCAATGGATCGTCAAACCCTACATAATGTACCTTTCATTTCGGGTACTAAGCCTACTAGTCGGATTTGGACACGTCTCACGGTCTACATATGTTAGATAATTCCTCACCGAGGGGCCCACGACCCGAGGAAGAATCATTAGGGTGTTCTCGGGACTTCAAGAGAGGTGTCCCTTTTTGTGTGTTAAGACGAATGTTGAATTAAAGACCCCGAGTACCTGCGTCGTTTCTTACAAAGGAGGAGTTTCGTTGGCGTCGATGAGCATAAAGTCTCGTTTGTCTCGAAGTACTCGCCTAGTGGAGTCCTCTCAATGGACCCTGGGGAGAACGGCGGGCCGGTGTTGTACTTGGACCAGTCCTGGGTCTCTAATTGAGTCTTTCGTCGAAGTTTAGTGGGGGAAGAGAGGTCGATGAGTCGACGTGGGAACTAGCTCCGAAAGGAGTAAATAAACCTGGTGTACTAATATACTAATTTCCTCGCGTCTGACACTTTGACTTGGGACACGAGGCGGCCAAGGGGAGACTCGTTCGGTTGGCCCGTCGGTAAAGGACTCACTGTCCACGGACGAAAGACGGAGGGGAGGTCTCGTGTAGAGGCATCCTGGTGTCGCGAGTAGGGTATGGTCGGAGGAGGTCGGGGTGTGTAGACTAGACCTAGTCTTCGTTCACGTTTGTAGGACGGAAGGTGTGGTTCGAGTGGCGGGAGGAGGGGTTGGGCACGACTCGAGGTCTAGACTGTCCTTGTCGGGTGAGGTGGGGACGCCGGGAGTGTGGAGGTGCGGAGACGTGTCCCGCGAGGACGAAGGGTGACTTGAGGATGTCTAGGAAAGTCTGTGAGTCTTGGACGTCTCCGGTGACATAGACCAGGTGTCGGTCCAAAACATTCCAGGGACGTGATTCTTACATAAAAAAATGGAAACATTCTCCTTTTAAGTTCTTTATACACCGTCCGGTAGACACCGGACGTTTCGGACTCCGCAGGTGACGGACCGGAACTTGTCTCTTCAGGCGGCTGTGGCCTCGGAGTGGGCGTGACCCCGGCGTAGGAGCCGGGAGTCTCGTGGCCGGCACGGGCAGCGACTGGACTCGGACGGGGTGCGGTGGGTGGACGTAGTGGTCCCGAGTCACGACGTGCTCCGTGTCCGTCCCCAAGTGTTTACGATTTGTTTGCTTACTCAAGTGGACTGGTCAAGTTCTTCTTCCGTCCCTTTGTACACTCACCCTTTCCGATGCGGACATCATTAGGTCGTGATACATTCAGACTTTTTCTGAGACTAGGGCCGTGAACTGTAAACGGATGTGAAATGTTTCATCGGGGTGTGTATGGGAGTTTCCGTCTCTAATATTTGTGATCTGAAATATCTATTCCCGATAGACTTTGATTCTGAGACTCTTTGATTTGTTGAACGGTTTTAAGTATTCTGTTTTCCGTCTCCCCATTGTAAACTTGGGGGTCCGGAAGACGAAGGGTCTACTCTCTGAGGACAATTTTCTCGACAGAGAGATGTGTTTGGTACTACGGATTTGGAGAGTTGATCGTTATGGACTCTGTAGTCCCCTCCTTATTTTAAATTGAAGACTGGATAATAAATTAAAACTATGAAAAGTTAAGTTACGATGAAAAACATTTGTTTTTACTTTACTTATGGGTTTCATTCGTGAACCGATTTTCTGGGACGATATTGGTGTTTGATTTTAAAAGAAGGAAAAGAATAAAAGTCAGTCAGAACTCTTCCATTTTAATTTGTCGAATTAATTGTTTACGGACTTTCCTTCGTCGACGTCCGTGTCGTACTTGGGGGCGGCCAGCCGATTCGACTTTGTTTGACCGTCAGCTCCGTCAGTGGACAGGAGTTCGAAGTCTCAGGTTCTCGACGATTGTACGTAATTGTGGAGCTGAAGTCCGACCTTTATTTTGTTCACAAAGGTCTCCGTCTTCACTCTACATGGATCCACAGGTCTTGAAACTCTCTATCCCAGTTCTATGTCGGTTTGACTTGATCCTAAAACCCGAAGGGTCCACCACGCACACCCTCCGTCCTCTGTGTCCGAGCTAGGGACCCGCTCCTTCTGGGGGGACCTCCTCCCGTCCCGTTGGTGTGTTCACAAGAACGGACCTCTTAGGGTCCCTGTCTCCCCGGACCGCCCGATGTCAGGTGCCCCAGTGGTTCTCAGTCTATACTGACTTCGTTGACTCCCGTGTGTACCTAGATAATCTCTACTGTAATTAAAGTCTCTGTACTAAGGTATGTCTTGTGTAAAAGAATGATCTCAGGGTAAAATCTTTATTCAGCGTTCCATGTAGTTTCTTATAAGTAAGTAAACCTTAAATAGTTTGTGATTTTATTTAATACTCAATAGTTTCCTTAGAAATGCCTTCAGTCTTTTGTGTCCCTGAAGGGACCACCAGGTCGTCGATCCTGAACCGTGAAAGTGACGGTTCGGGGATCCGACGTTGGAACCACCTCCTCGATTGTAAGGTGTTCGTCACACCGTACCGGTTTTTTTTTTTTCTTTTTTGTGGATTTATAGTTTGTATAAATGACTTACCTTGTTATGTACGAAATACTTATTTATTATTTTTATAGAGTATTGTTTGACATTCGGAAGTCATTTCTTTCTTAGGAATTTATTCTGTTTTTTTGATTAGTATTTCTTTTTCTGACCCTGAAGGGACCGCCAGGTCACCGCCTCTGAGACTCGAGGGTCACGTCCCCCGGATCCAAGTTAGGGAGCAGTCCCTCGATCTAGGGTGTACGACGTTGATTCTGGGTCTCGTCGGTTTATTTATTTATTTTAATTTTTTTTTTTCTTTTCTTTTTCTGACTATCTCAGTTGCTACAATTTTAATTCTTGAAATCAAGATTCTGTAGAGTTTTCATTTGTCTATTTTGTATTTGACCTTTTTATAAGTGTCGAATGTTACTGTTTCCTATCATTAGGTGTGTATGTTTTGTCGATGATCAGTTATTCTTTTTGTATTCTTCTTTTAGTCCGGTTACAGAAGAGAAGTATTCTTTCTGTATATTGGTTATATAATTTTCTAATAATTGGATTAATCATGATTTTCTTTAAGTTACATTTCGGTGTTTGTCTATGATAATGTATTGATGGTTTTACGGTTTTGACTTCTTTTGTCTTAGTTGATGTCGCGTGACCGTTCTTACGTCTCGTCGGTCCTCAGTGAAGGGACGTAGTCACCCTACGCTCAACCGTCCCATGGGACTCTCGTTAGACCGTCCTTCGTCCGTTCGACTTCCGACCGGTCGGTCTTGGCCGTAGTGTGGGGTGCACCCGTCCTCTCTGTAGGTGCGTGCACCCGTCGTCTCCGATCTACCTTTGTTAGGTTTACGGGTAGTTGACCTCTGGTGTAATGTGTTGTCTCTTTCACTTGGTTGTGACTGGTGCATGTCGGGAGGTTGTCCAGAATTGGTGTCACGACTCGCCTTTCTTCCGGTCAGCGTCTTTTTGTTTACATCACACTAAGGGATCATCTCTTAAGTTGTGTTTGTTTTGACTGTGTTTCTTTACTATTTACGTAATAAGTAAGTCACTGGGGACAAAGTTTACGACCCCTATGTCATCACTTGTAAAACGACAGTCTAAAAGACAGTATCAGTTCACTGTTTTTTTATTTCCACTCATTTTATTTTTACTATAGTCCCGAACTTCTTCCTCCATTGAGTCCCCCGACTTCCTTCTACCGATGTGTCCGAAGTGTTTCATTCTCTCCCCGGCACCATCCCTTGTCCACCCGAGTCCCGCCCTCCCCCAAGAGGTAACAACGTCGACCGGGTCCGATCGAAAGAAGAGATTTGGTCCCACCGGCGTAACAAACAAATACATGACGGGTACTCAATTCTTACCAAAAATTGACGCATACTAATTTAATAATTTTATTATTGTTTTTTATTCTTTTTAATTTGTTTGTTTGTTTTTTTGTTATTTTATTATTGCCCGAAGGTATCATCGAGTCACCATTTCTTAGGTGGACGGTTACGTCCTCTGCCCCCAAGTTAGGGACTAAGTCCTTCTAGGGTGTATGAAGTCTCGTCGATTCGGGTCCTCACTGTTGGTGGCTTGGACGTGGGATCTCGGGTCCTCAGTGTGGTGACTCGGACGAGAGATCTCGGGCCCTCAGTGTGGTGATTCGGACGAGAGATCTCGGACCCTCAGTGTGGTGACTCGGACAAGAGGTCTCGGGTCCTCAGTGTGGTGACTCGGACAAGAGGTCTCGGGCCCTCAGTGTGGTGACTCGGACGAGAGAACTCGGGTACGAGATGTTGTCTTTTTGGACGTGTCGTTGTTTTTGGGTCGTGTCGTTTTTCATTTGAATTTAAAATTTCTTTCTCGTTATTGTAAAACAACGTACACTTTAATGTACTTTAAGTTTAAAGTCCCAGGTCTTTATTTTGACATAACCTTGTGTCTGATGAGTAGGGAAACGGGTCTCAAGTGCTGACGAAAGCGTGGTGTTGTCGTCCCGGCTCAGGACCCGTGTCTGTCTTCGGGATCCATGGGAGTCTCGGATGTACAAGGGACGGAGCCGGAGAAGACGGCCTCGACCGGTCGTGGAGACACCGGAGTGCATGGAAAGAGACCCTCCAGTCTCGTGAGAACCAGATGTTGAATGAGTGTAGAGTGTGTACAAGAAGACATAGAGAAGTTACAAATTACTTAGTAGAGGACTTTTCCTGATTGTATGATTCGCGTGAAGAGACTACTCAAAACAAGATAATTTCGAAGTACGACGAAGAGGTAGGATTATTGAACTTTTTTTTATTTCTTTTCTGTATAACGATAGTCCTCGTAATTTGTTTGTGACGTTTCGTTCGCTGCAAATAAAACTGAGTTCATGTTCTTTTTGTCTTTCTTTCTCTCTTTCCCTCCCTCCTTCCCTTTTTTCTTCCCGCCCGGAAAGGTGAGGTCCAAGACTCCGACACCTCTCTAGGTGCCGGAACGAATTGTGGGTCGACCAATCCTGATAATCTACGGAGACTCGTAGTGGTTGAAATTTTTCTACATGTCACTGTGAACTAGGGAAGGGCAGGGTTTTGTTTACACAGTATTTAACAATACAGTGTAAAGTCGTTCTCGGTACTATAGACCGGTTGTATTCGTGTATACAAGTTTCGTTCAAGGAAGTACCGAAAATTTACATTTGGTCATGGTGACTAGCTCAATTGTTAGAATTACTTCTGGTAGTAATTGCCACCGTTACTTGTACCTCTCAAGTAATGTTGTAACAAAAACGTATACAGACTTTTGAAGGTGTTTCAAAAGTTTTATTTTAACTTTTGAGTATAAAATTGAACTAGTGACCCTTAATTCATATTAAGGGTCATTATTTGACTTGGTGTTATTTGAATTCTTACAGAGTCCTGAAAGGGTTGTCAGGTCATCAATCCTGAGACGCTAAAGTTACGGTTTCCGGTCCCAAGTTCAGGACCAGCCCCTCGATTCTAAGGTGTTCAGCACACCACGTCGGTTTTTTATTTTTTCTTGAAGAGAAGTAAGTTTTCTGTTTTTCTTTTTTTTTTTTCTTTTTTTTAGGTGGCACAGTCACTTTGACGTGCTGTTTCACCCTTCTCTTTCACCTTTTTATATATTGGTTGTTTCGTGGACACAGGACTTGTATATTTTTCTCAGATACTTATTTAAAAATTTTTGATTGTATTTTTATGTCCGTGAAGTGTTTTGTCACTTAGGTTTACCGGCCATTTACAAATCTTTCTACACATTGGAGTAATATTGGTCCTTTTCCGACAAATTTTGGTGTTCCGCTATTATGACACCTTCGGTAGTCCTCTCCGTCCGTCCCCTCGGACGTCCTCGGGTGCGACAGTAGTCTCCCCTCCGACGAGTCCCCGGGTCCTCCCGGTAGGTGCCTGTGGGTGACTCTTCGACGAGAGCCGGTCCGTACGGTTCCCGTCAGTCGGGAGGTGTTGGAGTCCAGGAGGTACACTCCGACTTTTGTGACCCTTTTTGGGGTCCTTCAAGGTTTGTCCCGTTGAACTTGAACGACGTGACCGTCGCTAAATGTGTCGCAAGGGGACACGGTCGATGACATTCAGTAGATCTCTGCAAATATTTCATGTGTCCCGTCACACGTGTCAACATACATTCCCTGAACTCGTGGGTTCCTTGGACCATAGGCTCCTTCCAGGACCAGGGTTGGGGAGCCTGTGGTCTCAGTGTAATTACCCTCTGATGATTGCTCTTGAAATTAAAGTGAACCGGTTAAAATTCCTCTGTCTCTAACAAGGTTTCTCGAGATAGGTGGTCGAGTAAAGATAATAAAAACGGAAGTACCTCGACGTGTCGACTGACTTTCTAGCCCCTCCGCCCGTCTTGAGTGTACGTTTGTTGGAGGAGTCACTAGACTCTAATGTAAATTAAGGTAGACGGAAACTGTTCACGAAGAGATGGAGACATTGTTTAAAGTGTCAATATCTGGGGGAAGGGTGTTTCGGGGGTGTTCTCGATGAACCAAATCAGACCCACTAACTGAGGAGGGTCCTGGGGTCGTCCTCCAAGGAAAGAAGGTAGTAATGTGTTAATGACTGGCTGGTGCATCGTGCTCTTTTCTGTTGTGTCTTAGGAACAAGGGTTCGACTGTTATACGATAAATGGTTGCGCACGTAGATTGAGACGTGTTCCGGGTACCAGCTAGGGTGACACCATGCGATTGAAAATGAGTCAGACGGAGAGTTCTTTTTTCTCTCCGTTTTGGTTTAAATACTTTAAGTCCATGTTTACATTACGATCCGTATCTTAGTTAAGTGTGTTATGGCGAAGTAGTCAGTGGGGTTCTGAACCGTTAGTGGGACTGAGATCGTTTTCGATCGGCTAAGAAGTCGTGGTTTTGTTTTGGTGGTCCCTTGCACACGGAAGTGTGAGTGTACGTGTGTGAGGGGACGATAAACGGTTTTCCGTGTTCAGGCCCTCGGTATGTTCGACGATGACGTTGTACTCTAACAAGTAAATTTTAGGTGTGGTCCTAAGTTTTCTTGACTCACCCGAGTCGTCTTTTGGAAGTTTTAGAGATGTGTTTTCCTTGACACTCCAGAAGAGTTCTGAGGTTTTTGTATAAATTCTCATGACAAGCCTTTTATTGGAAGAATCGTTTAGATTTCTCCAGTTTCTCTGGTGTGAGTATGTATGGAGACGGTAGAGACTGAATACAAACGGACGATGTTGAACACAAAGAGAACTCGGGAGATTCCGTTACCGAGTGTTTGTCGTACGTGGTTTTCGTATCGTTCGACCCTGACTGTCGGTCGGGGCGGGGGTCTCGGCCTCAGTCACCCAGTCTTTAGTCCGACCTCGGAGACGTGAAGACTGGACCCTGTTGGGATTCTTGGTGACGGTTGTGGGACCTCGAGGGGCCTGAGACGTCCACACAAAGGGGTGTGTCGTGTCGTCCTGATTCCCCCTCGAGCTACTTCGTCTTGTTTGATGAGAGACGATGGGTTTACAACTGTGGGGTTTACTGGCTTTCCATTCCCTGGACAGTACCGTTCCTTTTCGACCGTGTGGCATATTGACCGTACGTCGTTGTCCTTTACCAAAAATTTTTACCAAAGTCCCGTATTACACTTTGAGAACATACCGTCGGTTACTTCGGTCGACTAATCATTTTCTGTGTGACCTCGAAGACCTGGTCATTAGTTCCTCGAAAATATTTCGGGTGAGTAAAACACAGTGGAACTAATCAGAAGACACAGACGTCTTGAATCCTACGGAGGATTACTTGTGTTCTAGTTACTTATGCCCTAGTCAAAGATCTTTTCTTGTGAAGTTTTAGTATTTCCCCTTCTCGTCATACAAAAGGGACCAAGTTTATACTATTATCGTCATTAGATTTTATTTCGTCTGTCTTCACTTTTGTTTCTATTAGGTTAAGAAGGGATCATAGTTCAAAATGTACCAAAATTTCTCTCCAGGAAGTGGTTCCGTTCGTTTCCGTGTCTACTGGACGACTACATTATCGACAGGAGGTTGGGCCCACCGAGTCACCACTTCTTATGCCGACGTTACACCTTCTGGGTCCAAACTAGGGATCCTACCCTTCTAGGGGACCTCTTGGTTTACCGTTGGGTGAGGTCGTAAGAACTGACCTCTTAAGGTACCTGTCTCTTCGGACCGTTCCATGTCAGGTACCTCAGCGTTTCTCAGCCTGTGTTGACTCACTGATTGTGTTTGTATGTTGGTAATTGTTCAAAGTCAAGATGAGCTATTTATAACACGATCCGTGACCACTGGGTTGTCACACTTTTGGTTCAAAGACGGAAGTACCACGAATCTAAGAGTACTCTTCTGTGTGTTCGGTGATTTGTGTATATTACACATTTTGACATTCGAGAAGGAAGTCCGGTCGTTTTTGTTAATGTACCACGAAACCAGTGGTCGTCTGTGTTCGTGGTGCCAAGTGTCGTCTTAGGTTCGATGTCCTGAAAGTCATATCTGTTACCTCCGTCTTCCCTCTAGCGTCCGTGTCTCTCGGGTGTCTGTCCTTTCGAATCCAAGAAGATTGGGAACCAAGACCAAGTGTCCGGCGTTTATTTCCTCGTCTCATACACGGCTGAGAATTTTCTTACCTTTTAAGATTCAACCACTCTTACTCGTGTAATTAAAGTCTTTGTAAATATCTCGTCGTTACACAGTCTCTAATATTTATGATCCTAATGGGTGTTCCCCGAGTATGGACACACTCTTTACACGTTAAACAAAAAGGGAATATATGGGGAACGAAGGGTGTTTTGACAGAAGTTTGTTGTGGGTGGGAGGGTTTTTGCAGTGGTTACTTTTTTGACATTTGCACTTCCAATGATTGTGTGTAGGAAACTGTTTATTCTTCCTAGTCAGTGACGTAGTACGTAATATGTAAAATAGATGGACTAAGATTTGTCTACAGTTTATTACTTTGTTAGAACCATATGAGTAGTGTTACCAATGGATGTGATACAACTGGTCTACTCTTGAAGTATTAGGTTTCACAGTCCAAGTTCACTTTTGTATTAATGGATCTGAAAGGGTCTACACCAGTAATGTGATCGTGAGATGAGGGTGGCGTCCTTTGGTCCAATCCCAAAATGACCGACGGCGGGAAGGGTGGGCCCTCCGACGTGTGTCCGACAGTCCTCGAGTGTGACGTGTCAGGGGGTCCAGACCGGTTCGACCCAGGAGGGACACCCGACTTCTAGGTTCCACTCGCTGACATTGAGATCCGAAGGTCACAAAGTAGACGTTTTCCTCCTACGTCTGGCTTCATGGCGAGGTCAAAAGAGTTCCTTATTTCGTCTCTCTCGTGATGTCGTGAGCCGAGACGGGACCGTGTCCCGCAGATTGTGTACGTCGAATGTCCCGTCTCGAAGAGGTCATGAATTGAGTAGACATTTTTCCGTCACTGTGGGTGGTGGTTGTGCACCGTGGGTGTGTCCACGGGTCGTTACAAGAAGGGGAGAGTGACCTATTGTCAGTTTATATATTGAATTCAGTAAGAAGAAGTAGACTTTTTACTCAAATGTTATTTACCGTTCCATATATTCATTCTACATCCATCCCGGTGAAGTCAATTTACGTCTCAAACATTCGTTTTTGGAAGTGCAGGAAGTACAGGAACACCACTACGGTGATCGCAAAGGGAGACTCCAAAGGTTGACGACTTCTCACCGCTACCACGGTGAACCCCTTTATAAAGGATGAAGACAGATATTTAGTAAAGGAATCACAAATGTGTTTAGTGTGATATTAATTGTCGAAATCTTTTATAATGAAAAAAAAAAACCGGTGTGGTACATCGAACGTCATAGAATCAAGGAACTGGTCCCTGACTTGGGTCCATAAGACGTCACTTTCGTACCTCAGGATTGGTGATCTGGTGATCCGTTGAGGGATTTTTAAGATAAATTTGACTTTAAAATTGATGTAAACACGTAGACTTAAATTAAAGGTAGTAACTCGGATCAGTTTTTTTTACGTTAACAATATCTATACTTGTCTCCCCCAAGGAGAAAACTAAAGGTTAGTCTTTGTGTGAACACGTTAATATTTACCATTCTAAACCGTCTTAAGGATCTTTAATTATGGTCTTTGACCATCTGTACTTAAAGTAAAGAGAACGTGACTCAACAGAAAACCATCAGCACTTTTCTTCCCCCTTTTTTTTAGACGGTTTTACAGTCATCTCTCTTTTTCGTTATTTCCCGAGTTTATTAGGTGATCATTTGTGACTTTTCTTCTCCCTTTTTTGGGGATTGAGGACTTACACCGACCCACTCGTTTTTTTTGTGTCCACCGGACTCCCCTCGGTGTGGACGAGAGGGAAGAGAGGGAGGGTCCCAGGAAGACTCCTACCCACTCGTTGATTCGTAAACTTCGGAAGACACGTAAGTATTTGAAGAACCTCGAATCATGATAGTTGAGTTTATTCCGGTAAAGGAAACGGGTTTGAAAGAATTCGTTTGTAAAATTTATTAGATATGTCTGCCGTAACTTTTAAGAGTTTCTAAGGATGTCATTAAAGAACTATTAATAAATTCCCTAAAATATTCCCCTTTTGATTACTTTTATACAAAAATTTGATGTCATAATTCCGTTTCATTTCATGAAGTCTTTGATTTAAAAAGACTCAATGATCGGTTTTTTTTTTTTTGCGGTTTGGAGTAAAGTGTTTATACTATTTTTATTGTCTTGAAAAATGGTTACCGTAAAAAACGTCTAGATCTTGTTATTGTTGTTGTTTTTAAGATTTTTAGACATACCTTTATGTTTTCTGGAGTTTATCAGTTTGGTTAGAACTCTTGCTTTTTGTCTCAACCTCCTTAGTCCGAAGGACTGAAGTCTGATGTGATATTTCGTTGTCATTATTTTTTATTATCTTGAAAAGTACGGTGACTTTAGATTTTGGTCTAAATAAGATCTACTTTTATATAGATTTGACTTTTACAAAATAAAGTTTTCAATTTCTAAATATATAACATAGAAAACAATAGGAATTTTGTTATAATAGGTGTTATAAAACAAATTTTGTTAGAAAACAATAGGAATGTTGTTATAAATTAATAAAAAAACTTTTAATTCTGTGGAGTTTCATGTACTTTTTTCTAAAGGTATTTTGGAAATCTCTCTACTCGATTCTAGGGTGGA
This sequence comes from Capra ibex, assembly GCA_006410555.1. NCBI lineage: Eukaryota > Metazoa > Chordata > Mammalia > Artiodactyla > Bovidae > Capra > Capra ibex. The sequence goes on from SJYO01049755.1 coordinate 63,890,196, forward strand.
ACGATTGAGTTTTATTGTACGTTTCTATCATTGAAAGTTTCAAAAGAAAATAATAGGTATGGTGAAATAATGTAGTGTCTGATATATACATAAGTGTTTTATGTTGTCTCATTAAAGAAGACTCCCTTGAGTGGTCATAAAGAGAATTTCCCCATCCGAAATTGTTATGTCAAAACAATAAATCTGTTAAAACGGTTGGAAGATCATTCTTTTCAATAGATCGACTTCTTGGATCAAAACTCTTAACCTTGTAATTACAGATATGAAAGGTTGTTTCCTGTATCGCAATGTCTTTACTCAAATCAATTTTTGATTTGATTTGACCCGAAGGGACTATCGAGTCAACCATTTCTTAGGTGAACGTTACGTCTTCTGGGACCAAGCTAAGGACCTAGTTATTCTAGACGACCTCTTTCCTATCCGATGGGTGAGGTCATGAGAACCCGAAGGGAACACCGAGTCGACCATTTCTTAGGCGGGTGTTACGTCTTCTGGCCCTAAGTTAGGGACCCATCCCTTCTAGGGGATCTCTTCCTTTTCCAATGGTGAGGTCACAAGACCGCATCCCTTAAGGTACCCGACATATCGGGTACCCCCAGCGTTTCTCAGCCCGTCCTGACTCGTTGAAAGTCATGAGTGATTTTTGTAAACGTACTAGGAATGACGATGAGGATTGAGGGTGGAAAGGGTCTGTGAAATACTGGTAATGTGACCACCTTGTAGTGAGGACTCGATTGTGAATTGATGCGTGAAAGCCCCTGGGTGTCGGAGTCTACCCGAGGACATTCTCACGGTCGTAAGAAACGGACCGAAGTACTTGTGATCCAAAACCTAAGTCCCAGAAATGAATCAGTTCGTGAACGAGGAGTCACGGAGTGGAGACTTACTACGTGTTCAGGAAGACAAGTCAGGAAAGGACTTCAGAATACACGCCCGCGCAAATTTTACCTTGTACACAAAATTTGTCATGAAAGGCCACGAGTAGTAATTTGACCTAATAAACTATTACTGGACTCTTTAAGAGGTCTCTTCTTAGGTATTATAAATAGAAATCATGTACTCACAAGTCTTCTACGATTACCATTTGAGTAGATCGAAAAGGGGAGGTTTCTACCGGTTTTTATACTTTGGTATATGAGTATTTCTATGACAGAGTCATAGAAATACTTAACTTTCAACTTTGTGTTTGAAGGAGAGTTTCAAAGTACACAAATTTATGATGTCCCAAAATTTGTAATTGACTTGTCGTGTTAACCTGGTTTTATGATAGGTCTGATGTCGAGTTGTTTTATTCGACTTACGATTGAATGACACTTGGAATTTAGTGCAGTAGGTGTATGAAAGGAGGGCGAAAAGTCTCCAACAGTTTTCTGTCCTGCTGATTGGACTCCCGAACCGACGCAGTAAAGTTTCTTCTCTGAATAAAAGTAATGGGCAAACTGTTTTTCAAAATTCCCACTCCGAGACCATAAAGTAGAGCTTGTCACTACCGGACAAAAAGGTTGGTGCTTCTTCAAGTGTAGGATTCATTCTTAGGGTTACTACCAGCACGTCTAAGTCTATTCACGTCTAAGAGTTTGAGACTGTGTCGGAAGTTGAACTGGCATAGAGTTCGCCAAGGGTATAATGGTGTTATAATGATAATACAATCAGAGTGACGGTTTTTGGGTCGACGTCCGATTGACTTGTTCTTATTCTGTGACAACTTTACCGAGTTTTTTGTTGTTGTCCTTTTTTGGAAATGGGAATCACGTAATTCGATGTTTTACGACGTCAGTTTATTTTTGTTCGTAATTGTCGTCGCATGTGCATGTGTGTGTGTGTGCGTAGATGGGAGGAGACTCCTTCTTTCTCCACGGTCCCTTCCTGGGCCTCTCTCTCTGTCTCGGTCGAGCGTCGCCTCAACCCCCGACCCCGCCCTTCTCCTCCTTTGAACCCTTCGCGTCGCTCAGGCCGGTCCAGATGCCGCCGGCGGCCTTTTCGAGGCCCTCCGTCTTTTGAACTCGCGCCCAGCGCCCCGGCGCCCGCCGGCCGGCGGGGCGTGCGCCCGAGCTCCGGGCGGGCCGGGCCGGGGCCGGCTCAGGAGAGGGCCGGGAAAACAACACCTCCGGGAGCCGGGCGAGGCCGTCTCCGGCCACCGGAGGGGCTCGGGCGCCGGAGGTTTATGAGCCTGAGAGCTCGGAGGCCTGGGGGCCGGAGGAACGCGGCGGGGGGGTCTCTGGGACGAAGGGTCTCGGGGGCCGGAGGGGGTGGTCGGGGGCCGGACCTCTGGGAGTCTGAGAGGCCCGGGGCGTGGGGAGCCGGGCGGCCCCGCGGGGTCGAAGGAAGTGCGGGGACGGAGGGCCCCGGAGCCGGCCGCGCCCTCCCCGGACAGGGGCGGCGTGGGCGGCGGCCCTGTCCCGCCAGGCCGGGGCGAGCCGGGGAGTCGGGAGTCCGGCGGCGGGACGGTTGGTCGTCGAGGCGCTCAGCCGGGGCGCGGGGCCGGGGCCGGGCCCGGGGAGTGAGTGAGGCTGGCGCCGCCACGACCGTCCGCTTTCGCTTGCTGCTGGCCCGCCGCGGCGCCGACTGCCCGGCGCGAGGGAGGGTGCGGAGTGCGGCGCCCGCGTGTCGCCAGGGCCGGCCGCCGCCGCCGCTGTCGTCGCCGCCGCCCGAGCGCGGGAGCCCCGGCACGACGCAGCCGCGCCCGGCGCGCACGCGCCGCAGGCCGACTCCGCGCGGGGGCGGGGTGGGGACGGCGACGCGCGCGAGCCGGCGCAGGGCCCTCATGACGCGTACGCGCGGAGCCGGGCGCGTACGGGTCGCGCGCCGGCCCGAGCCGGGTGGCGCGAGCGCGACTCTCCTGCGACTTCGGCCCGACGCCTGCCCGCGCCCGCACCGACGCCGGGGCTTGCCGCCGGAGCCCCCTTCGGGACCGACCCCCGCCCTCGCCGTGGGCCGGTTCGCCTGCGGGGCTCCGTCGGCGAGACCCGGCCGCCACAACTCGCCTGATGCCCCATCGGGAGAGTGGGGAAGGGACGGGCCTCGGGGTCTGCGCCGGGAAGACCTCCGTGGCGAGGGGGCCAGCCGTCGGGGTGTCGGCCAGGGGTCCCCGGCTCCGTGCTCACACCTCGGGGCGACACACGGGCGCGGCCGGGCCCAGGGGAGGTCCGAAGTGCGGGTGGGATGACCCAAGCCACAGGTCCTGGGAAACGTCTCTCCCTCGCCCAAGTCCCCGCAGTCTCGATCACGACCCACCTGGGTCCAAACTAGAACCTTCCACCTGGAGACGGACTCGTGGGCGCCCCGCGACTGGACCCGGGCCTTGGGGGTTCCGCGCCAGGGGCTCCCCGACTCCGAACTCTGAGTGCTCCCCTACCGTCCCTCCGTCGACGCTGCTCTCGTCCAAAACGGACCTCATGCCACCCCCTCACCCCACGCCCCGCCCCACGACCCATTTTTACGTCTACCGATCCTCGGAGCGTCAGAACGAGTCCACGGACCTAGAAGACATGAAATCCGTTGTCCCTAGGAAACCTTCTAAAATTCGCCTTCACTATAGACTAAACACAAGAATTTTTTTTTTAGTGCCCGTTGGAACGCCATCCTTTGCTTTGGTCTTCGTCTCGTTGAAAGTAAAAAGTATCACAGTGAAACTAGGGACGGTGTTCCGTTCTCCGCTCTATCCGTGTGTCAAGAGGAAAACTTTCCACTTGAGGGACTTCGAGTCTCTCCACTGGGAGACAAGGGAAGACTCTTCGACATTAGGCCAATATTGATTTAGTCCCTCTTATTTTACGAAAGCGAATCGTTCTCAAGACGTTAAAAATTTGCAAAGGAAAATAGCAAGAAAGCACTGATACATTCCAACAAAAAATTTTTGATGTAAATTCTAGAATTCTTTACCACCGAGAGGTACAATCTGGGTCCCGGAAACGTGACCGACAAACGAGATGGACCTTTAGAAGGGGAGACGAACCTAGAAGAATGAGGGAGTGAAGGAAGTCCGAGTCTACAGTAGAGTAATCTATAGTTGGCAGTGAGATACATTATCCTTAGTGGGTGGTGGGAGGTGGGAAAGTGTGTGTCCGAGGTGGGGAGTAGACGAGACAACAACAGGTTTCGTGGATAACAGGTAGTGTCGGGATGTGACACACGAACAAATAAAGACGTAACAGAGGACGGAGGTGATCTTATAATCTAAGAGATCTCGCCTAAACAAAACAAGTGAAGACCGTGGGACCGTGTATTATTTTATAAACAACTCACCACTTACTTCGAAACGCACCACACTTCATTCCTTAATAAAAGTCTTCATATTCCTACCTTACTCTTATCTTCTTCTCCTGACTTCCTGTTTTTCCTCAATATAATTACTATAGAAACCCCCTAACACGAATCACACATCTGATTTTTACCCGTGGTTTAAAAAATATGAAGAGGGACTTTCTTCACCTTAGATGAAAAAGTCCACCATGATCACCATTTCTTGGACGGATGGTTACGTCCTCTGTATTCTCTGTGCCCAAGTTAGGGGCCCAGTCCTTCTAGGTGGCCTCGGAGGAGGTAACGTTGGGTAAGGTCATAAGAACGGACCCCTTAGGGTACCTGTCTCCTCGTCCCGTCCGATGTCAGGTGTCTCAGCGTTTCTCAGCCTGTGTTGACTTCGATGACTCGTACGTGGGTAAACCTGGCTAGAACAATTGAACGAAACTGGTGATTTTACACAGTGTCCACTACATACTAAAGACTCGACTTCGGAGTTCCCCGACACGTCAAGAGTGACAGAATTCGTTCGGGTTCACTCGGATCAATCACCAGTGACTCCGTGGGTCCGGTTGTCCGACGGTTGGTGGTCCTTCTACTCACTGCGACGTGACCCGGTGGGTCGGGGTCTCTTTGACAGACGGTTAACGTCGGTGGACTCTGGGTCTCTCTGGATCTTGAAGGTCGACGTGGGTTTGACGGATCGGTCTGTCAATGTTCGCTTATTTTATTTTAGAACACCAACATTCAGAGAGTAAAACAATGTGTCGGCATCTGTTGACTATGGAACAAAGGAGTTGAAATGGTACTATATAAACTTGAACTACGAATTAAGAAAGTGAATTATTTCTTTTATCCCTTTCCCACTCTCCTTCTTCGTTACGTTTACTCTTCCCGTTTCTCCATGTTTTCCTCCTTCCATTTGTCACTCCTTGCGTGACAGATTGTCTGGGACGAATAGGGACCTCGTACGGACGCCACGGATTCACGAGTTGGAGACCTCTACCTCCTTGTTGTCTCGACTGGGTCCGAGTTCAAGTGGTCGCAGACTACGGCATCCAACGTATCGTAGAGACTCGGAGTGAGGAGACATTTGCCCCGAACGTTTCCTACCCCTCGTTTACCTGGTAGGGCATTTTGTAAGTCGTTTCACGAACCGTAACATATGGGAGTCGTTCACAAGAACGAATCGACGTCGTAGTTACATGTCTAATGGTTAGAACTAGTGTCTGTCCTATGGGTTTCCTGGGGGGGTCTCGTATGACAACGGTTTCCAGTTGACATGAACCCGAGACACTCAGTTTAGGACATCTGTGAGAGGTTTGGAGGATCGTTGAGACGGGGTACCTACGACACTAGTAGTAGGGGTAAAATAACTACACTTTTGACACCGAGTCTTTTTTTCGTTTTGGTAGTTCTGTTTGTCGTGCCGACCTTAAGTTTCGGGGTTAGACAGGTTGACACTTCAGACACGAGGAGGGAGAGGGACGTTCGGAGACGACGTGAGTCCGGGTCGTGTTTTTTATTTTGTGTCTTGTGGTAAACCGAAGAGGGAAAGACGCGACGCGGTCTACCCGGCTCGCGACTGGAACACACCCTTCGAAAGTCCTTCCCGAAGGACACACCACCGTCGACGTGGCTGGGACCCTCGTCCAGGGGGACCTCTTCGGAGTGCCGAGAGAGTAGACCTCCCCCGAACCGGGGTCCTCCCTGAGCGAGTGGTGTCCCTTCGTCTTTGTCTAAATTCCAGTCTTCCACCTACGTACCATTGTTCCCACACGTTCGACTACTGGCTCAGGGTCCAATGACGGGTGAAGTACCGTGACTGGTCGGACGGTAGACGGATTTCTCCGACGACACTGTTTTTCACCCTGGGTCCTCTGTCCACGGACCGGGTGGTGATCCGGGTAACTCTACACGGGGACCCTCGACACCCGAACCGGGACCTCACAGTTCCTAGTCTCTGATGAGTCCCTGGTCCGTCGTCCTTCGTCCCCTTCTTCTCTGCTCCGGTCCTTTGGACCTAAGTTTAAGGTCGAGGGGGTGTACTGATAGGTCACCAGGATTTCATCGGTGAGTTGGAGACTTGGAGTTGGAGAAGTAGACATTTTACCCCTCCCCTCCGCTGACGTTCTCGTCTTCCTTTTCCAGACCCCACAGGGATCCCTTTTACGGGGCTCCCCTTCGTCCGGTCTCCTCTCCGTCGTACTCACCGGTCTTTCGTCTCAAGGAGGAGGTGCGAGAGGAGGACGTGCGAGACTCGGTTCATCTCCGCTCTACCCGGGGCTGGTGTCCCACGCCGAGAGGGCGTTCCTTTGAAGACCCGAGTGTCCTGCGGATCTGTCACATACGCACAAAGTGATGTACAAACTCCAAAGTGAAGGGATCCCTTAAATTACATCCTTCATCCGTACACCCCAAGAAGAGCGGGTGGTTCCCACCCCTCTTTCCCAGTGCGGGGGGTCGTCACGGACGTCACCCGTGCAGAGAGGACATTTGTAGACTCTCGTTAAATAGGGTCTACCCTCCTCACAGGGGTCGACTTCAATCCCCGTGGGGTCGGGGGGACGAGTTTGTCTAGTGGGAAGGGTGGGGTGGGGGTCCGACAAGGACCAGGGAGACTATGTTCCTCGTGATCGTCCTGGAGAAGGTCCGTGGCGGAGGTGCGGTGTGGGAGTCGGAGGGGGTACTCACTTTTACTTCCCTGGGACGAAGGTCGTCGCCTATGTCGACTCCACGACGTAGGGTCCCCAAGACGACAGTCCGGACCCGGGGGACGAGTGAAGGGTTGGGGGTGGGGGTGACGCGTGTGTGTGTCTCCCATGTGGGAAGGGGGCATGCCACGACTTGTCTAGGTCCGGTCCCTGTTGGGGAACGGCGAGGACTGGACTCCATCTGGAAACCGGGTCTTAAACGTCAATCTCGAGTTTAGTCTCACAGGTCTCGAGGGTACGTGGTCGATGACGGGGAGTGGTCGGAGGTGTCTTCTTTCCCTCGGTATAAAGGACCCTTTAAGACAAGGGTCTGATGGATAATAGAGTAAATTAAGAGTGTTGGTCGAACCTACGTAGGGTCATTTATGTAAAATATCTACCCATTTGACTCTGATCTTCCCCTACCGATGGGTCGAGTTCAGATGGGTCGTTCATTCGCTGTCTGCGTCCTAGGTTTGGTCGAATACACCGAGACTTCGACGAGAGCCCGTGACTCAAGGGTCGAGGTAAGAGTATAAAAGGTAAAGGTAGCTCTAGAACTGAATACGATTAAGAGTCACTAGGTCTCGTCATCAAGCCCTTTTGATGGACTTCATTTTCTAGTCGAAAAAAAAAAAAAAAGAAGGTTTAGGTACACTTGACTATGAAAACATTTTACGTTGTTTTTATTTAATAATCTTTATTCACTAATTGTCTATGTACACACACGTACGAGTCAGTATAGACTGAGAAACGTTGGGGTACCCGACATCGGGTGGTCCGAGGAGACAGGTACCTTAACAGGTCCGTTCTTGTGACCTCACCGACGGTAAAGAATGAGGTCCCCTAGTAGGACTGGTTCCCTCCCTAGTTTGGGTGTAAAGAACACAGAGGACGTAACCGTCCGTTTCAGAAAAGGTGACACGGTGGATCCTTCGGGTTAATTATCTATATATGACGACATATATTTTATTTGTTGTTCTGGATGACATATCGTGGTCCTTGATATAAGTTCTAGAACATTATTACACATTACCGTTTCTTAGTTTTTTTTTTCCATGTAAAAAGGACAAGAAGGTCAGTGGTCATATTTGTTAACCATAGAGAAAACTATACATCACGAAGACGCAGGTATGTTGCACACTATAGACGTGTATGTGTGTAGATGTGTAAATCTCATTGTCTTTACTACCTTTTATACTACGTTTGATAAGAAGTTGGAGAGACACTTGGTAACACTTATGGTGCGACTCTACCCCTCTACTAGCGTGTTGAGACTTCCGTGATTTTCTGTATGAAAAAGTGCTTTTTTTTCTCCCTGGGCTGAGTGAAGTCCAGGACTTTGACGTCTAAGTCCGACTACTCCGGACTGAGACGGAACGTCGAGGTCCAAGACCAGAGTACATCAAAAAGGCAACATTATCGTTTCACCAGGGGAGGACAGGGGAGTCGTTAGAGACCTCTCCTCAGTCGAGGAAAAGGACATCAAAGTTGGGTTCAGAGTTACCGAGACCGACCGGTCCGAAACGGTCCAGGGTGCGGGTGGTACCTTGACTCTCCTTCATCGGAGGGAGTTTGGTCCGGATCTCCACCACGCTTCCCTCCCCGACACTCGTCCGTCTTGTCGTCGACGCAGGAGGAGTGGGGAGAGGAGACCAGTATCCTGGGGCGACCGGGGAGTCCTGTCCGTGACGGGTGTAAAGTGCACCAGGCCCCTGATACCAGGGGAGAAGGGCCCGCCTACCGACAGAGGGTCCTATATCGGGAAGACAGGTTGTCTCTCCTTTCGTCCGGGTCCGATCCTCTGTCGAGTGACGACTGGTCGGACGGCAAGGAGAAAGTCAAAACCCCTACACGACGAGTGCGGAGGGAATGCACTGAGTCTCAGTCAGACATTTTAATGCCCGTGTGTCGTTCGGGAGTTAATTTTTATTTATAATTGTCATGACAGAGAAGGGTCACAGAAAACTGTAACAAAGAAGAAACCCAGACTAAAAATGTCAAAATCTAAATGTCTTGTTATCATGTCTCAAGGGTATACGGGACGCGGGTCAAAGGGGACAATAATCGTAGAATGTAATCATACTATATAAACAACATTAAGTAATTGGTTGTGACTACGTAACAATAATTTACTTCAGGTATTAAGTAAGTCTAGAGGAAACAAAAGAGGTAAAAAGACAAGGTCCCAGGGGACACCCTTGGGTGCACCGTAAATCAATAGCAGAGGACTGGGATGTGACCTTTGAACTTAAACCGGTACCACGTTTATCAATGTGGCACTTTTGACCGTTTCGGAATACCGTCTTTCACTTCTCTTTGATTTTTCGGAGAACTACTTTCACTTTCTTCTCTCACTTTTTCAACCGAATTTCGAGTTGTAAGTCTTTTGCTTCTAGTACCGTAGACCAGGGTAGTGAAGTACCGTTTATCTACCCCTTTGTCACCTTTGTTACAGTCTGAAATAAAACCTCCCGAGGTTTTAGTGACGTCTACCACTGACGTCGGTACTTTAATTTTCTGCGAATGAGGAACCTTCTTTTCAACACTGGTTGGATCTGTCGTATAAGTTTTGGTCTTTATAATGAACCGGTTGATTCCAGGCAGATCAGTTCCGATACCAAAAAGGTCACCAGTACCTACCTATACTCTCAACCTGACACTTCTTGCGACTCGTGACTTCTTAACTACGAAAACTTGACACCACAACCTCTTCTGAGAACTCTCAGGGAACCTGACGTTCCTCTAGGTTGGTCAGGTAAGACTTCCTCTAGTTGGGACCCTAAAGAAACCTCCCTTACTACGATTTCGACTTTGAGGTTATGAAACCGGTGGAGTACGTTTCTCAACTGAGTAACCTCTTCTGAGACTACGACCCTCCTTAACCCCCGTCCTCCTCTTCCCCTGCTGGCTCCTACTCTACCGACCTACCGTAGTGCCTGAGTTACCTGCGCTGAGACTCACTTGAGGCCCTCTACCACTACCTGTCCCTCCGGACCGCACGACGCTAAGTACCTCAGTGTTTCTCAGCGTGGGTTGACTCGCTGACTTGACTGACTGACTGGTCAGTCCCAAGAGGGGAAGGGTTCTCGGACATCGACTTGTGAATCGTCGTGTGGTGAGAGACACATATGCGACACAGTAGACTACTCTACTATAACAGTCCTAAACCTTTGTTTATTATGTTCCTACATTATGTGTTTAGAAGAAAAATCAGACTGTTTTGTTTTAAGTATGATTCGTGGACAGTTGACACATGGATGAAAAACGAAAGAGAATCACTCGGAGAATTATTAGTGCGATGTCAAAACTCGTAGACAATCCATGATCCGTATACTTAGGTATTATAGAATAGTAGTCAAAGATCAATCTACAATAATAATAGGACCAAATACCTACTCTCTTGTCCGTGTCTCTCCAATGTTCCGACGGGTTCCAGTTTAGACGAGGACGGTGTCCCGGAGGGTAGACCGAACCGCACATGAACCCGGAAAGATTGGACTTTGGTGGATTTTCAGTAGCCTGCACAACGTCGAAACTTAATGTTACCCAGAAGTATAGATGGCGAAGACGAAAAGGACTTTACAGTGAATAGGAAACCAACCCCGAGAAAAGGAGAAGCAGACGAGGTCGAAACACGAGAACGTAAATTGACACTGTTGCTATTGCCGAAAAAGACGTTTCAATAGTTCGGTTTCAGTCACCATAAGAAATTGGAAGTTACCTATTACTTACACACACTGTTGGGTGTCCGGGACGTGTGTGGAGTCGTCGCCCCAACCTTCTATAAATGTTCGTAGTGTCACTTTTGATTGTCCTCTTTCCGGACGGGGGTGGGAGCCTTCTACGTGAGGTGTTTGTAGTAGGGCCACCAAGAATGTCGGAGGAACAGTTGTCATATCCACCATCACTCCAGTGAGACTCGTCTCCAACTCCGGCCCGTTCCAGGCACCGAGGGACTCCCGTAGTCGTTTAATCGTGGTCTCTGTACTCCCCCTATTTTCTTTAACCGTTTCGGGTTGGTTCTTGCCCTTAGTGAAGTACGACTTGGGTCACAAAGGACTTACTTCCGAAGGGATTGATGAGGGAACGGAAACCACGAGACTGAAACATAAAGAGTTGAACGGACTCGACATTTGAGGAATCCTCCTCTTTGTTTCACTGAACTCGTAAAGGATTTTTCTTTTACCTCAAGGAGACAGAAGTGTTACCTCTGGCAACAGGGTCGACGGAGGCTCCCCACAACATTGTTCACCTGGTGGACACGTTCCCTATCTTGAGGACCGAAGGAGTGCCATGGAGAGCGAACGTACTGTAGGAGACTATCCACCACCAAATCAGTGATTCAGCACAGGCTGAGGACGCTGGGGTACCTGACATCAGGCGGTCCGAGGAGACAGGTACCCTAAAAGGTCCGTTCCTATGACCTCACCCAACGGTAAAGGAAGAGGTCCCCTAGAAGGGGGACCCAACTAGAAGGGTTAGGTCCTTAGTTTGGGTCCAGAGGACGTAACGTCCGTCTAAGAAATGGCTGATTCGATACTCCCTTCCTGGGACTATCCTCCGTGGATTCTACGGACAACCTACCTGTGTCCTTACGAGTCACCATCGTTAGTAGTAAAAACGAAATGACGCAGGTATCAAACATTAAGTAGGTGTCGCGGGTCCTGAGACTGGTGCATGTTTACCCGAGACTTCTATGTAAAACTGTGCCTCTCCGTTGGGTCTCTACGGAGGTGACCCCGACTCCTTTATGTCCGAACGGACCCAACCATTAATGGTAGAGGTGGACCTTTTTTGGGACCACTGAGTCGACCCACCTCTGCGGTGGATACGGAACCCCTGTCCTTCTCTCGACCCTGGAACCGGTCGAAGCCCTGTTCCTCCGTCACGGGACCCCTACAGTTACGCCCAAGGGGCACGAAACGTCCTTTCTCGTGTCGTACCCTCGGCGGTCGACGAAGAGGGCGGGTCGGTAGGGAGTCGGGACGAGACAGGTACCTGAAGGCACTCGAGGTCCCACCACCCCCCGCCACTCGCCCCACCGCGAACTCGAGACTTTAGGACACTTAAGTGTTTTCCCACTGTAAATCAGACACTGTCCGTAATCGCCAGGGGGCGTCCCTCGAGAGACCCCCGTTCCTGTCGGAACAAGAGTGTGTTTAGTGTTTCGACCGTCACTCACGAGGTATTTATTCGGTAAAAGGGACGAACTTTTGTTACGAGATTCTTTTAAGGGTGTGGAGGTCGTCTGACTGAACGCCGTCGCCCGTCTAAAGCTCCTGTTTGTTTAGTGCTCCGTGAACTACAATGTTTGGTCGACTCCAGAATACGTCTAATCTGGTCTCGGGGTTTAGCCGGGTGCTCTTCCGTCGGAACTGTGCCCGTAGACCTTGTTTCCTACGACTTAATCCTGGCACCGTCCGGTTGCTCCGGCACTTACTCCCTAACACCCTTCCTGAAACTACATTTGGGTCCGTCTTGGCACACATGAATAGAGGATCCCCTAGGTGGGTGAGACTACGTTCACCCACCGGACATAAATTTATACCCCTAAACAAACGTAAAGAGTTCTCTTGTCTCTGAAACTCTCGACCTCCCTATACAGTAGGTCACAGAGGAGAGACCCGTGACTATTGTGGTCCAGCTCACGAGGGCAAGTGTATTCGAACCAGCAAACGGAACTTCCCAGCCCTTCGTCTTCGACACTGGAGCCTCCTGGGGTCCGTGGTGACTCTGTGGTGGAAGACACAGTAGGAACTCCGGACAGTTTGGACCTCGTTGAAGACGAAGGTCGAAAGGAAGGTTGACAATTTAACTCGGTGTCTGTAAGTAACTTGTGGACGATCCACACTTTACGATCCGGCTCACGGCACCTTCTTGTTCCTTCAGGCGACGGACGTCACGAGTTCCGGACACGCCTGGTGTCCCCGTGGTCGACCACCCTGCCCCAGTCCGCCCTCGACGAGGATCGCCGCACCAGGAGCCGGGTCGGGGAGGAGGAGGTAAGACACCGAGGAACACCCAAGAGTGAGTCGGAGGTACCCGTGGGACCTACCCACTGGGAGTATAGCTGAGGAACCTGGTCCGAGAACCGGTCTTATGGATCGACTCCCCCGGCTCCCCATATAGTTTGAGTTGCATGGGGTTTTCCTTCGGGAGGAGAGTGTGGTCCACTAGGAACGAGGACCTTGTCGGAGAGAAGTGTCGGAGACAGGACGTAGGGGTTGAGGAGGGAGACGGGGTCAAGGGAGGTGGGGTGGGTAATGGTCAGACACAGAAAATGGGGGTTTTAGAAGAGAGTAAGTAGGGAGACAAAAGTAGGGATCCACCAGTGGGTGGACCTAGGGGTCCCGGTCACACCAAGGACCGGACCCAGAAACGTAGAAGGGGACTGTACTCCCTATTAGACATAGACAGGTCATGTGAGGAAAACGTGATTTTAGTAGGTCTCAGGGAAAGACAACGGACACGGGTCTACTGGTCTTAGCCGAGGGAGAGTCCGGGGGACGTGTCGCTCGGGAGTGGTTCGAACCGGTGGACCGTTCAGAGGCACAGAGGACCGTCTGAGTCCCAAGAGTGAGAAACGGAGTGAGAAGGAGGACGAAGGAATCCTGTCGCTATCAGTGAGGCACAGGTCTAGAGTTTCCGTCTTTCCGAAGACTCTGAGTCAGACCAGTTGAGTCACCCCCTGAGACGGAGAGTCCTCGGGGTATTCCGGGATGTTCCTGGGGAGGGCAGTCAGACACGGGTCTATACGGATTCCGTGTTACCGTCTTCTATTTGTGGGCAGTGGACGTGGGTGGAGTACGGAGTGTCTCGCAGTCACGGGTCCGTCTAAGAGGGTTCCTTTGCCTGTCAGGGACGACGGCCCATGGTCAATGACTTCGGTGACGGAGGGGATCTTGGTATCGATTGTCCGGACGTGTTGACAGGTCCCTCGGTCTCAGTCGGTCCATTTCCCCTTCTCACGTAGAACAGAGGCGACGAAGAATTGNTCGCTATCAGTGAGGCACAGGTCTAGAGTTTCCGTCTTTCCGAAGACTCTGAGTCAGACCAGTTGAGTCACCCCCTGAGACGGAGAGTCCTCGGGGTATTCCGGGATGTTCCTGGGGAGGGCAGTCAGACACGGGTCTATACGGATTCCGTGTTACCGTCTTCTATTTGTGGGCAGTGGACGTGGGTGGAGTACGGAGTGTCTCGCAGTCACGGGTCCGTCTAAGAGGGTTCCTTTGCCTGTCAGGGACGACGGCCCATGGTCAATGACTTCGGTGACGGAGGGGATCTTGGTATCGATTGTCCGGACGTGTTGACAGGTCCCTCGGTCTCAGTCGGTCCGTTTCCCCTTCTCACGTAGAACAGAGGCGACGAAGAATTGACACACTGGAACTTGTCAGTAGATTCCAAAGACTCAGGGTACTTTTTAATCACCGCGAAGGAAAATTCCGTCAATACTCCTCCCTCGTTCCTTTCAGTATACTCCACGTGTCTTCCACAAACTATTTACTGTCGTTACTCACCAGGAACCGTTTACCCTTTTAAGGGGGCAAACGGACGGAGGATGGGGGGCGGGAAGTAGGCCCGTAAACTTTCTTCCCGACCCCGTTGAGACCGGAGAGACGTTGGAAAGGGTAACTCACCCCTCGCTCCTCTGACCGGCGACGGAACTCGTCCGAACCAAGGGTGAGAGGAAGAGACGGACCGGGTGGGACGGGAGACCAGTGTCCTCTACCTCCTCACCTGCTGTGTCCAATGTCCCGTCCAGGACCCTTCGGACCCCGCACCGGTTCACATTAAATGTGGCCCCACATATTACCACCGGCACTCAGTTCGGAAGATGAATATAGTCAGAATGAGTATTATTTGGACGATAAACTTAGAGGTCACAGAAAGAGTGAACCAGAACTTGAGTCCTCCCTTTCTCCTTTTACAGTGACTAAATCGTTGGTGAACCTATCGTAAGTACACACGGTCCGGGATAAGATTTGTGAAATCGTTAGAATTGGGTAATTATCAATCATGATATTGGGGGTAAAATGTCTACTCCTGTGACTCCTGGTCTCTCCCGTCGACCGACGTCCCGGGTCTCGAGTCTTCATGGACTCGGTCCCAAACTTGGGTCCGTCAACACTTTACCTCAATGAAGGACGGTATAGTCATTTGTTCCTACAGTGTCAGTAGGCACTAAGGTCGGGAGGTTTACACTTAAGGACTCGGGCTTCCCGTCAGACCTTCCTCTTGTGGACGCGGTAGACTGTCGGTCGGGAGCCCGACGTCGGTGAAGGATGGCACTTGAGACTCCTTGAGTCCTATACTTTTGTGTGTCCCATGACCGGGGTCCATCGGCTTTACGTACACGAACACACTTACAATCGGTGCGTAAGTGCACGCAAGTACACTAGTGTACCTGACACTGGGCGGTCCGAGAAGACAGGTACTTAAGAGGTCCGTTCTTATAAGGAGGAGGTCCCCTACAAGGGTTGGGTCCCTAGCTTGGGTCCAGAGGACGCAATGTCCGCCTAAGAAATGGTGGACTCGGTGGTCCCTACTACGTGCACTCTGCTGGCTAAAGTGACTCGGATCTGAGGCCGTAGAAGGGTATGTATCTTTTCGTGACTTAAGGAGTTGAACTCTATAGACCAAAAGAAATTAAGCGTTTTATGAAGACTACAAGTCTGTGGGAAGGGAAACAACGTTTGAAGATACATTTGACTGAGGAGGGGGCGGAAGAGGCTCGTCAAGAGAGTCCCAGTAAACTCTACGACAGAGGGCCTGAACTTCAGGCTTTTTGAGGGTGGTTTATTTTGTATTGAGAGTTGAAAACAATCGACGAGTCAGTACAGACTGAGAAACACTGAGGTGCCTGACATACATCGGGTGGTCCGAGGAGACAGGAACCCTAAGAGGTCTATTCTTATGACCTCACCAAACGGTAAAGGAAGAGGTCCCCTAGAAGGACTGGGTCCCTAGCTTGGACCCAGAGGGCGTAACGCCCGTCTAAGAAATGTCAGACTCGGTGTCTCCTTCGGGTGCTGAAGATCCAACACTGATAAAAAAATCAACGGTCCGGGTCCAGGGCTCAGGTGGGAGAAACGGTGACGAAGAGATTGTGACTAAGTAATGTGGTTCGTAAACCGGGACCTCTTATGTAATCAGAATATATATAGGGAGAAAATTCTGTTTCGTCTCCGACCCTCCTTTCTCAGACGACCCAGACCGTCTGAGACGGTAGTGACTCTTAGTCCCATTGAGACTCGTCCTCTGCCCATCCGGGGCTCTCTCCCCAGTGTCCTCGTGCGTCCCCAGGGGGGAGCAGACGTGCGGACCTCCGCCTTTACTGGTTGACCTGTAGTTCTATGTTCACGGTGACACTTGTTTAAATTATTTGTGAACCTTCATGTCGCCTTCTCTTTTCCCCCCTTTGCAGTGACGTTTGGTTTCCGACCGTCGTCACACTCGTCCCCGGGTCCTGGGACGTCAGGACCCTCCTTCGTCGAGTCTTCAGGACTACGGTGTCTCTGTCCAAGCGATAAGTCTTCACACACGAGGAAAAGGGAGTTTCTCAATTACGTTTAGCTCGTCGGCCCACGTGTCCGTGCCCCTCCTGATCGTCGTCGTAGACGTCGCTCTTTGACACGACACTGGAGTGACCGGACCTCGTCTCACCCGGACCTCGCGTCTCGACCCGTCCAGACTGCCGAAACGACCAGGGCCGACGTACTGGCCCTTGGAGGTCACAGAGGCAGACCCCCCTTCCCGGGAGATCTCGCACCAGGTGTGGCCGACAGTAACACCGGAGTGACAAGGACGTCCAGACCTCCCACTCCAAGCTCTCCGCCCTACCTTAGGCCAGTCTGACCCACCCCTATTCTCTTCACAAAGGTCGTCCTGGAGTCTGAGAGACCAACAAGGGGACCTCGATCTCTCCGGGCTCGTTTGTCACTGGAGGGCCTCGCACACCTGCTCGGGCGTGTCTCGAGGCACCCCCGGACCGGTGACCGGACGGCGACGGTGGGACTGGCTACCCGTCCCGGTGCCGGGGTCCTCCGCCCACCGGGCCGGGTCCGGGTGGGACAGACCCGTCTTCCGACCGACCTCCCGACCGAAGGACCCGCACACTGTCCATGTCAGGGTCTCCCGGCACACGTGGCTTCCCCCTAAGCACGGACCCCAAGTTCCGAGACGTCAGTGGCACGACTTAAGAGTTATCAAAATAGAAACTTCGACACAAAACATTCACTGCAGGCCCCTATTGCTTCGTCCGAGGTCCCCTCTCCGAGTGTGTCGGGTAGAGGACGGGTGAGGGGCGGGGCCCCGGGGTGCGAAAGGGTCAGTGGAGGGACAGAGAATCACGGGTCCCGGGTCAGGTCGGCGTAGGAAGGACGGGGGTGGGGGCTCCCACCCCGTGTCACCACCGACAGGGACGAGAGTTGACCGTTATGGTGTCCTACGGGGAGACGAGGTTCATGGTTTACACAGGGGCCCGACTCCCATGGAGGACTCTCCCAACCCCACCACCGGGGACCCTTCCCCTCTCTCTAAAGGACGGAAGTAAAACGGGACCCGGGACGTTTAATGAATCGGTCGGGTCACACCGACCCCGCTCTGTCTCCTCGGTGGTGGAATTTCCTCCGAGACACGACAGGGGGAGTCCTCCCTCCCGAGTGGGAGACGGGGAGGCGTCCCGTTGTCGCACCGAGTAGGGCAGTTTAAGAGTCGGAGGAGAATCTCGGCGGTGACCCACTACGGGTGTACGTCTTCCTGCGAAGGATCCCGGAAACGTCGGATGTAATGTCGAAGGTCCTCCTCGTCGTGGACCGGCCCGACTCTTTCCACGAGAGGTCCGACCTCCTTGTGAACGAAGATAAGGATTCGAACCGTGGAAGGACCACAAGTCCCCTAGGCTACGCGTCGACCTGGTCTGACTCCGATGTACCGTCTCCTTCGACGACTGCCCCGCCTCCTCCTGTCCGGGTCTGACGTACCGGAATGTGTTCTCGGTGTCTTCAAACCTAAAATAGAAAAACCGGTCAAGAGTTTGAAGTAGTCGGCGGGTCCTCGTCTCCGGTTTCACCGAAATAACTTTGTTCTGTAAAGGAACTTCAAAGTATTGCAAAGGACTGTTTATACACTCAGCATAACGCATTCTCGGGGCTCGAAACAAAATAATATTTTTATAGACCTCCCTGTCTCACTACGTCCACGAGGTCCCCTCTTTTTGGAAGGAGAGGAGATCCTTTGTGAAGGAGAGCACCCTCTTCGAGTCCCTCCCCATCTCCCTACCTACTAGCTGTGTCAGTCCTTGACCATCTGGGCACGTCAGTATTTGTCTATAAAATTTTATACCGGTACCTGCACGTTTCTACGTATTCTGTGTCAGAGAGGTATTCTACGACTGTAAGACCATTTCCGTGTTAGGGTGCACACGATTAATATAAGTAAAGAATGTCGACGGTATAGTTTCCTGGTGTGTAAATCACCGAATCTCGTAGTGTTTAAATAAGAGAATGTCCAGACCTCCAGTCTACAGACTACACTCAGGGTCTCCCGATTTTAGTTCTACGACCAAGGAAGATTTCTACGACCAAGTAAGGTTTGCGACGTCTTCTCTGAGACTAAGGAACCGAAAGGTCGAAGGTCTCCGACGGATGTCAGGAACTGACTACCTGAGAAGAAGGTAGAAGGTTTACGCAGCGAGGTCTGAGACGAAGACTAGTGTAGAGGAAACGACTGACTGGGAGAGTAGAGGGAGAATATTTCTGGGAACACTACTGTGACCCGGTGGACCTATTATGTCCCACTAGAAGGGAAGAGCACCAGACATCAAATGAGAGTAGTCGTCTCCGTGAAGTAAGTGAATTCCGGTGTAGAGGTGTACGGGTCCTAACCCTGTACCTGGAGAAACCTCCTAATAGTGACAGATGACGTGAGTCATACTGTTTGTTCAGTTTCATAGTTACACCCTGTTTCCCTAAATCACCAGGTTTTTCCCTCGGCACTGTAAACTGACACCGCTGACGCTCCTGAGGCACCTCCTCCACCAGAGGCTCGACTCTACTGTCGCACCGCTCGTAAGACCCGTCCTCCGTCGGGTGCTCGGCCCCACGTACGTCTCCACCCCTCCGGCTCTGACGGCACCCTATCGCTCCACGACTGAGACATAGGCCTCTCATCTCTACTAAGTATCCGTACGGGTAGTACCACGGACAGTTTCGGAGTCGACCACTCTCGTCCTGTCCCACCCGTCGAGTGCAAGACCCTGTTTGGGCACCCGACCGGTACGGTGGTCGGCCGACATGGATCTCGACAGGTTCGTCCGACCGACCAGACAGGGTCCTCGAATCCGACCTCTATACCTTTGTCGCAACCGAGACCACCACCCTCGTCTCAAGTTTACGAGGTGTCGCTCGTTGGGACTTCGTCCTCCCCGTCTATCTGGTTCTCCTTCCTCGTCCACATCCTTTGGACCCCACTCTTCCGGCTAAAGCCGTCGTCCTCGGGACCCTCCTCTGTCCCCGGGGACTCACGGGGAGGACCGAGACCTCTTCGGTCCGGGTTTCCAAGACACGAGAGGAGCCGGAGGACCGCAAGGACACAGGGCAGGACCGGGGTCGGGGACCAGGGTCCCGCGACCAGGACCACTGGACTCTGTGGGTCACTCGTCTGGTCCGGTCCTCCCTCTCGTCCCTTGGGTGCCCGTCCGAGTAGGACTACCGGAGGGGCGAGGGGACTGTGTCTCTTCCGGCAGGGACGACGGGCGTCACTGGTGGTTCCGGGAGGAGTGAGTGCGGGAACCGAGCTTCGAGACGAGGTAGGGACCCACACACGCACCATGGGGACCTCGACTCGGTGTGACCTCGGGGCGAAGGAGGTCTGTTCCGTTCCCCCGACCACTCGCGACACGCCCTCAGAGGCACCCACGAAATCTCGGTGGAATGACTCATCAATGTGACAGGGGTAAAATGTCCGATCCTTTAGTCCATCCACCGAGAGGGTCCCGGTGTACCGGTATCTCTTTAGAGAAAGGGTCCCTGGACGGGCCTTTGGATGACACTAAAGTCTTGCACGGTCAAGTGATGAGTTAAGTGGGTTGCAATAATCACAGATGCCGTTCGATCAGCACCTCGATAGATGTGTGTGCGACGTGTCCACGATGACCCCGAATACGTCTACCAAAGTCTATGATGTTTCACGACATTCTTTGTCGTTTCCTGAGACCACCCTTGGCTAGCCGCCAGTCCTTTCGGAAAAGAGTTTATTCAGAAAACTCGTTTCAAACCTTATAACTCTTGTTCGGTCGACCCATTTTGAGCCTCTGTTCTCGTAGGAGGCGTCGAGTAATTTACAAATAAGTAGATAAATAATCCCCGTGTACAATTTAGTCATCATAAATTAAGGACCCGACGTGAATATCACTGAAACCCTGTCATCATCCTTCACCGACAGCTCCCTCTCCGTCGTTTCTTGGTGTCTTCGGTCTCTCCCCCGGAGTCGGACCGAGGGGTCGGGGTGGCCGGACACGTCACCTTCGAGGTCGGACGGAACGTCGGGGAGACGGGTCACGTGGGAGGCGGAGGTACGTAGAGAGGGCCAAGTCTCCGTAGCGGGGAGGAAGGCGTCGAGGCAATTGTGTCCACGTCCCGGGTCTAGCTGAGGGAGGGTGTGCGGTGCGGAGGAAGAAAGAGAGACGTGTGTCTGAAGGGTGGTGGACTAAGTTCCGAGTCCTACTCACAAGGTCTTCGACCGCCCTACGTCTCAACAGAGGACGTGTGTGTCTGAGGTACCGTTGGCGTTGAGGCACTGTTGTCGTCTCCTTCGGTCCGACCTTAAACGGTCGGGTCTGTCGCCTGGTAGACCCTCCGGTTTGGGAGGTGTACGACGGGGTAGAGCCACGAGTGCAGGTCCCTTGAAGACGTGTTTCGTCTCCACTGGAAAGTCGCCGTATTCTTATTTGTCACCCGCGGACACTTTAGGGAACTTTCATACGCAAATGACAGGGTCTCGTTGTCTTCTCCTTCGTTATCCCTGCTCTAAACGTGACTGTCCGTTCCATCCAAAATCACTACCCTAAAACACAGTAGGTGTTCCCCTCCCTAAGCGGTATGTTTTTATAGTAAGGTCAATTAAATAGAGGTTCTAAGGCAAAAGTTAGGGGATGAAAGTAGATGAAAGGTGTCTCCACTTTTTTAGACACATATAAACTTAGTTTCCGGGGTTATATAAGTTTGAAGACCCCGAAGTATCCGGACGGGAAGTAAGATTGTTATTATTAGTAAAAGGATATCTTATATATCGTACAAGACCCTTGAGGTTCTCCGGGGAAGTGTACATAATAGAGTGAGAAACGCTGCTTGAATACTCTTCCTTGGTGTTAATAAAAGAAAAATTTCTACTCTTTCTCACGATTCTCCACAATTTAGGGGTCCGAGTAGGTCGACCTTCCTTTCCGTTCTTCCTCGATTCCGTTCGGGTGGGACGAGAGCTCACACTCGGGAACTGACAGTGATTCCCTAGTTTCGTTGGACTGACTACATGACCATGTTTGCGTGGAGACTTCAAGAGCACACATAACCCTCCTGAAGGACTTGATCCACGGCGACGCTTACCTCCCAGGTCGGACCGTCTGGGGCTCCGACATCGTGTGAGACATTCCCCTACCTAGCTCTTACGATCTCACCCTCAGTCAACCCGCCATGACACCTGTACTACGGGGTGTCGTCACTAAACGAGACGTAGTCCAGCGGATAGGGAAGTGTGCACCGAGAGGACCTCGGGTGTCCGGTCGGGTCCGGGATGAACCGCCAGAGGGGGAAGTGGGAAGAGGTTCGGGCTCAGGACGAACTCGACGGTCTCACTCTACTCGGTTTCAACCCCCTTCCACGTCGGAGGGTCCCGGGTCAGCCGAAGAACACGTTTTTGTCCACTCTCTTGTACCCTTTTCGCTTGGGGCGAAGACACACGTACTGGACACTGGGGTAGACGACCCTTTACGCCAGGGGTTCGTCTGCGTTGGGTTTGCACTCTTCGTGGGCGCCCGGGGAAGGTGTCGTAGACCTCTGACTAGCCTATCGTTCCAGACCTCGTCCCCCAACTCTTGCTGGGACTTCAACCTCGGGTTCCCGGACGTGTACAGGTGTAGGGAAAACCGGTGGGATGGACCGGGTCTCTGTCTGGTCCCCGTTCCCACCCCTTCCCAGAACCCTCACCTTGACCTTCTCCCAGACCACTCCTGGTGGAGACCCGTGGTTCTCACCCACCCCGTCGGTCGGTCTCGGACGACCTTGGGTCCTGGGCCATCACCCCTCGGGTGCCGGTTCAGGTTCGGATCCCTAACTTTCCAAGAGTGAGTCGTGAGTCTTGAACGACCTTCGTCCTGTCTCCCTCTGTGGGTCCTTCCTAACAAAAGAGAGACACACACAAGTCAACGAAGTCAGCACAGGTTGAGACGTTGGGATACTTTGACATCGAGTGGACCGAGGAGACAGGTACCCTTGGACGAGACTTTTGGGATCGGAACCTCTACTGTGACCCTGGTCAGTATCACTCGGGCCCCCCGTTCCGTCGTTCAAGGGGAGACAACCCTCTTCACATCAACACCCAAATCCACGTTTCTCTGTGAGGGACGTCCCGACGCTCCGGGCCCAGTAGAGGGGTGAAGGAGGAACGAGACTGGCGCTGGTTGGCGTCTGTCGTGAAAGTGGTTCTAACGAAGGGGAGCTCCACCCGTCCAGACGTCTCCGCTCCTTCGACCCGGTCAGGCCGAGTGCCGAGCGAACCGACGTCGACGTGGTCGGACCCGGTCGAAGACAGGGTACGTCCCACGTTCCTTCCCTCGACTTTCGCCCCAGTCCCTGTGGACGTAAGACAGTGAACAAGCGTCGGACCACTGTGTCCTTACCCGGACCCTCAGGTCCTCATAGGTAGGAGTTTCGACGACATTGTTTGGGACTCTTGACACAGGACGACGACTGGACCTCCGGTCTTAGGCTCTGGTTCACACGTGTCGTACGAGCCCGAGCCCTGAGTCCGAGGTCCCACCCGAGGACGGGACGCATTGGGGTCGGAGAAGGGACAGAAGTGTCCAGAAGGAGGGAGACCCAGTCGTAGGACGGGGAAGGGTGTCCCTGTGGACAGCGACCTAGCTTCAAAGTGGGATTTAGGTCCTGGCAGAGTTCTAGGAATTGTCTGTGTCCGAAAAAGGTACAAGTGCCCCTGACCCCCCACCAATCCTGAACTTGCATAGACACCCCTCTGTGTGAAGTCGGGTGACGTGCACCCCCGTTACTAGACTGCGGACCTCTTAGGGTGCCTGTCTCCTCGGACCGTCCGATGTCTGTGCTGAATCGCTGATTTGGTGGTGGTGGTGGTGGTGGCACCTACCCCTTCCCCGTCCCACCCTCTCCACTCCGACTCTTCGTTCTCCCGACGAGGTGTGGACGTCCTCCTTCCCCAAGTCACAGGGGGAGGGGGTCGTCATCGGGGGACGGGGGTCCCAGGCGGTTCGTGCCTAGACGGACGGGACAGAGAGGGGACGGGCAGAGAGACGTGTCTTCCGCACGAGGACCCCGCACCCCCCACTTCCACGGAGAGGTCCGTCGAGACACGTCCCCCACCCCCCACGTCGGCGCGTCCCCGAGGTCGGGGTGGGAGAGGGACGAGGTGTGACAGGGGGAAGGAGACTTTAAGGACCGACACAGGGAGGAGGGAAGGAACGGGGGACGGGAGAGAGTCGAGGGGAAGGACCGGAGAGGGGAAAAAGAACGAGGTCCGTCTTCCACTTCCGACAGGCGACCCGCGGGAGAACCCTCCTGGGGTCACCATCACTCCCGTCTCCCTTCCAGTGGGACAGGACTCGAAGGCCGGTGTCGGTGGGTGCCAGTGATCCTACGACACCCGGCCCGGCCGGAGGGGAGCCAGTCGTGGGGAGTCGGAGTGACTCCGCGGAGGAGGGAGGTTGCTACGTACAGAGGACTCGGGGATCGTACGGGTCGTCGAGGGACGGTCGAGTCACTGGGGGAGGAGGACGGGGTCGGGGGTGAGGTCTGGAGTCGGGGGGCTTCCGAGGTCGAGGAAAGAACGTGGACAATGGGTCCGTCGGAGAGAGGAGGCTCCCCAGGTACCTCCAGTCGCTGAGGTGAGAACCCCACACTTGGGTGGGACAAAGACGGGAAGGTCCGTCGTCCCGAGGACCGAGGAAGGACCCCCCAATGGACCTTACGTCCCTGGGTAGACCGAGACTTAGTCTTGAAGGCGAAACGTTGCTGTCTCGACCGGGGAGAGACGGAGGACTGAGTCCGAGAGTTAACTAAGTCTTACGACTCCCCTCCCCTCCACCCCCTCATTAGTGGAGGCAGTTGGTGGAGTGGAACCCTAAGTACCGACAAAGAAAAAGACAGAGACAAATAAAAATAGACAAAAGCGACACCTCCTCCTTCTCCAAGTCCTCTCGTCCGGACCCAGACCCGCTAAACCCCATCGTCGCGGATCTATGTGTCACTAGTGTCCCACTGCGGACAGGGGAAGTTCCCTCCCTTCCACGTCGGCCCCGGCACCCCGGTGTGTCGGGAGTCGCCCCCCGACGAGTGCAGGGGGCCGGGAGGACACCACTGAGACTGGAGGTCCGAGTTCTCAGTCGCGAAGTATCCTGCTCCCACAGGAATCACGGGACCCCTCCCCGGCGGGCGACGCCGGTCCCCATCACCCGTAGGTTCTAAGGGGTGGGAGGACGGACAGGAAGGCCGAGGAGAGGTCGAGCGAGGTCGCCTTCGGCGCGAGGGGAGGGAGCCCATAGAGAAGGAAACCTCCTTCGGACGAAATAGCCACCTCCACGTTTAGGCCGACCGACGTCCCTCCGGAGAACTCCCGATAACAAACCGTGAAGGCAGAACCGTCTCCCGGACCCAACGTCTCGACGGGTCCCCGACCTGAGAGGGTCTCCGAGGGTCCGCCCCTCACGTGATGCGTTGGTCGATCTGCCAATCAGTCAGTTGTGTGTGCCCGACCCCTGGGACTCTATTGATACTGAGTCAAGGACGGGGGGACCTCTATTCCGACACTACCTTCTGGGGCCCCGATCCAGTGAACCTTCGTAGGTCTTGATGAGCCCCGGAGAAGGGTGTGGGTGCGGGTGTCTGGGAGGTGTGGGTCTCTGGTGGTACCGACAACGACGAAATTAACACCATTTTATGTTTACTGTATCTTAAACGGCACAATTGATAAAATTCACGTGTCGAGGCGTCGTGACTCACGCGAGTAGAGCACGTCGCCAGTGGTCGGAGGTGGAAGTCTTGAGAAGACAGAAGGGTGTGACTTCAGAGGTAATTTGTGACCGAGGGGTGGGGGGTTGCGGGTCGTGGGGGAGGGAGAAAGGACTGAGGTACTTAAACAGACGAGATCCCTGGAGTGCATTGAACCTAGTGTTCATAGTCAGGGACCCACTGACCGAGTAGAGTGACTCGTATCACTGGAGTTCGAAGCAGGTCACGGTCGTAAGGGGACGAAAATTTCCGACTCATTATAAGGAGACACACCGGGTGAAGACACTCGGTACCTGTAAGCACAACAAAGTGGAAACCCACAAACACCTATTACGACGACACTCGTGTCCCCACGGACATCGAAACTCTGAGCCGAAAGTGAAGAAAACTCATACATGGGTCTTCACTCTAACGACCTAACCTACCCCTCTGTTACTGTCTCCGTTTCTACCTCTTTCTGTCTGTCTGTCTACTACCGGAAAGACAACCACACCCTCCACGACCACTCTCTTATTAAACTTATAATCTTATCGAAACAAACATAGAATTCGACCATCTAAACCACCTTGGATGAATTCATTCATTTATGGAGAGCTCGAAGGGACCACCGAGTCTACCATTTCTTAGACGGACATTACGTCCTCTGGACCCAAGTTAGGGACCTAACCCTTCTTAAGGGACCTCTTCCCTTACCGTTAAGTGAGGTTATAAGAACGGACCTCTTAAGGTCCCTGTCTCCTCGAACCGTCCGGTGTCAAAACCGCCCAGTGTTTCTCGACCTGTACTGATTCACTGATTGTGAAACGGAGAAT
Organism: Capra ibex; assembly: GCA_006410555.1. Lineage (NCBI taxonomy): Eukaryota > Metazoa > Chordata > Mammalia > Artiodactyla > Bovidae > Capra > Capra ibex. The sequence continues at coordinate 63,916,200 of SJYO01049755.1, forward strand.
GGAAATTTATGGAGTGTCCGACCACGTCCTTAATTCAGTTTACAACTGTCGTTGTGGTGTCACGGACCGGCCGACCTCTCCCGTCGGGTCTGTAAAAAAAAGAAATTACAACTAAATAAACCGACACAACCCAGAATCCGAGCTTGGACTCGGGGGACGTACCCCTCGTGCCTCAGGGTGTAACCTAGTGGTCCCTCCAGGGGTGTAGACAAAAGGTAAAGAAGGAGTCCGAAGGTGGTGGAACTCGTAGGTCAGACACGGGGGTCCCGGTTCGGTCCCGACTGTGTGTCATCCACGAGTCCGTGACAGACAGTTTACTTGTCGGTCGGACCCATGACTGGTCGAGGCGACTGCTCCCTCTCGTCGCCCCGAGACCGACCAGTGGACCTCGACGGGACTCGGTCCGGACCGAAAGGTCGAGAACGTCCGCGCCCACGTCTCTCTCTCCTCTCTGTCTGTCTGCCTCTCTCTGTCTCTACCTCTCTCTCCCTGCCTCTGCCTCCCTCCTCACTCTTTCTGTCTCCCTCCCTCCCTCCCTCCCTCTCTGCCTGTCTCCCAGGGGGACAGTGAGACCTGGTGTCCGTCACCTGGTCGCGCACAGGAAGGTTCGGGGGGAATCCGTCGGAGCCACCTTCCAAGGAACAAAGGGTGAGCGAGTGCACAACTCGAGACATTTCCGGAGGAAATTCAGAACCCCACCTTCGTTCGCGGCTTGCGACTGTATGCTCCACTACTATTAGTGCACACCAAGTTTCTTCCGTGAGATCACCTCGGACCGATCGGGAGTTCGGTCGTGGTTCGTGACCCACACCCGGCCGAACACGAACTCCAACCAAACCCGTCGAAGGTTCCCGTCAAGTTCAACGAAACCGAATTCTCTGGACGAGTACGGAGACACACACATGTACGTACATACACACACACATGGTACACGTATATGTGCGCTGCACACGCAACATACGTACACACGTATATACGCTACACACACAACACACATACACACACAACACGCTCGCACACACATATATACACTACACACACACAACGGCAAACAAACAAATCTTATTAGCTGTTCCGAGACTGGGGTGTCAAGAGTGAACCTGTAACTGTTAAAGGTACACATGTCGTCAGAAAGAAAGAGGTTTAGAAAGGTATAACTAGTGGAGTAGACTCGGAGTCTTGGGGGTCCTCTACAAGACATCTACCTCTGTGTCGACGAATGTTTCTATGAGTTCCAGTGTCGGGACCCTGTCCGTCCGGCCCTGATCTTGGGCCCGACATCCTCATGCTCAGGAACCCAATAAGGTACTGGGTTCTAATTCTGCATTTTAGAATGTAAAAGTGAGAGGACTATTGTATGGGAGTTCTCTATATTTCTTTTTTGACCGTGGGATTCCAATTCCTAATCCTATATCCTAATCTCCTCGGTCGTTGATTAACGACGGTCCTCCAAGTGTCCCCGAAGCGATTCCTCCTCCCCAAAGTGGACCCAGGAGCTCCGACTCGTCCTCAAAAGATCTACCTGAACGTCGTCCTCATTATTCTTGATAAAGGACTTAGGAAATGAATTGTGGTGCAGTGAGTTCAGGATGTTGTTAGGACGCTACACCCGAGCAATTTAAGGTTCGTAAATTTACTCCTACGACTCCGGTTTTCTCGACTCCATTAAACTGATTCTACTACTTCGGTCACTCACGACTTAGGTCCCAAACCTGACTCTGGACAGACGAAGGTCTCGACCCACGAAATGGACCTTCGATGGGACAGAGTGCACATTATCCGCAGTACAAACGAACAAAATTAGTGAACAAACTGAACACAGACTCTCAGGGAACCTGACGTTCCTCTCGGTTGGTCAGGTAGGATTTCCTCTAGTCAGGACCCACAAGTAACCTTCCTGACTACGACTTCGACTTTGAGGTCATGAAACCGGTGGAGTACGCTTCTCAACTGAGTAACCTTTTCTGGGACTACGACCCTCCCTAACCCCCGTCCTCCTCTTCCCCTGCTGTCTCCTACTCTACCGACCTACCGTAGTGGCTGAGCTACCTGTACTCAAACTCACTTGAGGCCCTCAACCACTACCTGCCCCTCCGGACCGCACGACGCTAAGTACCCCAGCGTTTCTCAGTGTGTGCTGACTCGCTGACTTGACTTGACTTGACTTGAACTGAACACAGACTTCATAAATAAACTCCTTCTGTTCTTTAACTCGTCGGAGTTGACCCGATAGTCAACATTTCTTTGAGAGTTTTTTCAGCTTGACATTATCTACGGAAGAATGGACTCTGCGCCTGTTTTGAGTGTGGAAAGTCATATGACTATACGGATGACGGTTGATCACCGCCGTATATATTAACGTTCCTTTCACATGCTCTCGTAAAATGGTTCACATCATTGGTTTTGGGATTTATTTCTCTGTCATTTGCAACCTTGGACCGTACTTCAATCAGTCATTTATACTTCTCTAGTAACGGTTCACCAGACGGTGACCAGAACAAAGTGTCAGGGGCACTAAAGAAAAAAGAAATAAAATTTTCGTTCAACAAAAGAAAATCTTTAATTTCCCCCACCCCTCTTTATCGTTAGTTGGTAGTAGAGTAGTAGAGTCATGAGTCAAAGGTGATAATTAAGACCGACTGTTCGAACTATTCAAAGGAAGGGTAGAGAGAAAAATTCCTTTTTTTTTAGTGTAATTTTTTATTCATTGCGGACAATTAATATTTCTTAAGTTTTATGCGACTTTTAGGGTTTTTGTCTTTGTTTTTTGGTTGGGTTTAGGTTGGTCGACTTTCATTGGTAATCTTCCCTGAAGGAACCCCCAGGTCACGAATTCTGAGGAATAAAGGTGACGTCCCCCGTACCGAAACTGGGGAACAGTCCCTTGATTGATCATGGGACTCACGACACACCGTACCGGTTTTTTTTTTTTTTTGGTAATTGTAATCTACTTGTAGTAAAACTTGTTGAGGTGTTTATGCGTTTTTGGTCTTCCCACTCATTCNTTTTTTTTTTTTTTTGGTAATTGTAATCTACTTGTAGTAAAACTTGTTGAGGTGTTTATGCGTTTTTGGTCTTCCCACTCATTCCCTGTCTACCCACCTTTACTAAAATATTTTGGTCTTCTGAGTATAGAACCTAAGATAAAAATTAGATTAAAATGAACTTGTCTTCTTTTTCTCTTCCCTCAAGTATCTTAACGACTTAAGTATGTTTATAAGGAACATATCTTCTCTACAAAAGGGAATTTGTAGGGACATTTAAATTCTTTCCTTTGACACCTCAATAATTTGCCGACTTCAGGAAATACTGTGGAAAGTTCCAGTATAAAGATAAAGACAAACATATCTGAGTGACGAACGACACTTTCTACCCGATTGACCCGGTCTGCGTACCCGAGCTCGTGTGTCAAGACTTCTAGCACTTCAGGAACACACGGTCAACCCTCTGCACCCGCCACCTGAGAGAGGGGTCGTGAGAGGGACTAGGGTGGGGATCCTGGTCAGGGTCGGGGGCAGAGGGGTCCTAGGTCTCGATGTCTCGTTTACCCTGGGACCTAGGAAGAGGGTCTCGGGGGAAGTTGTTGGGGTGGGGTTGGGTTTATCGAACCAAAAGTAGACAAAGTTCCCGAACTTTCGTCAGCCTTTTACTGAGGAGACCCGATCGTGTGTCCGGAACGTCGAAACGCACCAGGGACTCAAAGTCTGTCGTCTCTGGAAAGACGGATTCGGGTGCATCGAGTAATTCTTCACCTTCTCGTACAGACATTAGTGCCACATTAATGGAACGGAGGATTAACCATCGTCTGTGTCCGGACGCCCATACCTTTGAGGGGTCACTCGACCGAGGTTTGTCTACTCCGTCTTCCACGTCCGCCGGTCCTCACACACCTCCGACTTCCTTCCCCCACTCGAGACGACCCCGAGACGAGACCGGTCGAGTCTCAGGTCCAGGAGTACAAGTTCTAGAGACTAGGACACTCTCCACAGGTGAGTTTCGACAGAGGAGACACTTCGGGAGGGCCTGACGAGGGTGTCCGTGTGAGAACGTGGTGGAAGTGGTCTTGGTCAACGGAATAAAACACCACACACCAGGAACACGAACAGAGGGGTAATCTGGTCGCTGAAAACCACCCGTCCCCGGATTGTGTCTCAGCACTTTCTTACTTACTGCCTTCCCTACTTACGTACCGGTGGAAACCCAGACCCCGGATCGAACACCCTACGTGAAGGTGTCCTCCGCCTCCCGGCCCCCTTCCGTCGGAGAGACCCCGAAACGGTACTGACAGAGTTCCGCGTCTTCGTGGAGTCCCAGTAGCCTACAAGTAAAAGAAGAGTGGGGACCACCGAGTCTATCATTTCTTAGACGGACGTTACGTCCTCTGGGCCCAAGTCAGAGACCCACCCTTTCTAAACGATCTCTTCCCTTATCGTTGGGTGAAGTCATAAGAACGGACCTCTTAGGGTTCCTGTCTCCTCGGACCGTCCAATGTCAGGTACTCCAGCGTTTCCCAACCTGTGTTGACTCGCTGATTGTGAAAGTGAAAAAGAAAAGTCATTATTGTTACTGTGTGTAAGAACCATTTTAAGTCTATCAGGGTCTTGACACGTTTCTCTCACGATGCGTGGTAGAAAAGGAGGGTTGGGACAGGGCCAAGACAGAAGTCTCCGCTGGAGACGACCTGGATGAACAGAAGTCACCTTTCAGACCCTCTGGCTACCCAGACTGGTCAAGACGAGGGGTGAACTCTACCCAGGTCGAATGTTCTCCCCGAGGCTCCACGTATATATTGTGGCAAACGGAACCGGGCACATAGGGAGAGTCGCGACGGACACGGGGTCGACCGGCCGGGGTACCGGTTCCCGAAGACCCGTATTGGACGAGGAGGAGAGGTCCTCCGACCGCGTCTCAGACGAGCACCGGTCACTGGAACGGAGGGCCTGGGAACCAGAGAAGTAGACACCGAGGAGTTTGATTGACGGTCCCACCAACGCCCCCGACTCCCCGTGACCCTAATTGCGGGGCGAGTCTGGAACTATTTATAGGTAGAAAATGAGGGAAAAGGGTGGAACTCGGGCGGACACTGGATACTACCCGAACCTTCATCGTCCGGACGACCACGAAGTTCAGAGCTCCACAACTACTTACGCACGCAAATATCTTCGGAGGACTTGGGTCGCTGCCAAAGTCAAGTCAAGTCACCGAGTCAGCACAGCCTGAGAAACGCTGGGGTACCGGACGTCGGGACAGGTAGTGGTTGAGGCTCACGAACGAGTCTGAGTCCAGGTAGCTCAGCCACTACGGTAGGTTGCTACCACTGTCAGACAGTGGACAACTAAGGTGCGACCTGGGAGTCCCTTGTCTCGGGTCACTCGACCCTGGTCCGTCCTTCGACAACAGTCGGTGTCTCCTCACTCTAGACACGACCCTCCACACTCGCCGTTGCCACTCGTCTTCGTCGGACGGACGCACTCAGGCACACTTGCACCCTCCCACCGGACTACCTGCATGTGGAGGGGTAGAGGGGACGGAGAAAGGACGGAGGGAGGGAGGAAAGGGTGGAACACAGAAGTGACTCGTAGACGGACCGGATCCCCGACCTCCAAGTCCTTTTTCGGCTGTACCTTCAAACATAGGGATTCTGGAGGGTCAGGGTACCCTCGCAGTCCAGGTGCACGTTGTTCCTTTACTGACACTACTTCCGCCCACACCCTCCGTCGCCCTCGGAGCTCTGAGTTCCTTCGGTCCTGCTCCTTCCCGTAACGTCTACCTCCCTTGACGTCCGTGTCTCCGACCTTGGTCGGGCGGACGGGACGTTTGACGGGTCCTGAGAAGGGACACTCGTCACTACCCCTCAGACCGGTCAGGTCACCCCTCCAACCCCCACCCACAGACCTCGGGAACGAGACCCTTCCCCGACCCGACCTCAGGACCCTGAGTGCAGGCCCTGGGAGATGGAGGAACTGGAGGACACGAGGGACCGACGAACCCCTCCTTCATCGGTCCGGAGTCGACTGTCTTCCTCCGAAACTACAACCTCTTCCCTCACTCCTTCCTCCCCGACCCCACTTCAAGACCTACGCAAAGTCCTTAGACGAGGAGGAGGAGGCTGTGGTACCGTTGGTCCGCGTCGACCCCCTAGACGGACGCCCCCACCCTCGGAACCTCGACGAACCTATCCCCAATCGGCCCGACCCCCGTTTCTGGAGAACGAGAGTGAGGGCCGGGAGGGTCGGGGTCCTCTCCCTCTCCCGTCGAGAACCCCGATCCGTACGGCGAGGGGTACAGACTCGGAGTCAAAACCCCAGACATTATACCCCCATTGTTACGTCATAGGTCGGGTCCAGGAGACCCTTCGTCTGTAGGGTCGTCCCAATTAATCTTCTCGTGGGACCCGCCGGGAGGGGAAGGGACTTAGAGTTACAAGACCCGTCCCCCCGTAGCAGTAGCCCCTCTGGAACTCGGTGCACCGGTGCGTCTCCAGAGGTGTGGTTGACCCGAGTAGAGACTCCGGGTCCTCGGGTCCCCTCTGCCGCACACCGAACTTACCTCGTGACCCCAAGTCTCTCCCGTCCGCCCAGGGCCATCCGGTGGGTGTCAACCTCCAGACTCACCCCCAGAGGACCCACGGGGTGACGGGTCTAGACAGGGGGACCGGTCTCATGGCCTCAACTCCTCTACCCTATCCCCACTCGGGACACAGACAGGGTCTCGACGACTTGCTTACGGGCTCTGACTGAATTTTTCGGTCTTTAAGTAGGAAACCTCCAACCTTAGACTTTAGTTCCACGGTCGTCCTGGGTCAAGAGAGGCCTTCGAAGGTCCCGTGCCAGGAAGGACGGGGAGGGACGAGACCACCGAGGGGTACAGCGCACCGACTCCGGTGGAGTGAGCTCAGAGACGGAGACAGGAGTGCACCGGAGGAGGGCCCAGAGACAGGGAGGAGAAGAATGTTCCTGTGACCAGGGACCTAGGTCGAGGGCGGGGTGGGCGAGACTGGAGTGGAATTGGTGACTGTAGACGGTTCCGATAAAGGTTTATGTCAGTGTACGACGCCAAGACCCACTAGTACTTAACACCCCCGTGTGAGAAGTTGGATGAAGTTCGGAGTAAACCCGTCGTACCCACCCTCGGGGTCCGGTCACACTTCGGTCCCAGGACCCCTCCCCGGGAACCCCATTACTAGTCCCCAGGGTCTTCCACGCGACCTCGGACAAAAAACTCCACCCTCACCCAGTCACACACAGACGCACCTTTCTTGACCGTCTGTCTTCCACCCTGACTCGGTCCTCCCAGGGACAGGGGTGGAGGGGTGGGACGGTGTGTGTGAGCATGTGTTGGTGTGTGTGTACATATGTGTGTGTGTTGGTGTGTACATGTGTGTACATGTGTGTACATGTGTGTACGCGCACGTGTACATATGTGTTGGTGTGCACATGTGTGTATGTACGCCTGTGTGTACATGTGCATATGTGTATGTGGGTACACGTGTATATGTGTGTATATGTGTGTGTGTGTGCGTGCACGTGCGTGTGTGTGTGTGTCTCCGTGTGTCCCGTGACAGTAAAGGGTAAAACGGGTGCTACCGGTCCTGGAGGGAGGACGACAGGGACCTCCGAGGAAGGTCCGGGGTCGCTCACTGGGACTCCGGGTCGTACTGGGACCCGGAGTCTTTACACCCACGAAGGGGACCTGTCCCCCACCCACTCTTCCCCACACGGGGGGGTCCCACGGGGGGACCTCGGTGTCAACGGAGGAGTCACTTTGTCCCATTGTGACACTCCACAACCTCCGAGACGTCCCACTGACCCCCACTGAGGTCAGGTCTTCGTCGGGACGAGGTCCTCCCTACTCCCGGGACATTTCTTCGACCCCTGGGGGTTACGCCCCCGACTCGTCCGTCTCGGGGCCCACGTCGGGGAGCGGGACCCCCTACGGCCTCGGGGAGCCCTTAGACCGGAGGACCAGGGTGGTCGAGGCGTGTGTGTGAGTGAGTGTGTGAGTGAACGTGTACATCTACGGGACAATGTGAATAAGAGTGTACCTTGCAAATGTGTGCGTTGGTGTGTGTGAGTGTGACTGGTGAGGGACCCTAGTAAGTCGGTCTGGAGGTCCGTCGTTCATGTCTTTGTTGGGGAAGAGTCTCCGGACCGGAGGGGAGGGGAGGGGGCGAGGGTCGGGGAGGTAACGAGGAGGGAGAAGGGCAGAGGGAAAGGGAGGGGTCGTAGAGGTGACGGGGGGAAGGGGAGGGGTCGGGGAGGGGGTCGGGGAGGAGTCGGGGAGGGGTCGGGGAGGGGGTCGGGGAGGGGTAGAGGAGGGGTCAGGAAGGGGTCGGGGTGGAGTCGGGGAGGGGGACGAGACGAGGGGTCGGGAAGGACGAGAGGGGAAGAAGAAGCCCCGGAGAGGCCAGGAGGGCGGGAGGAGGACGGGGTCAAAGGCCAGAAGGGTCACCTTGAGTCTTGTCCGTCGAGGGCCGGGTGGGGTGACGGAGGGAAGGAGGAGGGAAAGGTCCTTCCAGACCCTTGGTCCGCCTTACTCAGTCCACCCCGGGGGCACTTCGGCCCGCCTGCACCCGACGTGTGTCATCCCAGTGTCCTCAGGTCGAGGGCCGACGGTCCGGGGAGGGTCCGGTTCAAGTAAACCCCTCCGGGCCCCGTGGGGTCCAAGAGTGGACCGGAGGGTGTCGGAGGGATGTGGGTCGCGGGGGACGTGTCGGCGGGAGGGGACCGGGGCCCGGGGGGAGGGACAGTCGCGATTGTTACTGTCGTCGGGGGTGGTCCCGGGTGGCGAGTCGGGGTCCGCGTGGCAGACCCAGGACTCTCGAGAGGAACCAAGGACACGACCTTCCGTCACCGGTCCCGTCCGCCGGACACTTTAGGTCTGGTCCCAGGGCGAGGGGTGGGTGGACCTCGACGTGAGAGGATCGTTTGTCTATGAGGCGGAGGACTTCCGGCTCACCCCTGGACACACGTCGGGATTGGTGACTGTCAAACCTCTATAACCCCACGACCCAGTCTCGTCCGGAACCGAACCGGGTCGTTTCCCTCGGGGAGGGAGTGGGACCGTGGATCCTCAGACGGGAGACAGGGCGGAACAGGGACGTCGACCACGGGAACCGTCCCGGTGCGGGACCACTCAACCCCCGGAGAGCACCTCTGACGGAGGGAAAGGAGAGGTAGACACCGAGTCTACTGCTTCCTGGTAATAAATAAGAAACCGAAGGCGAACGGACGACGAGACCGTCTAAAAAAAAAAAAAAAAAAATGGAACTTTTCTTCTAGCTAAGACCTAGGACGTGTTTGGTGGGTCGACTGAAGGACGTGATTGACTCCTCTCTACCACGGGCCACCTCGACTGTCGGACGAGGGACCTCCTCGGTGTCGAGGGTGTCCCCTCCTCTCCCACCCTAGGCGTCGGCTCTCCCAGGGGTGCGTAAGACTCGGGTCTAGAGCAAGGGTCCCGGCCGACGGACGACGGGGACCTCCAGGGGGACGCCGGAGAGTGAGTCAACGGGAACCGGCTGGAGAGACAACGACCAGTGGTTCTCTCCGGACTGGTTCCTCGGACGGCTACCGGCGACCTCCCAGGTCTCCGAAGAGACAGGGGGTGGACCTGACGTGACCGGAAAAGTGACCAGGAAGACAGAGGGGAGACCGGGGGAGGTCAGGGAGAGGTCGGGCTCCGGTGTCCCTTCCAAGGTTCGGGTCGGGACCGGAGAAGTGGGTGACACAAGTCGGGTGGTCGCCAAGAGGTACTGATCATCGGAGACGTACGGGGGAGGCCTCGGAGGGGGACCCCGTCGTTAAGACTTGCGGGACGCGGAGACGGGTGGGAAAGTACGGAGACCCGGAGGCAAGTACGCCAAGGAAGACTGTCTTGTGGAAAGGACAGGAGGAGTGGAGGAACGGGTAGTAGTCGTGGACAGGAACGTCGGCCCCGGCGAGGATGTCCCGTATTCCGTCCTACCACTCACACTGTGGTGGACACACGAGTGGGGTCGAGACGGGGACATGACACGCTAGAGTCCGTTCGAGGGTGTGGAGAGACACAGAGTCAAGGAGTACCCATGTGTACTCCTACTGACGGGGGTACCCGACGACCCGCCGACGTCACTCAATCCGCACACAAACGTGCACCCGTCGAGACGTCTCGTGGTCCACAACAATGGTAGTCTCGGGCGCCGGACACCGGGACCCTCTACTACCGAGGCTGCCCTACGGGGGCCTCCGTCTGGGACCGAAGGGGGTCGTGACACGGGTCCCGGACCAGGACTCCGGTCGCTGTGGGGTCTCGAGTTGACCCTGGACAGGTGTGCACCGTTCCCCCTGCCCGGATCCCGTCGCGTCACTGGCGGACTGAGGTTTGGTCAAAAGTCGGAGGGCAGAGGAGGGGTGGACGCTTGGCATTGACAACGTCGGGTGGGTAGAGGTCAGAGAGGACTACGTCGTCCCTCGCCGCAGGGGACCACCGACCACGAGGAATGACGTCTTCCAAAAGTGGTTACTTACCCCTGGAACCGGTCTATAGTAAAGTATCCATTCTTGGTCCGGAATCTCGACGGTCGAGTGTGAGTCAACCTTTCACCGTCTCGGACCCAAACCTTAGTCCTGACTACGGGGTCGACTATGCTCCCAAGGACAACAACGAAGGGGTCCTCCGAGACTCAGGGAGACGGGAGGGACACACGATTCGGAGAAGTCAGTCTGGGACCCTGACACCGGGTGGTCCGAGGAGACAGGTTCTTATGACGTCACCCAACGGCACGGGAGGAGGTCCCTAGAAGGACTGGGTCCCCAACTTGGGTGGGTGTATAGAATGTAGAGGACGTAACCGTCCTCCTAAGAAATGGTGATCACGGTGGACTCTTCGGTAGACGGGAGGGAAGGAGAACGGTTTCCACGGGTAGGGGTTCGTGGGGGAGCTCAGTGTACGGACCCGACCCGTACTTGAGTCCGGCTGGGTCCCGACGATCCTCGAGGACCTCTTACCCCCAGTCACGCCGGTCTCTATCTACTCCACGACAGGACGAAGACCCCGGTGTGAGACCACTTGTTCAGTCGAGTCTTCGGTGAGTCATACGACCGACCTACCGATGTACCGATTCATTCACATGAGTCGCTGACCGTGGGTCGACAGTGAAGAGGTCGATGATTTGAGAATGAGTAGGCAGTTTAGGGACAAGTCCCAGTGGAGAAGGTCTTTCCTTCGGAGAAGACTTTGGGAAGTTTATCCAGAGGCTCGCGTAAAGTGAGATCCCTTTCTGTGACGTTTGTTTCACGACACCCCCCGTCAGTGAACGGCTTTATCGTTGCCTCCTCCTCCACACTTCAACGAGTCCCCTCCGAAGAACCTCCTTCTCCACCCAAAACCTTGAGAGGACCTTCCCCCTGTATAACCGCCCACCACTACGACACCTCCCCTGACCCATTCCCTCGACGAGTGGAGCCCAACGGGTGTTTTATGGTGTTTGGTCCACCGAATCCCGTTGTCTCTGACTGACACACTTTAGTTCACAACTGACACAAGAGAGACTTCCGAGACCCTCTACTAGGAAGGAACGGAAGAGGACCGAGGACGGGCGACGGTCGCCGAGAACCACAAGGACGGAACCTCGGCAATGAGGTGGAAGAGAGAGGAGGCACACAGGGACACACGTTTAGGGGGAATATTCCTGTTTAGGTGGAACATCCCAGGTGGGATAAGGTAGACACGTACACGTGCGAGTTACCAAGGTAGTACAGTCTGAGAGAGACCGGGGTACCTGACATTGGGTAGTAGACGTTTCTGGGATGAAGGGTTATTCCAGTGTAAGTTCCATGGTCCCGTATGGAAATCGCCCCTCCTCTGTGTTAACCTGGGCAATGTCATTCACTTCAATCAAGTGTACACTCTTCTCACCCCCAGTTTAACCCCTCTCGGTTTCCTCCGTCTCATCCACTCACTTTTACGACCTCTACAAGCCCCCAGTAGTGTCTCCCGGACTACGGGACCCCGACTCCGTGACCCCCCTTACCCCAGTCGATCCTCGGACCTCTCCGGTCTGCCCCAGTATGGTCGGGGTCCCGAATTCGGGACTGTGTCTCCACCCGAAGTTCGAGTAACCAGTGAACCCAGAGGAGTAAATTGGAAGTACTGCCGGGGAACGACGACGACGACGACGACGATTCAGCGAAGTCAGTACAGGTTGAGACACGTTGGTGTATCTGCCGTCGGGTGGTCCGAGGCGGCAGGGGTCCTAAGAGGTCCGTTCTTGTGACCTCACCCAACGGCAAAGGAAGAGGTTACGTACTTTCACTTTTCACTTTCACTTCAGCGAGTCAGCATAGGCTGAGAAGCGTTGAGGTACCTGACGTCGGGTGGTCCGAAGAGGTAGGTACTCCAAAAGGTCCGTTCTCATGACCTCACCCAACGGTAACGGAAGAGGCTACTACCGGGGAATCCACCGACGATGATCCGGGGTCAAATGTCTCTTACCCCGAAGAGGGCACTGAGTCACCACTTCTTAGGTGGACGTTGCGTCCTTCGTGTCCTCTGGACCCAAACTAGAGACCCAGCCCTTCTAGCGGACCTCTTCTTTTACCGTTGGTTGCGGTCAGAAGAACGGACCCTTTAGGGTACCTGTCTCCTCGGACCTTCCGATGTATATCAGGTATCCCGACGTTTCTTAGCCTGTACTAACTTGACTGAACCGTACGTGCGTTCATGTCTCCTCCTCTTTTCGAACTCCCGGGTGTGGATCTCCATGATTTGACCCAAACTTGTACGGCTTTGAGGTCCGATCGCACGACACAGCATGTCGACGGGCCTTCTCAGATCCTAAAGTACAAACTGAACTCCTGGACATAGGAGGGCGTCGGAAACGAAGAAGAACCAAGTGTCTGGACCTCTACAACGACCTCTGCCACCGGAGTATAGGGTACTGAACCAAATATGCGGGAGTCTCCACAGGGTACACCAACCAAATAAAAATTGGACGAAACACCCGTAACCAAAACAAACCGACCGACTTAAAACTTCCTCTAAGTTGTTTTAGTCGTTGTCGAGACCAGGAGCCGTCACTCCCTCGGCCGACCCGGGGACGTGTGTGGTCGAGCGAATTTAGAGGGTCTCGACACGCTCCAGTCTCTTGGTCGAGGTGCCTCGAGGACCAAGGTTCACCGTCTCGACACGTGGTCCTAGACACACTACGGTTCAGGTACGAGTACCAGGAGTAGGGATGTCTACTGGAGACTGGTCGAATCGGGCCGGCGTCCCCTGTCAGGGGGAGGGGAGGACGTTCCTAGGTCCTCTCGACGAGACAGATACTTCGGGCGGTATAGGGAACCGAAGTGACACCTTTTGTCATACCCTTAAGAAGTTTTTTAATTTACACCTAGATGTCTGAGGGGAAGACTCATATGTGGGTTTTAGTAATTTTCTCCCTGAGTTAGTTTACAGACACGTGGACAAGTGTCGCAGCAATCAGTGTTACCGGGTTTCCGCCTCTGTTGGATAAATGGGTGTCCGGTTACTTACTTATTCGTTTCCCCCAGGTGTGTGTCTGGCTACTCAGCTACTCGTTGTCCCTCGGTGTGTGTGATCTTCCATAATAATTATAAGTTAGAAATTTTTTCTTCAAGACCGTCTACGATGTCGGACCTACTCGGAACTGCCGTCATACGAGTCACTCTATTCGGCCAGTGGTTTCCCGTTTACGACATCCTAGGGTGAATGTGTTCCCTGGGTTACATCAGAACAAGTGCCTCTGTCTTTCGTCCTACCGTCCCCGGTCCCTGCCCTGTTCCACCCCGACCCCTCAATCACGAAGTACCCCTGTCTCAAAGTCAAATCCTTCTACCTTTCAAAGACTTCCTACTATACTACTCCTGACGTGTCGTTACACCTATAGAAAAATTTCATTGTTACACTTATATGAATTACGGTAACTCTACCTATGAATCTGTACCAATTTTATCATGTCAAACACAATACACCGAAGAGAACACCGAGTCGACCATTTCTTAGGTGGACGTTACGACCTCTGGACCCGAGCTAGGGACCCAACCCTTCTAGGGGGACTCTTCCCTCACCGATGGGTGAGGTCATAAGACCGGATCTCTTAACGCACCCGACATATCAGGTACCCCAGCGTTTCTCAACCCGTGCTGACTCACTGAGAGTAAAACACAATACATATAAAACGACGTTATTATTACCTTTGTTCTAGGTACCCAAAGTTTTCGGGTAGAATCCGACTGAAAAGGACTCTGACCGTTGCCACTTGGTTCGGACTAGAGTGGTCGTCTCACCCTCCCAGGGGTCCCGGCGGGACCCGGCAACGAACCTCGGGACTGGAACCCCGCTACTGGATCTCCATTCCTTCTAGTTTCGGGAGGAGGGTGCGGAACAACCCCCACCCCCACCCCGCCTACATTGAGTAGGGGTGCCAATACTCGTAGTGAGTGAGAGTCCTCAGGGGAGGACCCTGGAGGGGACTCTCGGGAGGCGGACCGTAGAGGGGGGGTGGAGGGTGGGGGCGCCGGGGTCCTTAGCAGTAGCTCCCCCGTGACGACCCCTGTCCTCGGTTCTGGTGGTCACGTCGACGTACCGTACCGCAATAAAGGTAACACGACTGGACTGAGACGAATAAGTAAGCTACTATTAGCACATGCGTACAGCAGAGGCAGTACGCCGGGCACACGGACACCTGTACGAAAGGATCTTCGCCCCACCGTCCCAGTCTCCCCTGACTGTCGACCCGACACCCCGAGTCTCGACTTGCTGGGTCTAAGTCCGTCGGACCGAGAAGAGGGGTGGGGGTGGTCCCCCGCGTCGGAGGGTGGCATCTTTCCCGTCCGCCCCCGCCCCCACGCCCCGGCCCGAAGAGTCTCGACTCTGGCGCGAACCAGGGCAAGGGAACGCGTCCGGACAGAACCCCGCTGTCCAGAGCCCTGTTCGACGCTCAGGTTCTCGACTCGGAGGAGTTCGGGAAGGCTGACCTGGACGAGAGGACCCGTTCTACCCCCGGCTCAGGAGGGCGTGGGGCCTCCCGGTTTGGGTCCCAGGGCCGGAAGACTCCCAGAGGAGGGTAGGGAAATAAGGAGGACTGAACAGCCCCACAAAATTTAAACGATAAATCACGGCAAGATTCATTTCTTTTCAATTTTGAATGTAGGAACCGTAAAACTTATTTATGCTTATTTTAATTAATATGGTCATTTTGTTTCAAAGCTTAAAAAACGACAAGCAGACGCAACGCGATACGTGACACGTTTCACAAGTCGACCATGCACCCGAGTAGTTTTAATGTGGCAAACACAAACGAACACACACGTCTACATAAAGCAAAAGTGGTCTTCTCGTCATGTGTTTTGAGTGAGGTCGCGAAGACAACCGTCCGTGTACAAGACGAGTGTCCACCCGCCCACCTTCCACCAGTCCACCCACGTACCTACCTGCCTACGACCTCTGCTCCCCCACCTACCCGTCTCCCACGCAGGTCTCGAGACACGAGTCTGCGGTACACGTACGTCCCGTGGTCTTTATTCACAGGACGGACCCGAAAGGGACGAGGACACGGGGAAGGTAGCAGGGTAGTCTGAGGTGAGTACTTTGTACTCGAATTTCCTTTTTTTAATAGTTACTAAAGTACCACGACTGTCGTCTGCTCGACGCCCCACACCCCGGTCACGCTGACCCGTGTAACGTGCAGGCACCTTGACTAGGTAGGTCCTCCTCTTTGATTTGTATAGGAATATGTCTCCCACGACCCTGAGTCACCTCCCTATTTGTACACGATCAACGACTGCATCTAAGCCACTGTCTGAGGTCTCCTCATCCTTCCCAGACGTGAACTTCAGTCTGGGAACGGTCGAGACGGTGACTGTTCGAGCATCTCCGTTGAGAGTCGGCAGGTGAGTAGATGGGGAGGTAGGTGGTTCAGTGGGAAGGGATGGGTAGGCAGATGGCTGAGTAGGTAGTGGGTGGGTAGGTGGAAAAGAGGCGGGTGGACAAGTGGGTGGGTAGGTGGGTAGATGGGTGAATGGATAGGCGGGTAGGTAAATAGTGGGTGGGTAGATGGACTGATGGGTGAGTAGGTAGGGGGGTGGATAAGTGGTGGGTAGATCGGTGAGTAGGGGGGTGGAAAGTAGGTGAGTAGATAGGTAAGTAGGTGTACAGACAGGCAGGTAGTAGGTAGTCAGTAGGTAGATGGTTAAGGTGTCTACAAAAAGTTTCAGACAATCCTCGGTCAGTGAGACGACTGACACACTATTTGGACCAGAGAAGGGACATTCCACTCCTGCTGAATGGATGTCACTATAGTGTCGACGACGACGATTCAGCGAAGTCAGCACAGGCTGAGATACACTGGGGTATCTGCCGTCGGGTGGTCCGAGGGGGCAGGACCCTAAGAGGTCCGTTCTTGTGACCTGACCCAACGGTAAAGGAAGAGGTTACACACTTTCACTTTTCACTTTCACTTCAGTGAGTCAGTATAGGCTGAGAATCGCTGGGGTACCTGACGTCGGATGGCCCGAGGAGGTAGGTATCCTAAAAGGTCCGTTCCCATGACCTCACCCCACGGTAACGGAAGAGGTCTATAGTGTCGTCCCAGTACGATATCCTATAGACCGTGTCTTTTCCGAGTCTCGCCCTCAAATGGTACCTCTACCCGGGACTGAGAGGTTCCGTAACGGAGTGTCAATAAGAAAAGAGGATTTAGTGATTCGTCATTGTGTCTACGAAGGTACTAAGTTCGGAAACTAAAGTCGAAACTCTCTTCTCGTGTCGGGGTCGAAGCGAGGCCCGGTCGAGTCCCGGAAGACCTTTCCCCACCTCCTGTCCACCCGTCCCGACGTCTCCGTCTCCCACCTCCGTCTCGACAACCGAGACGTATCCTCCCTTCCTGACCCCTGTCTCCCAGGAGATCCGTGCCGGTGCACAACCTTCTCACTCGGGACAGCTTTCGTGACCCTTCGCCCGGGGCGACACGGGTGAAAGTCTCCCACGTCACGGGTGCCGATTCACTGACTCGACTCTGAGCCGGGGTCCGACTCCCTACTCGGGGCAAGGACCGGCTCCTCGGAGCGAGGAACCCTGCGAGGAGAGGAGACGACTATCCCGGTCGAAGTCGTTGTCGGATAAAGTCCCCGGTCGACGATGTCCCAAACTAGAACGTCGACCGTTTGTTCGTGGTCGTTTCAGAACGAATTGGGACACTCGTCGCCCCGTCCTTTTTCCCTTCCTTTGCCCCGGCGAGACTCCTGTGCCACTCATGATTCGGGTCCTCCCCTCGGTCTTGAGGAGTATTTTCGGTCTCCAGGCACGAAAGTGGGGTAAGATGTCCACCCTTTTGACTCTTCCAAGGACCTCCATTTTACTCGCCGGACCTCGGGACGTAGAGAGCATGGGGTATCGGGTTGTGGCGACACCGGTCGACGTGGTGGTAGGACGAAAGGAAGGACTCAACTTGACTAACGGGTCGCTACACTATTGGTCTCTCCTTTACTCTCTCTCTCTGCTCTCTCCTCTTCGGGGTGGGTTCGAGGGGTGACGAACCAAGAAGGACCTGAGACAGGTGTAGGTTCGGTGCACACCTCCAGTGTAATCAGTAACACTGGGATCCAACGTCCTGACGAAAGTCGGTTTTCGGGGAAGTAAAGGGACGCCGGTGTGGTCGACACGTCCAAAACGTTATTGATGTAAAAAAGAATGTAATCTTTAAGATATATTAAAAACGTTTCTTTATGAAATTTCATTTTTTTCTTTTTTTTAGTGATTATTAGGGTGACGGTGGGTCACCATTTTTAGGAAACAAGTAAATAAATAGGTAAGTCTCAAATAGGTGTAAATAACTCCAGGATGATACACGACCCGTAACAGTCTAGACCTCTGTAGTGGAGTAGGCTGTTATACAGAACCGTGCGACGGACACACACGCATCAGTCTATGTTGGCAGCGAACCAACACAGACTGAGGAACACTGGGGTGTCCGATGCCGGGTGGTCCGAGCAGACAGGCACCCTAAAGGGTCCGTTCTTAAGACCTCACCCAACGGTAAAGGAGGAGGTCCCCTAGAAGAGCTGGGTCCCTAGCTTGGGCGCAGAGGACGCAGGGGACGTAACCGTGCACCTAAGAAATGACACTCCGGTGGATCCTCCGGACACCGACGGAGCGGACCCCATAGAGTTCCGTCTTCCGGGGGTCCGTGGAGGGACCACCCACAGCAAATGTGTCCCCAGTCCTCCCCGATGGTGTACCGTCTAAAGGGCCGGGTCACGTGACTCCGCGTCAGGGTAGACGGGGCCTCGCTTCGGGTCGACAATCCCACTCAGACCCACACACCCACTGTATGACGGGAGGAGACCCGAGACCAAGGGGTAAGACTCTGGGAGAGCTGAAACGGGTGGGCTCCCGTGGACGAAGACGCCAGCCCGTGGAGGAGAAGTCTCCGCCACCCGACGGTCGGGGGACGGGTCCGGACATCCCACCCACTCCCCACCGGGTTCCGAGGGGACGTCTGGGTCCTGTCCTCCCTCCCCAGTTCCGGAAGCGGGTCCGGCACTTTCCCGGTCGACCCCCGACACACCAATATTAGCGCGGCCCCCTTCTCCTCCTAGGCCACGTCGGGGTCGGGGTCCCGTCGAAAGGGTCCCCCGCAAGACCCGGGGGTCAGTGTCTACGTCTTCGCACGGACCCCAGGCTGACTCCGGGCCGCCGTGACAGACGGGCGAGACCCGAGTCCCACGCGGGGAGCCCTCTTACTTCCTCACTTACTTACTTCCTCACTTACTTACTTCCTCACTTACTTACTTCCTCACTTACTTACTTCCTCACTTACTTACTTCCTCACCCGACGGACGCCCGGACCGAGAACACGGTGTCGTCCTTCCACCGACCGACGGTCCAGGTGCACGGGTCCAGGCCCTCCCCACCGACGACTCGCCTTCGGACGAGAGACGTTGGAGCCAGTGCAATGGGGTGAAGGGGTAGACCGTCCGGCGGCCCACTCCAAGGAGCCCAAGAGTCCCACTAACTTACTCTACGGGGGTTCCCGGGATCGTGTTACGGGGGCTCGCCGCCCACGGGATGCCTGCGAGTAGACGAGGCCAGGGGTGACAGTCCCCGGCAGGTGTGTGGGGGAGGTCGTGCTCCGACTACCTCTCGAACACTCTACGGGAACGGTCCGTATACTCTCGGGTCTGTACTTATTCCACGTCTCGGACGGGGGTCCGAGACCCTCTCTGGGGTCCGTACTCGTCCCCGTGCTCCCTCGCAGGGGCCTCCCGGTCACGGTCGGGGCTCTAGTTCAAGGATTTAGGGAGTTGGTTCGAACGGTTGTGCAGACACTTGTGCGCACGTGTGTGTGTGCGTACACGTGTGTCCGTCGGTGTATACATATGTGTATGTGTTCTGTATTTGCGTGTGTGTATCTGTGTGCACGTGTGTGACGGTCTGTGTGTCTACATGTATGCCCGAGTATGTGTCCGTCTGTGTATTCATATGTGTGTGCGCGTATCTTCGTCCGTACGTACTTGTGTCTCTGTGTGTGTATATGTGTGTCTATGTTTACACATGTGTGAATGTACACGTGTGTGTCTATCTAAGGAGAGAGGACGAAATGAAAAGACGAGACGTGCACAGTGGTAGATTGTGTGACAATAAACTGCATAAAAAGTGTTTGAGACCAAGTGTGGAGGGTCCAGGTATCCGACCGAGCCTGTGACGACGACATTGTCTTACGGTGTCTGAACCCCCGAATTCGTTGTTACAAATAAAACGGGACAGGACCCATGTTCGTCGGGTGTCAGTCCGAGGGGAGTACCGACCCAAACCACTCGGGGAAGATCCACACGTCTGTCCGATCGAGGAGGAGGAGAAACCACCTCCGGGGCGGAAGGACTGGATACTGGCGAGGTTTCAGGGTACAGGAGTATGGTAAGGTACCCTCAATCCCAAAACCGTGTCTTGAATCCCCTGTGTGTTGAAAACCGTGTCTGAAGTCCCCGAAGGGTCCATTGAGTCGACCATTTCTTAGGCGGACGTTACTCCCTCTGGACCCAAGATAGGGACCCAACCCTTCTAGGGGACCTCTTCCCTTACCGATGGGTGAGGTCATAAGACCTTTTAAGGTACCTGACATATCGGGTACCCCAGTGCTTCTTAGTCTGGACGGACTTACCGCAAGTGAAATCCCGTGTGTCGTCCGTCCGGGATTCTCGGCACATCGTCGACATGACCGCGGTACACTTGACCCTTGAGGGTGTGAGACCCCGGAGTAGAGGGTCGACGACTCACCCCTATCCTTACGTGGCGAATGATACGACACTGTCAGCGTTCTGAATCATATTCGTAGGAGGGTTGACACTCGCAGTTACACTTCAGAGACCAGGAGCAGAGGGGATGGTCCCGCCCTGGGAGGAGTCGGACGAGAGGCGGCGGGGGAGTGGGACCCTTCCGGGGGAGTGTCGACTACGTGTGCGTCTTAAACGCCTTACTTACCCGGTGGTGACCGTCGGGGAACCCGAACTTAAATCTCACACTCCCCGGGTCCATCGGGATCCCGGGGAGAACAGGTCATCCTTCATTTTGGTCCGAGTCGGACCGAGTACAACCCTCAAGGTTGTTGACCCAGTCCGGTCTAGGACCCCTTGACCAAACTCTCCGAGAAAGACAAGGTCAAAACCCCTCCCAGAGAGGGGTTTTGAGACCTTCGACTCGGGACGTTGGGCGTTGGAGTCATTGTGGAACGAGGGAAGGGTTCACCGTAGTCCGTGGAACAAGACTGGGGTCGTGGGGACACCGGACGGGTCTGTACTCCGGTGTAGACCTTGTCGGTCCTCCGTCCGACCCGACGCCCCGCCGCCAGTCACCTGTGTACCCCCTTCGACCCGAGGACTTAGTCTCTCTCTTGGGGGTCCAGTCTGGGGTCGTGGGGATGAAAGAACGACCCACTAGGCCCGTTCAACGGTCCGAGGGGTTAGACAGTCTGTCTCCGTCCGGTAGGAGGCACCAACAATCACCCCAAAGGTCAAGACGTCTGTAAAAACCCCTTTCGAGACCCCGACCTGTGGTGCACCCACCAAGGACTGAAACCGCGAACAGAGTCAGGGAGACCCCGGTGACGACACAGGATCTGAGACGGGGTCCCCGTCCGGTACCCCAGACGGGTCTACGGAGTGGACAGACCCAGAGTGGACAGGACCGACCGTTTACACCTCTACCGGGACAAGACTAGTGGAGACCCGTGTCTACGTGTGGAGACCGGTACGTGAGGCCCGACCTGTAGCTTCGGGGACACCCCAACGGGGACGGCACGGTGACGACCCCGAGACCCCGGGACACGAGACAGGACCACCACAACAAATCAGTGAGTGACACGGACTGAGAAACGCTGGGGTACCTGACATCGGGTGGTCCGAGGAGGCTGGTACCCTAAGAGGTCCGTTCTCGTGACCACACCCAGCGGTAGAGGAGGAGGTCCCCTAGAAGGACTGGGTCCCTACCTTGGACCCAGAGGACGTAACCGTCCACCCAAGAAATGGTGGACTCGACGGACCCTTCGGGGGTCTATGTCTACACTGAGTCCGGACCTCACTTCCGGGTCGAAGGGTAGACGGGAATCAAAGGACGTCTACAAGACACCGCGACAGTGTCCCTGAGCCGACCCCCGCCCCGTCCCGATCCGACCGGGACGGAGACGCCCTCGTAGGGCCCCACCACCCACACCTCGGATCCCGTGTGTGCGGAGTAGATACCCCGGGACGACTCGGACCTCCACTCTTCGCCGGGACTAAGTCGAGAAGGAGAGGGACACTCACCGAGACAGTAGGGAAGGGGTCCGGCCCTTGGAACTTGTGAGTGGGGTCGACATCGTCTAGGCCCTTCCGAGTACCCACGTCCTTCAGACCCCTTTGGGCACCACCAATTATAGAGTTCTTGTAGTCGGGTAAATATCGTGGCTGAGTCTACACCGGTCTCTCTGGCCCCACTGTTCCCTGTCGGGTCCGTGATTAGGCTCCCCGGGCTAGGGGGATGACTCCCCGGCTAGGGCAAGAGTAACCCCCACCCTTCGGCCGTTCCTATAACTTACCCCCGCCCTACAAGACTACCAGGTCCCTGTCTCCCGCGTCTCGGATTTGACCCGTCACCGACCGCCCACTGCCCAGACTCACGTCTAAGTCATCCCTCCCCGTCATGTCAGACTCAATGACCCTCTTAGTCCACGGAGGGGGCGGAGGTAGGACCGGGTCACGGTCCGCGTGTCATCCTCGAGTCATTCACTCCCCGTGGACGACCGAGTGAGTCACAGTCCGCACCACGTCCGTGAAAGTGTCGGGTGCTACAGTAGAGACCTCCGTCTCAGGAGGACCGGAGTGCGGTCAACTCCCAGGAACTGTTCAACGAGGTGAGAGACTCGGACCGTGGACCAACTAGTAGGGACGTCCCTCTATTCCCCCTTATTCACCCTCTCCGTAGACTTGACCTGTTTATTAATCGATCGTTTTGGGTTTTTTCTTATCACAAATGTTTGTCTGAACCGGTTTCTGAAGGAGCACTCGGGGTCTAATGTTCATCCACCCTTATTAATGTCCCAAAAGTCCAAGATGGTCCTTTCCCCCGAGACCAGGAAGACTAGAGTCAAATGGATTTAGATAGACGTCAAAGTGGTGGGTGGGGTCGGACCCCGTCGGACCCTCCACTCAACTGGTCCAAAACGGATTCCTTTGGTATAGACGTACAGTCCAGAGATGTAGGTTCACCCTCCTTCCTCCTGTACTCACCCGTCGACTGCCCGGACTCTCGTCCATTCGGGGTTTACTGGGGGACGTAACGCGCACCAGCGGACGTCGTATGCCTCGGTAGACTCCTGTCAGCGAGTTTGGTGTTCTCCGGAGTCGGTAGACTTCCGTTCACCTTCCCTGACGTCCCTCCATACTCCCGACCCGGGGGAACTTGGGAGTCTTGACGGCCCGCGGGAGGTCCAGCCCCAGGTGTGACTGTTCTTCGACGACTTTTCTCAGTCTAACTCGTCCTGCCCCTGGTCTCTGTTCTTCTTCCTTGTTCATTTCCTCTCCCTCCCCTCGTTTCGAGTCGTTAGAGTCTCTCACGCCCCGGCGCAAAGGTCTACGGTGCACTGTACAGAACTTCTGAGGTCCGACCTCTCCCTCGACAGGACCCGGTGTTTCGAATTTTCGAATTGTTTGTTGATTCTAGTGTGTTCATATTCGTTCTGCTTTCGTGACTCTATTTAGGGTGTGCCCCAAATTGTGAAAATTTTTTAATAATAATAAAAAACCGGAGCTCCACCCTAGAATCAAAGGGTAGGTCCCTAGTTTGGACGTGAAGGTCCTTCAGAGATCTCAGTGAAAATTTTTTCTATTAATTCCTGTCTTATTATAGGGATCATTTATTACTATCTTAAGGTCCTTCTGTGTTATCTACTTTCGACATGATCCACACGTCTTAGACTTTTATGAGGTACATTGTACTCCTTTCGTTTTTTCATCGGTAAATAGGTTTTACTCGATTTTCTACAATTCCTTTATTATTTTCCGTCCTTTCTTGTTACATTTAGTCTTTACCCTTTTTGGCTGTGTTTCTCTTAAGTCCCTTCTTTCTGAAATTTTTTTTCCTTTTTCCTTAAAGTCTTTATTTCTGTTACGATCTTTCTTGTGTCATCTATTTCGGAATTCTCTTTAAATTTTTCACTTGCCCTCCTTGTAAAAAATTTACTCTCTGAGTTTCTGTGTCTGCTCTTCACAAGCTCTCTTTCGATTGGGGAACGGATAACTTCAAACCGTTTCTTCTAGTTTGTGAACTTATAATCTTCAGGGGTCCCTTCTGTCAGCACCTCTCTCTGTCTGTCTGTGAGTGGTGACATTAAGGTCTTTTGGAATGACTTGATCCTTCCAAACCTTGATGCACAAATTTCTCGAGTGGTGTATAAACTCTTAGAGGTCGGTCTTATTGGTTGTGGTTCGATACGAGATCATTTTAACGGTTCGAAATTCCTCTTCCTTTACCGTTGGGTGAGGTCACAAGAACGGACCTCTTAGGGTCCCTGCCTCCTCGGACTACCCGACGGCAGAGACCCCAGCGTGTCTCAGCCTGTGCTGACTCCACTGAATCGTCGTCGTCGTCGTCGTCGTTTCTTTTTCTTAAGAAGACCTTAGATCCATTTCTCTCGTTCCTTGAATACTTTTTTACTTTTAAGTTAACAGGAATCTGAAACGGTATCGTCACGAAAGACGGTCTTTTACATCTCTTTGTGTAACTTGCAAGTTCTCCCTTGTGTCCTCGACTTATGACATATTGACCGTTTTGTCTGAAAGTTCGTATTCTTAGTGTCCATTACCCGTCGGAACTTCTTTAGTCCTTTATAATAACATCCCATTCCCCCGATCTCTTCCGCTCCAAACCTTTCTCTTGGTCTGGTCGTGAAATGTCCTTGTCCAGTGGAAAGTACTCCGTTCTTCCCCGTCGTCAGTCTAATCACTCGACGACGTGATTGGGTTCTGTTCTCATTCATAAATAAATATCCGAACATACACCTTTAGATGACAGAATTCAACCGGACAAGAAGAGATTCCAACAAGCCTCATTCAATAGAGAATTTGTCTGCCCCGTTCCTTAAGACCTCTAGTAGCCGTCTCCGACCCTGGTTGACCCTCGACCCGATTTAGTTGGAATGACAGGTAAAAACGAAACCCACTCTCTCAAGAAACAAAACGTATCTTACCACCCCTCCTGTGAGGTCCGATAAAACTCGGCACATTGAAAGGAAGTCAATCTTGGTGTCAGGGTCCCAGGACTCCTAAGATAGTCTCCGACTCAAAGCCCGTCCCCTACATCTGACTCCGACCCACTTGTCTCTCGTCGTGGACTGCTGAGTCCTCTCTGTGGGCTCCGCGCCTCCCTCCCTCGTCTCTTCCCTCTTGTGCGGCCTTTACGGTAACAAAGTCGTTGGCATAAACACGACGACTATAATCATAGTAGTAGGTTCTGACAACTCGCACACCCACACCCTATCTTGTCTACTTATTGACACTCTATCGCATATAAACATATAAACTAAAATATAAACATAAATGTGGACTGGACGGAGAACTCTTTGGATATACGTCCAGTCCTTCGTTGTCAATCTTGACCTGTACCTTGTTGTCTGACCAAGATTTATCCTTTTCCTCATGTAGTTCCGACGTATAACAGTGAGACGAATAAATTGAATGTACGTCTCATGTAGTGGTCTTTGCGACCAGACCTTCTTCGTGTTCGACCTTAGTTCTAACGGCCCTCTTTATAGTTATTGGAGTCTATACGTCTACTGTGGTGGGAATACCGTCTTTCACTTCTCCTTGATTTTTCGGAGAACTACTTTCACTTTCTCCTCTCACTTTTTCAACCGAATTTCGAGTTGTAAGTCTTTTGCTTCTAGTACCGTAGACCAGGGTAGTGAAGTACCCTTAATCTACCCCTTTGTCACAGTCTAAAATAAAAAAATCCGAGGTTTTAGTCACGTCTACCACTGATGTCGGTACTTTAATTTTCTGCGAATGAGGAACCTTCTTTTCAATACTGGTTGGATCTATCGTATAATTTTTCGTCTCTGTAATGAAACGGTTGT
This sequence comes from Capra ibex, assembly GCA_006410555.1. Classification (NCBI taxonomy): domain Eukaryota; kingdom Metazoa; phylum Chordata; class Mammalia; order Artiodactyla; family Bovidae; genus Capra; species Capra ibex. The sequence goes on from SJYO01049755.1 coordinate 63,941,806, forward strand.
TTCCAGGCAGATCAGTTCCGAAACCAAAAAGGTCACCAGTACATACCTACACTCTCAACCTGACACTTCTTTCGACTCACGGCTTCTTAACTACGAAAACTTGACACCACAACCTCTTCTGAGAACTCTCAGGGAACCTGACGTTCCTCTAGGTTGGTCAGGTAAGATTTCCTCTAGACGGGACCCTAAAGAAACCTTCCTGACTGCGATTTTGACTTTGAGGTTATGAAACCGGTGGAGCACGTTTCTCAACTGAGTAACCTTTTCTGAGACTACGACCCTCCCTAACCCCCGTCCTCCTCTTCCCCTGCTGTCTCCTACTCTACCGACCTACCGTAGTGGTTGAGCTACCGGTACTCAAACCCACTTGAGACCCTCAACCACTACCTGTCCCTCCGGACCGCACGACACTAAGTACCCCAGCGTTTCTCAGCCTGTGCTGACTCACTGACTTGACTTGACTTGACTTCTCGGTCTTAAGATTTACATCTGCTATTTACTATTCCCCATATTACATTTACTGAAATTCAGTTTTACGACATCAGGAGTCAAAAAGTGACTTTCATACTCAAACAGGGGACGTACGTTCCGTCTAAAAATTGGTGACCTGGTGGTCCCTTCAGACCGTAAAATATAAATCTTCTTTATAACCATATAAAGGATTAAGACAGATACTTTTTTTTTTCATTTTATTTTTTTGTTTTGATTGGGTAGTCTTTAATCTTAAGGTCCTTAGGTGTCACACCAGAACTTTACGTTAAAGGATGTTTTTTTTTTTTGTGTCCCAAAGAACCTCTTTACTAATCAAGGTCCCGATCCCATCCTTTATATGTTCTACTCGGACCTGGTAGAACTGTGTGGTCTCTCTCTTTTTTGACGGTTTCTGATCCCAGGGCATCCTTCCTAAGTTGGACGACCCGACAGATGACCGGTTTCTACCCAGTCCCACTCGGACCTTTTCCCGTCATTAACGTCAACTAATTTTGAAAGTTTACACACATTTAGGTACACAAGTATCACTATCATTTGTTTTTGGGACTAACCATTCGACGCCTTCTACTTTCCCTCTCTTAATTGAGAGGATTTTTGGTTAGTTATTTTCCTTTCTGTTCATAAAGTTTTTCCTTCCTAATTTTATATAACAGATCTCTACCTATACCCACTACTCTCACATTTTGTTCTAGGTATCACTTCGATAAAGACATTTTCCGTCCTGTCACCACTGAATTCCCGTCCGCCTCGATAGCAATACTCCGGATATGCCGTCGAGACCCCCCCTGTTTCCAGAAAAACACCTGTCCTAAACCAACTCTGGTGACCCAAACCTGAAGAATTGGAACTACGATGACTTTAAACCTCGACCTCTTAAGAAACAACACCTCCCCGACGGTACAGGTAACATCCTATAGGTCGTAGTGGGGACCGGAGATGACCTGTGGTCTTCGTGGGGATGAAGGGTCTACACTGTAGTTTTCGTAAAGGTCTTTAATGGTTTGTAGGGGACCCCTGTTTTAAAGGGGTCGACTCTTGACGACCAAATCTCTTGGTATTCGTCTACTCGGTACTGAATCTCTGGTCCTTGAAGACCCTCCCAGAGACGAATATCCTCGAAGAGTGGAAAGAAATCTAAAGCCCGGACACTCTCCGGTCTTACCGACGACCGGGTCCGGAGTGTCCTCCGGTAAAGGACGAGCTGGAACCCGGAAGGACGTCCGCAAAGACCTCAGGCCTGGTCCCGGAGTAGGGGGGCTCTCCGGGCACTGGAACCGACACCGGTCTCAGTCCTACTTCAGACCAGTGGTTGTGCGAGGTCACAGTCTCGTGTACTGGGGGGAGGGGTCTGGCTCCTCCTTCGACCCGACCCGTCCCTTCCCGGGACGGGCGTAGTGGGTCTCCAGTCACCTTGGTCGTGGGGACCGGCGCCGGTGGTCGAAGTCCTAGTCGTTCGGGGATACACTGCCGTCCGCGACGCCACAGTAAGAGACGCCTCTCTGACTCTGGACCCCCGTGGACGTCCGTGTCGGGCCGGCCTTGGACCCACAGGACTAAGGGTTCCTTGTACACTGAAGGCTTAGAAGTAGTGTGTGGACCCGAAGGGACCCCCGAGTCACTAATTCTTAGACGGACGGTCACGTCCTCTGACTCCAGGCTAGAGACCCAACCCTTCTAGGGGCCCTCCTCCTTACCTTTGGGTGAGGTCATAAGAACGGACCTCTTAAGGTGCCCGTCTCCTCGGACCACCCGATGTCAGGAACCCCAGTGCTTTCTCAACAAGCTGCATTGACTCATTGACTCGTGTGTAATTCGTGGATGACACAGGACTCTTGAAAGAAAACAAACCAGGGTAACTCAGGGAAGACGCACGAATCCGGATCTGAGTTGGGTGGGAGGTGTGGTGAAGGGACTTAAGATCTTTTGGGGTACTCACCCAAGGAACACCCGTTTATTGGTCTCCTCATCCACCGATCCGGTCGGACACAGGACCCTGTGGACCCTGTCAACGTTTGTCTCCGACCCGTCCTTTATCATCACCGTCTGCTCTGTCGACGGTGATGGTACTACTGCGACCGACACAGTAGCCGATAAAGTCCTGTCTGTGCTCGTCAGGGTCCCCGGGTCTGGTCCCTCTGGACACACGAACCCCGGAGGGTCAGGGGGACGACAGGGTCCCCGACACTTCGTTCTATCCTATTCCCTTCCAACGAAACCGGAGGGGGGTGGACTCGAGGTGACCCGAAAAGGACCTCGAAAGTAAACTTTGTTTCTTAACATGACAAATTTTTGTTCAATAGCTTGGTGTTTAGATCTAGTAAAGACTAATTCGGTTTTACTCATAAATTCCGTCGAGGACACCCACGAGTGTCCTTCTGCCTGCCTCACCCGGCCCCTCCGGGCCTCTACTCCCCCACTCCCCATCGACTACGTTGTACCGACACACACGTCTTTCGGTGCGGTTGGGGGGCGGTGCGAGACCAGGAGAACCTCGGATCCCCAACTCTGAAACCTGTCTCGAGTCCCCCTGCCGAACAGAGACGAGGTACTTCGGGTCCCGGAGTCGACCCCGGAGCCGACCCTACTGCGGTCACTGGCCCCCACTGGGTCCGTCCGCCGACGTCCGACCAGGCACGGCCGAGTCCACTGGGTCTCTGGCCTGAGTCGACCCAGACAGGAGAGAACACCGAGGGGAACCTCGAACCCGAAGGAGGGTCGTACCACCGACTCAAGGTTCCCCCTCGCGGGACTCCCCTTCACCCACTACCCGAGGTCATGAGTCCTTAGCCTGTCTTCGGCGCCCCGGGGAGCACTGGGCCGGCGTCCCCAGTATGTGACACTGGAGACGACGTAGCCAGTCTCATGAACGGTTTGTCTAAGTTCTCCCCCACGTCTGGGGAGTTACCCTCCTAAGAGTTTCCAAAAAGTCAGTAAATTTATTTGTCGGTGCGACTGTGAATAGCTCGGGAATAAGACACCCTCCGGAACACATGTGCGTGCTCGAATGTGTCGACAGGTGTGTAAGGAGGGTCCTTGATGGCGATTTCCGAACACTTCGTCACTACTCCGAGTCAGAGGAGAATGTTTTCTCCTTTGGCCTCCGCGTCTCTCCAATTCCTCTCGGGTCGGGTCCTGGTCGTCGACCTTCTCCGGCACTGGTCTGGGTACAACGAGACGACCGACTTTTGGTGGGTAAAAAAGCTGACGTGAGTCTAATTTGTATCGGAGGGTGGGACGGACCTTTCCGGAACGTAGTCGACCAGGGTAACAGGTCCGAGTGACGGGACCAGTCGGTACGTCCTGGGTCGTTGGGGGTGGGGTGGGGGGGTCGGGGTAGTCATAGAAACGGGTCGTCAAAGGAGGAGGTTGTCGGGGGAAGAATCCAGAAGAGGACCGACGGGGGAAGGGTAGCAGACATAAAGTCGAGTTCCCAGGGGACGAGTCCCCAGGGGAGGGTGAAAGGTGACGTAGGGTCGGGAACTATGTTTGACTCTGATAAAGTAACGACATAAACATAATAACAACCGGAGGTCGGTGATCCTTTTTTCTAGGCACTCTCTCCGTTGACACAGGAAGAGTAAACAACGGTAAGAGAGGTCGCTGATCCGTCCGGACCGTGTGTCGTGTGTGGACCGTGCCTCGCCCGTGGGTCATCCATCTCTACTCACTCGCAGACTGAGTCGCGGGTCGGAGCGCAGGTGACACCTTAGGACGTAAACGGGCGGACGGAGGTAAGTGATGCACAGGTGCACAGAGACGTCTGATGACTAAAACTAGATAAAATCTATCTCGTACATGTGAAAATCTCGAAGTTCAAGCAACACAGGTCAAAAGTGGTACTGGGTTCGACGAGGTTGGACGAGTAATCTGTCTACCTCTTTGACTCCGACACTGAACGGGCTCCGATAAACCGACCGGTAGTCACCGGGGTTCTGGTAGTGACCTCGGGGGACCCCCAGGAGTCCAGGTGGGTGAAGTGGTGAAAGAGGCCAAAGATGTAGGACCACCCTTTACGTCAAGGTTCTTCGGTCACTGGACTCACCCCAGGGAACCCAACATTGCCGTTTCGACCCCGGTCCTGGACAGGGAAGACACAAGGGGGTTCCGGAGGGTCTGGGAAGGGAGGTCTGAGCGAGGGGGACTGACGTGATACTTGACCGGACGCTCTCCGGACCAATTGGGCCCGAACTTGAGGTCCTTAACAGGGATTTTCATCGGTCTTGACGAAATTTCTCTTTTCTGGAGGTGCTCTCCTGGAGGTCGAGGTGTGATCGTAAAGGACAAAGACCTCGTGTCCGGTCTCGGGATACACTCGGGAAAACCTCGTCGTCGACTCACTCCACGAGGGTCCCCTACCCGCCCAGACACCGGACGTCCAAGACGTTGTTTCGTTCCTTCGCACTACAGTGGTCTCCCTCCATTTGTCTGCCCGTGAAGGAGAAAGCGAAGGTGCCCGAGGACAGACTGGGTCTTCCAAGAGTTTGATGTCTTTTTAAAAGGAGGGGTAGACCTGTCCCACAGTCAATCGTAAAGACCTCAACAGGGAAACACCTTTCCCCTCCCAAGTTTGGTTTGGTTTGGTCGCCCTTCAGGGTCTTACCCAACACGACCTTAGGGTCTCCACCTTCGGTCCTCCCCCAGACTGTGACCGGAGTGGGGGGTTGGGGTGAAATGTCCTCCTCTTCGACTCACGGTTTCCCAAGTTCACTTAGGTCTTTCTCCTAAGTACTGGCACCACTTGTCTGTTCGGGAGTTGTGACACCGAAACGTCCTCTCCCCAGTCTTTTGATCAGTAGGGTTCACCCTAGACCCAGCCTCGTCCTTCCCTGGTCCCGGCCTCTCAAGGCGAGACGGGGCGAGAGACGACGGCCAGGAAAAGGAAGGGACTCGCGTCAGAGACACGGGGAGGGGACGCCATCACCGTGGACGGAGCATCTTACTGACACTCGTGCTTACTCTGTTATCTACAGTGCTAGGGTCGATGGATGAGGTCATAAGAACGGACTTCTTAAGGTGCCTGTTTGGACTGTCCGATATCAGATACCCCAGCGGTTCTCGACCTGTGCTGATTCACTGCTCGTGAAGTTAAAAAGTGTGTGTAGGGTCGAACCTCTGATCGGGTATCATCCAGGAGTCGTGACAAAAGATATTTTATTTCCATTCTCACTATCGAAGGTATCGGCGGTCCTCATCTAATCCGTTGTGCACAGTCTTTTAGAGTTTATTGTTGCCAAATTCGTTCTATTTTCGAGAGAGTACAATCTTTTCAGACTTTGATGTATCAGGTCCCAACCACATCTTACGGTGTCAATAGTCTATGCGTCCACGGAAGATCGAAAGACGAGACGGTAAAATAGTGGACACTACGTTTCACAGACGATCTCTAGGTCGGTTGTGCAGGGTCGAGATCCCCTTGTCTTTCTTTGTCCCATCACGTATTCTTGGAAGGACCTTCGACATGGGTTACCGAGGAGTGAGTGAGAAAAGTTTCTTCCGACCTTTCAAAGGAAAAAGACCGACCCGTGAAACGGTAGGGGTCATTAACGCTGAGTGATATCACATGTGAACATTTCCAAGACAATCATTCCTTCTTCCCTTTTCCTTATAATCTCCCTAGTTGACACAGAATACGTAGGAGGAATGACTCACCAAAATATAATGGACATTAGTACTCAGTTTATATTCCTTGTCAATAGACTTATAGTCCTTTTTTAATTTTATACAAAAATTTTACTGGGGAAAGAGTACTTCTACCGAGACTTTCGCTTCTTCCTTCACGGAGTGACGGGGTTTTGGTGTCGTTCCCGAACCTTCCGGGTTCCGTGTCTGGTCGTCCCGACGAGCCGGTGGTTCTCTTCTTTCCAGACCTCCTGTGGACGGAAACGTCGGGTTTGGAGAGGCGTCTTCACGGGGGTCCTCGGTGTGGAGACTCGGGACCCACCGTCTCCTCCCTCCCTTGCTACCGAATCTTCCTGGACCTCTCAAGCGACGATGACTTCACGATGACTTCGGTCAGATCAAGTCACCCTCCACCCCCACCCGTCCTCGACTCTGACTTGTTCGGTCGGACGCCCCCGACCTCCCGGTACGATTCCCCCGACGTCGTCATTTAGGGGGACTCGTCCCTCTACTTACTACTGGGACAGTGCACGACGGGGCCCCTCTCGTTGGATCCCCGGCCCCGTCTCCTCCCCGGGTCTGTCTGGTTCCCCGACCTCACGATGGGGGTGGGGGTGGGGGGCGGAGGACGAGACGGTCCAGCCGGGAATCCTGAGAAGGGTGTCCTCCGCCCCCCCGACCAGGCAGACGGTCACGTACGGATACACACCCCTTTGTCGGTTTTCCCCGGGCGGGCCGAGGGACCCCGATGTCACAGCCGAGTCGTACCGTCTATTCCAGTCCGGTTCCGGGGGTTCGACCCAGGACAGGAGTCCCCCGAGGTGGACCGGTCCGACTCGTTCCTCCCGTCGGACCCCCACCAGTGGTCTTTGGTGCCGCCCCCGCGTCCACCCCGAGGAGGGGTTTCCGGTCCATTTGTGTCTACGAGACTCGACTTCACTACCGTCCGCCCTCTGAGGTCCGAAACCGTCGTCGTCAGCCGAGAAGTAAGACGACGTGGCCTCCCGAGGGACCCGGAGGCCATCTGAGGGTCGAGGCGACGGTACCCAGAGGAGAGACGGACTCAAAATAGTTCATCCGGACCACTTCTAGAACCGGGTCTCGTGGCTCACCCAAGATGTCCTCCTCTACTTGATTCTTGGTTGTACGGTGCCCCGTACCGGTTTTTTTTTTTGTTTTTGGGTTGTTGTTTTCCCTGTAAGTCAGAATAGACCGCCTCACACCACACCTAAGTCTCTATTTCCTGCATCTATTAAGATTTTACTGTTCCCCATGCCAATAGTTAGCCGTCTATAGTGAAGTCACAAATTTTTCCTCGAGACACTCGTCGAACACCAACGGTTCACCCTCCCTCCCTCTGCCCATCTGAGTCTCGGACCCCAATCGTCTACGTCTGGTAGTGTGTCTCTTACCTACCCGTTGTTCCAGGATGACGTGTCCCGCCCCTCGATATAAGTTGTCTGACTATTCGGTATCACCGTTTCTTATACTTTTTCTTACATATATATGTATTGAGTCAGTGAATAGTTGAAATTCAATTTGTTTTAATTTTAAAACAAAATGAAGTTAATTTTATTTGTTTTTATCCTCGAGACGACAAAACGTTCAACACTATGGAACATATAGCATATATATACTATTTATATAACGAATGCACATATAGATAATTATTTACGTCGGAGTCAGCGAGTCGGCACAGACAGGTTGAGAAACGCTGGGATACTTGACATCGGGTGGTCCGCGGAGAGACAGGTACCCTAAGGGGTCCGCTCTTATGATCTCACCCAACGGTAAAGGAGGAGGTCCCCTAGAAGGGGTGGGTCCCTAGTTTGGGTGCAGAGAACTTAGACCATCTAAGAAATGGTGACTCGGTGGACCCTTCGGATATATATATAGTAAATGTACAAAGAGAGATTAAAAAGGGTTAATCTCATGTCAACTCGTAGACAGTCCAGACTTGCTCGGTCCTTCACATTGGTCCTGTACCTACGAGACGAAAGTACTAGTCAGTCAGTCAGTCAGTCAAGTCAGCGCAGGCTGAGAAAGTCAAGTCAAGTCCAGTCAAGTAAAGTCGGCGAGTCAGCACAGGCTAAAACGCTGGGGTACTTAGCGTCGTGCGGTCCGGAGGGACAGGTAGTGGTTGAGGGCCTCAAGTGAGTCTCAGCGCAGGTAGCTCAGTCACTACGGTAGTCCGGTAGAGTAGGAGCCAGCAGGGGAAGAAGAGGACGGGGGTTAGGGAGGGTCGTAGTCAGAAAAGGTTACTCATTTGAGAAGAGTACTCCACCGGTTTCATGACCTCGAAGTCACAATCGTAGTAAGGAAGGTTTCTTTAGGGTCCCAACTAGAGGAAGTCTTACCTGACCAACCTAGAGGAACGTCAGGTTCCCTGAGAGTTCTCAGAAGAGGTTGTGGTGTCAAGTTTTCGTAGTTAAGAAGCCGCGAGTCGGAAGAAGTGTCAGGTTGAGAGTGTAGGTAGGTACTGGCGTCCTTTTTGGTATCGGAACTGATCTTCCTGGAATCAGCCGGTTCATTACAAAGACGAAAACTTATACGATAGATCCAACCAGTATTGAAAAGAAGGTTCTTCATTCGCAGAAAATTAAAGTACCGACGTTAGTGGTAGACGTCGCTAAAACCTCGGGGGTTTTTATTTCAGACCATGACAAAGGTGACAAAGGGGTAGATAAACGGTACTTCACTACCCTGGCCTACGGTACTAGAAGCAAAAGACTTACAACTCGAAATTCGGTTGAAAAAGTGAGAGGAGAAAGTGAAAGTAGTTCTCCGAAAAATCGAGGAGAAGTGAAAGACGGTATTCCCACCACAGTAGACGTATAGACTCCAATAACCATTCCACCGTTTTTAGTCTCACCTTGACTCTACGAAAGGAAAGACTTTTTGGTAGGGGGTCCTGAGCCCTAGAGAACGGTTACCGTCGGTCGTACCACTGCGCTGTTCTACGGGAAAGACTGACGGAACCCCTAATTTGTCTGAACCCCTCTGTAGTGCCGTACTCTCCTTGAACCAAATAAGTTCTTCTCGAATAAAAAGTATTTGCTTAAAATCAGATTTATTTCTAAAGTGGAATTCCCTTTCTCGTCTTAACGTACAACTGAGCCGTGGAAGTAAATGTACAGAAATATTTCGCGAGTTATTTTTATCCAAGCTTTACTAACATTCTTTAGGCGGTGTCACGTGTGATTTGATATCCGTGGTAGAAATCTTAGGGAGGAGGACGAAAATACAAACCACCCTACTCCAAGGTCAGGTACCGGGTTCTACGGCGACCCCCGACCGGGACCCTTGCATGTAGTGGATGGGGTCGAGTCCCAGGGACAGTCGGCGACTCTACTGGTGGGACAACCTGAATGTCTCTTTGTGTCTCCGTGTTCTGTCGGTGAGTCCTTCCCTCTCCGTATCTCCCTTAAACGGGGTACGACCGGACAGAGGTTCTTCCTTTTCGTCTGTGGGTGTGACTCGTTCTGAAGTCCCGCGAACCCCCGTTCGCACACCTCGTCGGGGGCTCTACACTCAGACTCAGGACCCGGGCGTGACGGAACCTCACAGCGGAGCCAATCCATGGACCAGGAGATCCCTCCAAGACCTCCCACCCTTGGGTCGACCGACGCAAGGACTGTATGTCATCTACAGTTAATCGTAGTTACAATACACGTGCCTACTTAAGCAGAAGACTTGAAGTAAAAGTTCCTAGTAATGTCTAATCCCGACACGTTCTCTTTGTCTTCCGGTCGGTGTCTGTATTAGGATGTCGACGCAATTGGTGTCACTTTTCTGTGTCTACTGTAAGTAAAATTATCAAGCAAATAAATTGAGTTGAGTAGGTTCCATAATGGTAAAGTCGACCCTAGTTACATGTCTAATCATTCCTCCACGAACTATAAGAAGAGGGCACGACTGAAACTTGAACCCTCGTTGACGGGAAGTGGGGACGGACTCCGTCACGACCGGGTACATACCGACCACAGGATATTCGACCCGTCACGTCTTGATCTTTTTGGGTCACGGTTCATGGTCGATCGCACCCGCCTCCCTGTTCCCGTCCCGGCACACACCCGTGGCGTAGTCTTGCCTCGTCGTCCTCCGTCTGGACGGTCCGCCCCGGGAGAGGACTGGGGGACCTCGAGGTGCGGGACCGGACCTCCGGAGACGAGGAGAGACCCCCGGACCGGACCCCACCCGTCGTCGACGCCTCCTTAAAAACGTCGTTCTTGTCGTCCTGGGCGAACTCCCTGGGGGACCCCGGTCTCCGCCCACTCGTGACGTCAGTGCGGAGGGAGGGAGAGGTCCCGAACCGTACCCTTCCTCGAGGAGTTTACCTTGGACGGTACCTCGTTCCCGGCGCAGAGTCCGTCACTGTAAAATTTGCTTGGGTGGGAGAGAGGAGTCCGGGAGTAGACTCCGACTACAGTGTGGGCCGGGGGGGTTGACAGGTCACGCCCGTGAGGACCTGCACCCTCGCCGAGGAAGGAAGGCACTTCTGGACGCACACCAAGGACCTTCCTGAGGTCCACGAACCTTTCCTACGGAGTCGCCCGGTGGGACCACCCGCACCCGGCCCCGGTCCCTCTGAGTCCAGGTCCCAGGAGGGAGTGGGACCGGTGGGAGGTGGTCCCACCGACAGTTGTGGGGGTTCGAGTGTGTGTGTGTGTCTCTGTGTGTACGTGTGCACGTGTGGTCCTTTACCCATGACCACCGAGGCACCCACCGGTCGACTCTACCTCCCCTGACCCGTCGTCGACCCGGAGTCCGGTGACGGGGAGGGCGGGCACCCGAGTCGGACCGAACCCCAAACCTCCACTTCACCCTGCCTCGAGCCTCGACTGGGCTCGAAGGGACCCCTCTCCCTCCGAAGACATTACTCCGACCTTGACGGGGTACTCCGACCCGTTCGGCCCGTGGGAACCTCTTCCGCAGGAAGGGAGATCACCCGCGTCCTGGTGGAGGCCCGGTCACCCTCTGGTGCAGGGACGCATCCTGACCGGAGGTGTCTGAGGAATTCTCGGAGGTACCTGATTGAGGAGAGAGCCCTTAGACAGGAACACTGCCCTTCACCCACGAAGGTCCAAACTTGAGAGTGACGGGACCCTTCATTCTCAACTCACCCAAACCGGTTTACCAGACTTTCGGAACAGATTACTGTTACGAGGTCGCACACTCCGGGATTATTGAAGGTTCGTTCGTGGTGAACGTCTCCCCGGACACATCCCGTCCAGGCGGGGACCGCCCCCGGACCCGAGAGTGTCCACTGGGTGAGTCCCTGTAGACGGAGGGGTGCTCGTGACGACACACGAGCCCCCATTCCCCGAATGGAACGACCCGGCACCCAGGACAGACGGTATACTTCACTGTGGACCAGTACCCGCCATCCCCACTACCTATTCTTTTGTACGGACGCGTGTATTTCGTGGTTAATCCACACATTAGCCGCCGGTGACCGTGTGGTAACGACACCCACCAGAGAGTGGAGGGAGATTGGGCCGGTCCGAGACGTCGCACGACCCCCAGGGTTCCTCCCCTCTTAGACTCCGTCTCACCTCGCCCCGTAGTCGTAAAGGGTTCCCAGGGGAAACGGGAGTGGGGTCGGAGAACCCAACCGTACCGGTAGTGGGAGCTTCCTACCTTCGACTCCGACCAGTACCCAGAAAGACGTGGGTCACGTCCATGGGACAGTTAGACTACCCACGACCCGTCCTGGGACAGAGTCCTCTTCAAGGGAGCACTACCCCCCGACTGGACTCCGAGACCTCGGTCTTAGTTGGTTCTCAAGTCCGACCAAGGTTCCAACCTTGGGTTCCCGTCCGTGTCCCGTATACTCGGAGTACCAGTCTCCCTGGGCTACTCTAAAGTTCTCTTCGTTGCTCCACCCCTCCCGGTAGCGGGGTCGGACCCACGTCTTTCGTCCCTCCCTCCCGAAGGACCTTCTCCTCCATAGACTCGGTTACTTTCCATTCAGTCTCGATAGAGTCTCTTTCCTCCCCCCGTACGTAAGGTCCCGTCACCCTTGTCGTCCACGTCACCCTCTGTTGGAACTCACTGGAACCCGAAGGGAGACCCCGGGGGCTCACCCGACCATGGACTGAAGAGAAAAGGGTGGGCAAATGACAGTCGATAGATAAAAATAAACAGAACTAAGGATCAGGCCTACTCAACTGTCGAGAGTGTAGACAGTGGAAGGAGAACGGGTTCGTGTGTCTCCGTCGGCCTGGCGTCGAAGGACAGACGGAAGCACGTCTCCTCCTCCTCACGGTAATGGGTCGACACGTGCGGGGTTCGGGCGCGGAGGGTCCGTCGAGACTGAGACGTCGTCGTCCGCAGATGCGTCCGAGGACCGTGGCTCCGGTGTCCAAGGGCCCAGAAGGAAGATAGTAGGAAAGGACGGATCTTAAAAGAAATTCCCTCTGGGAAGAACCCCCCGCCAGATCGAAGTCTCACCTGTAGTGGACCCGGCGGTCGGGCGACCCCGGGACTCTGTCGGGGCCTCCGTCGCCTGACAGAAGGGACGAAGAAAATCTCCAGTGAGCAAAGCAGAACGTAGACAGGATAGAGTCGGAAAGGGATCGAGGTCCGGTGGAGGAGTCCCTGGTCCCCCGACCCCATCAAAGAACCACTAACTTAAATCCCTTCATAGAAATGACATTAACATAATACAATTTGTGTTATCTCAAGGTCTTTATCTACTTTGGTAGGTGAAAGAGAAAAAAAAGGACTATTCCACAAATGTTTCCTGTGCAGGTAGGTAGGAGTATATCTATGGGGGTCGGCGTGAGTGACTTCCTCGTGTCTGGGTCGGACAGGGACGCGACTCCAACGACAGGGGTGTGAGCCGAGAGGTCCCGAAGGAATATACACACACACAAAACAGGTGCGAATAATTTACTGTAGTATCACATATAAAAGGACACTGACAAGATAAATGAGTGATAGCCCAGTCACTTAGTGACGATTTGCAGTGGGGTGACATGTCCACCTGGGACTAGTTTACCAGTCGCCTTGGAATACGAAAATAAACAGTCGATGAGGAACACGTGGATCATGAAACACGGTCTGTGTCTCGACCCGTGACCCTTGGCTCTACTGTCCCACTCTTGTCGCACGGGCCCCAGTAGGCCGGCACTCGTGGCCCGCCCTAGGCACAATCCCGTCTAAGGTTAAGTCGTGAACTAACAAAAAGTCAGGGATTCAGCACAAGCTGAGACACACTGGGGTACTTGACGTCGTACGGTCCGAGGAGACAGGAGGTAATAGAGGGTCTCAAACGAGTCTAAGTATAGGAAACTCAGCCACTACGGTAGGTTGGTAGAGTAAGAAACAACGGGGGAAAAGGAGGCTGGGAGTTAGGAAGGGTCGTAGTCTGAGAAAGTTACTCAGTCGAGAAACGTAGTCTACCGGTTTCTTGACCTCGAAGTCGTAGTCAGGAAGGTTACTTATAAGTCCCAACTAAAGGAAATTCTGACTGACCAAACTAGAGGAACGTCAGGTTCTCTGAGAAGTCGAGACGATGATCGGTTTCAACAACGCGTACTGGCGCTAGTCGTATACCAACCGTAATTACAAACAACTCGTCTCGATTTCCAAAAATAAACATCCTCCCTTTAGATAATGAAGGTAAAACGTTGACTGTTTTACATCGTAGTCGAGTCACTAAAACTTCGGACCAAATCCAGCGAGTCCCACGGATATCCTGGTGTCGACGGACCCAAGCCGGTTGCGGGCCAGGAGGTGTCGAGTCCCTTCCCGGACCGTCTTCTCAAACAACTTCGCAAGGTGCCTGAGGAAAGGACGTCGGTTGTACTTCTCTGACACACGTGAGACGTTTTAAGACGCTCTACGACTCTCGTCTGACCCGTCAGAGGTACACCCGGGGCCGCCAAACGTAAGGGTTGTGTGCCGAAGGAGAATAAGTAATCAAAAAATTTCTCCTTCGTTTTAAATTACTCCCCCATACCGACCAACCCCGTCCTCGCGCGACGAACCCGTCCCGTCCCAGTGACCCGCTCCCCCGGGAAGGACGTGGCACCAATGGGACTGCTGGTCGTCGCGGACGGGACAGACGACACTGGGGTAGTGGAGCGCAGAGAGGTACTACACCCGGAGTGGACTGTGGGAGACGGGTCTCGGATGTACGGCAGATAGCATTGACGGGAGAGACCGACAGAATGTAAGAGGGTGGGAAAGACGGTGTCCTCTCCCTTCTTTCCCGGGTCTGGGGGGGTGGTGTCTGTGTGTGTTCGTCGGACGTCCCACAGGGTAGGCTACAGGTGTCCGGACGGTTTCAGAAGACAGGGCCTCCGAGGAGACGGGCGGCGGACGGACAAGGAGCACGCCAGAAGGACGTGCTCACCCTCCTCCACCCCATCCCGTCCCCGTCCAGTCCATCGGACGTCCCTTCGGACTTTCATGGTGCGTAGACCCCCTTACACCCGCTTAGACCCCTCGTACCTTCCCCGTGTCCGTCTCCGCCCCACCTCGTCCGGGGGTCCCGCCTGCAAATTAGGTCCCCACTCACTACCGACCGGACGGGCTTGTCAATGTCACGGGTGCACGCCAGTACACCTGTTCTGGGGAGGATGACTAGTGACTAGTGGATGAAAGAGGGAAGAAGTTCCCTGTCTCCCTACAACGAAACTCTTACAGATGCTCTCAAACGGTCTGGTCTGAACAAACAGGGGATACAGACACCAACAATGCCGTTCCAAAAAAGTAACCTCTGGTAAAGTGAAAGTATAGTTGGTGGTTCAGGAGTTATTTGACCAACGCAAACGTATAAATATAGATGTATACTCTATAATGTAGGATAGTGTATATCGAGACTTCGTCGTTTCCTTTGTCCTCTCTTTCGACACGTAGAGCCGTGATTTGGTCGACCCCTCTGTACACTTTATCTCACTCCAGTGTCGAAAAAATAACTTTCATTTTCTTATAGACAAATAGGTAGGTAGGTGACTACCTACAGACCCAATAATGGAAGACCGATAAGATTTTTACGACAATTTTTGTACCCTCGTGTTTATGAACTCAGGGACGAAAGTTAATAAAACGTGTCGATAGGTCCTCAACTTGACGACCTAGTTTACCGTTAAGATACAAATTAAAAAACTCTTTGTCGGTATGGTAAAAGACGCCACCGACGTGATAAAATGTAAGGATGGTTGTTACATGTTCCCAAGGTCAAATAGGTGTGACACCGTTTGTCATCAGGAGAAAATAAAAAATTATCATCAATAGGATCACACACACTCCACCCCACCCCAAACTAAACGTAAAGAGACCACGAATCACTTGTGTATAAAGACATGAAAAACATATAGAAGAAACCACTTTGTAGATAATTAGGAAAGATGTAAAAAATTTTAACCCAACAAAAACGACAACTCGATACCTGATAATTAGGGAATAGTCTGTATACTAAACGTTTGTAAAAGAGAATAAGACACCTTACGGAAAAACGAAAAAGGTGTAACGGGAGACAACGTGGCTTTGACAAATCAAAACTACTTTAGTAGATGAAAGGAAAGTAACGGACACAAAAACTACAGTCTACGTTTAGTGACGATTTAGGTTACGATACTTCGAGGGGGTAGTAAGGGATATAAAAAAGTTTTCTTAACATCAATTGTGGATTAGGAACGATTTTACGGGTTTCTTCACAACTATCTGACGTCAGGAATCTTTATGATAATTTTTTTATTGAATGCCTTCGGTTTAAGGTAAGGTCTTTTAGTTAGTAAAGTTCCATTTGTTAGATCACAGTAAATTATTTAAGTGTTACCACACGCACGGGGGATAAAGACGTAGTCATGAAATACCAAGTCTTTGTAAAAGTGTGGATAAAAGGGTGAACTAGACGTGTCATTAGGACTCTCAGCCTGGCTTGTCATTTGTTTAATGTGTCCGACCTCCCCTCCCTCCCCTTTGATAAACACTTTCTGACAACGGTCCGTCCATGACACGGTCGTTCAAGAAATTGAGTAGTCCAATTTCTTGAGTTCAAGAGTGGAACTGAGACTGCTGTGGGTGGGGCCGGCACCCGAACAGTCGATCCGAGTCACCAAGGGAAGGAGGGAGTAGACGTGCAGTCGATCTCCGTGACCGCTAAAACTAACGACCGATGCAGGTGAAGATAGAGGTCAGGTAGTCGTGAGAGTTCTTACCCCGTTTAGAGTGACGTCCGTGATCCTTCAGGGATTCCTTACTCGTTGTCCCCGAGTAGTTTTTCGTTCTCACTCCACGGTCCTCGGGGAAGTTCCAGTGGACCAGGGAAGAGGTTACGATTCCTACTCCTTTCCTTCCGGGATCTTTTCTGCCTTAGCATATCGGGGCAGGTGTCGGGCCGCCCTGAAAGAATTCGAGGGGAGGAATTTGGGAAGGTGGACGTCCTCCTTTTCCCTGTGGACACGGACACACTCGGAGTGGTCCAGGGGTGGCTCTAGCGACGGAGCACAAATAGAGGACTCAGGACCGGTGTGGCCCGTCGCACACTTATGTGTCCTTCGGTTCCGACCCCGTCGCTCCTTTCGCTGACAGTGCGTCGAGTGAACCCCGTCTGCGGTCGGGTCCAGGGACGTTCGGGTGCTGAGACGACACGTGTGGAGGTCCCCGCAGACACTCGGAGGACTCCTGACGTTCAAGAGTCCACTGTCTGAGGTGAAACGGGAGGTGACTCTGGCGGTTGTTGGGGTTGTGTCACCTCTCTCGGTCTGGTCACACTCGTTTTAGACAGAAAGAAAATTTCAGTCACCGACGGTGATGGCCAGTCCCGAATGGTTACTTCCGGTCGCTACAGCCCGTCGGCGGTCTAAACTGAGTACTAGAAACTACTGAATTGTCACTTTGTGTTTAGGGCGCACTCAGTCCGACGTCGACCACCCCGGAGTGGTCCGACCTTTGCAACTTCCTTAGGAAACCGGAGGCCTAGGTGGGGTGGGGTTGGAAAAAAAAAAAAAAAAAAAAGGTTGGGACAAAACTAAAACTGGAACAAAACAGCAATGACAAACTGTAATAATAATTCGTAAAGTCAAAAAAAAAAAAAAAATTTCTTAGTATCTATTAATCTTGATCTTCTCAAGGAAACGGTAGTAAAGGGTGGGCCAAAATGTCTACGACAGGTTCCAGACGACCCTCCGTTTTTATCCTGACCCCGGACACAGGTTAAGACACAGTCACCGGTCCGTGGCTTTGGTCGGAGAACCGGGGTCGGACACCGACCCCTCCGAGTGCCAGGTGACCCTTGTTCGGTCCGGACGAACATCCCCTTCTCGAGACAGGAAAGGGGCTGGGAGGAGTCAGGGCGCGAGGGGCCCAAGATAAGATCGTGGCAGGTGGGGCGGGGGAAAGGACGACTTAAAATGAGTTAGAGTATCGCCTAAACCCGTCAGAATCCAATTCGTCCGTTTCAATAATTGGCCCGCGGGAACCGAGCGGCCGGAAAGGACGGTAGGTTGCGGGCCGGTCCGGTTGAGGTGCCGGGACGAACGTCCTCCCGAAGGACCTCAGCCGCCGCCGTGCTCCACCGGAACCGGAAAATGAGGAAGGTCCCAACCCGAGTCCCTGAACGTCCTCTGAGGGCGTGGGTGCCGCGAGCACTCGACCAGGCTCGGGTGGACCGCTGGGACGGGTGGAGAAGGCCCAAAGGGCCCTCGCCTCCGCCGGCGACCCTCTCTCCTATCCGACTGCCTGACCTCGCGACCCGAGCGTCTGCGGCGCGTGCGCGGCCTCGGGCGCCTCGGCAAATCCTTTGCTTCTCGAGCGCGCGGTCCGGGACCCGGCCGGGGCGTCCGGAGCGGGGAGAGGCTGTCCGGGGCGGAGGAGTGAAGCGGAGAGGTCCGGGGCGGGGAGAGCCTACCCGGGCCTGGCGGGGCGGGGCGGAGGGTTCCGGTGCGGGGGTGTGGACCGGGGCGGGGCTCGGGGCGGGTCGCCGGCGCGACAGCCTCCTGGTCGGCCGACGCCGAGCGCGCCCACGACCGGGTTCGCCGCCCGCCCCAACGCCGGGCTTCAGGCCCGGCCCACCGGGCTCCGCGGGCTCGGGCCACACGGGTCAGCCGGCGCCGGCGCCCCGTCGGTACCGCCTCCGGCGCGGCGTAGTGGGCCGCGACGGGAGCCCCGACGACCTCGACACGCGCGACGACCCCCGGGGGGCCCTGTCGGAAGCGCCGGGCCTCGTCCACTCCCGATCCGCGCCAGTGCCGCGCCCGCCCCGCCCCGTCGCCGCTGTCCGGACACGCGTGGCTCGGGGTCCGCAGGCGCCCCGACCCCGCGACGCAGGTTCAGGCCGCGCCGCTGGCGGAGGTCGGCGCCCACACCCTCGTCGACGGCCGGCCGGGGGGTCGGCGCCACCTCAGCGCTCGCCGCCGCCCGACCCCCGAGGGCGGGCGAGGGGAGAAAGGCCTTCTGGCGAGACCGCCCTGGGCCACGTCCGCGTGGCGCCTCTCGCCCGACCTCTGGCGCGCGCAGGCAGCCGGACGAAGAATTCGCGAAGCCGGCGAACCGAAGAGGCAGAGTCCTGCGGGTAGACCCGGTCCACCTCTGCACCGGCCCGGCGGACGTGAAGGCTCGGGAGGTCCTGGTTTAGAAACAGGAGACAACTCACTAAAGTCAGTAAGGCGTCTAAGACACAGAGGATCCACGGCCCCGACAAGATCCGTCCAGTATTCCTACAAGAACCATCTAAATTCCTGGCGGAATTACATAAAACGTAAATCTACCATTCGCTACTTTCCTCGACAAAAAGGCGACATTTTGTGAACTGTTAGGCGGAGAGGGACAAGAGGCGAGACGTGGGACCATCGGCTTCACCGTTCGAGGATAGGGAAAGAGACCCTGCCGTCGAACTCTGTAAGAGGAACAAAGAAGGGACACAAGAGTGAAACAGAATCAAGGCCTCGGGACCGAGAGAGACCTCACCCAGACGCTGGGAGGGGGAACGGGGTCTACGGACACTGCGACAGTAAAGAGAGAACAATCACCGCTACGGGCCACACAAGTCTCAGGGACTGGGACGACGGGAATGGGACCGTCCAGGAAAGGAGACCAAGGTCTACTGTAATTCCTTTCCGTCTCTTTCCGTAAACTCATAAATTCCGACGGGCCAACTTACCTGTAATGGGTCTCCACGATTTGCGACACTTTACTAGGACTACGTACAGACCATCACCGCATCACCAGAGATGAGGAGCCGAAATCATATTCCGGTTAAAGGTGCTAAAGACGTACAGGGAGGAGAGAGTCCGTGAGGAGAGGCAGACCCAGGGAGAAGCCAGAGAGCACAGGAGACTGGGAACACCTAACTCAGCTCGGTAGAGGGACGGAGAGTCACGGTTCACCGTAAGGGGGGAAAAAGAAGACTGCCCTTTACTGGACCAAAGCCAACACTAGAAGAGGCGTCAATCCGACAGAACACAGAGATCGCTAATGTTGTGACAGAGAATCGACGACACTACACTTCCCCACTTAGTTGACCTTATAAACGTCACCATGAAAGGACTCGATTTGTCTGACGTCGTAAAGGGTTCCGTTCACCCGGCAGCCGGTAAGACGTAAACTCAGAAGTAGGACAAAAGATATGAACCGAAGACAATCCCGAACCCGTCTCCTACCCTCCTTGTCACCAACTTCCTCGTCCTCTTTTTCGTCACAACACCCCACCTCATTGTAGGAGGAAGATTCTGGTTGTAATTACAATGTCCATTGGTTTGTATCGTATAGTAAGTAAGTCAAGATAAAAGTCGACAATATAATAAAACTTACAGGTTCAGAAAAGTCAAGTCAAGTCAGCACAGACTGAGAAACGTTGGGGTACCTGACGTCGTGCGGTCCGGAGGGACAAGTAGTCGTTGAGGGTCTCGAATGAGGTTGGATACAGGCGACTCAACCACTAAGGTAGGTTGGTAGAGTAGGAGACACCAGGGGAAGAGGAGGACGGGAGTTAGATAGGGTCCTAGTCCCAGAAAAGTCTACTCAGTCGAGAAGTGTAGTCCACCGGTCTCATAACCTCAAAGTCGAAGTTGTAGTCAGGAAGGTTACTTATAAGTCCTGACTAAAGAAAATCCTACCTGACCAACCTAGAGGAACGTCAGGTTCCCTGAGAGTTCTCAGAAGAGGTTTTGGTGTCAAGTTTTCGTAGTGAAGAAGTCGTGAGTCGAAAGAATATCAACTTGAGAGTGTAGGTATGTACCGATGACCTTTTTGGTGTCGAAACTGATCTACCTGGAAACAACCCTTTCATTACAGAGACGAAAAATTATACGGTAGATCCAACCAGTATTGAAAGGAAGGTTCCTCATTCGCAGAAAATTATAGTACCGACGTCAGTAGTAGACGTCACTAAAACCTCGGGGGGGTTTTATTTCAGACGGTGACAAAGGTGACAAAAGGTTCAGAAAATTTACTCCAAGTCGAAAATGAAGAATTTTTAGTAGTAAACAGAGACTAAGTCAGTAAGGATAAACCACTGTGTACTTTTGTCTTCGGGTCTCTATACTCTGTATTGGTCGAACTACAATCCTATCACATCACCGGATTGAAAACCAAAATAAATAAGGAATCTACCCCACCACAATCAAAATAACTCCAATCACTGTTTCTTACGTTCGTATGTCAAGTTAGGGATCACTCAATGACACCAGTCAATGTAAAGGGAGGTGAGGAACCAACGATACCTCTGATCTGTGTCTCTACGCTTCCGTAGGTAGTATTTAGACAGTGTCCTACTACCTTTTCACGAGTCTCGGGGAAAGTATCACATCCAACGACCGTATTTAGAACACATACCTTCGTGTAAAAATACAACACAAAAAAAAAAAAAAAATCGCCTTCCGGAGACCGAAAGTTAAAGATCTCGTCGTGGTAGGTTGTCTTGAAAGGTCTACTACCGTTGGTCACAACCAGTGGAAGTGGTGTGTCACACCACCGTCGACCGGCGTCCTCCGATGACCGACGAATTTCACACCGATCACGGTGACTCCTTGATTTAAATATAAAGTAAATCAAAATTAATTAAATTCATCAGGTTACACCGATGACCACTGACACAACCTGAAAGGATCTCGTAATTTTTTTTTTTTTAGATAAAGACAAAATAAAGTGTTTACTGTCGGTCAGGGTATCACTTTTAGTTACGGCAATATAGTAGATTGCTTAAATCTCACAACACCAAAAATGAAAAATCATTCAAGAACAGACCCTCTGGTCTCGTCCTTTGATGGGACCCACCTCAAACACTTTTTCCTGGAGTCAGAAGGAGGACCCCCACCCCGCCCACTCCCCGTCAACGTCATACATAGTCTCTCATTATACTTGGGAAACCCCAGTTCCCAACGTGAAAGTCCTCAAATCAGATTAATATCTCAGTCTCTACGGGTTCGTGCATGTCCATTGACGGGCAACAAATCGCACTACTTCTGATCTCTTGTTGGGTCGAAAGACAGTCTTCCCCTAACCCGTTTTCATCACGATTTGACAGGTGTCATCCTGTGGGATTTCACAGGTGTACTCGAAGGGACCACCGCGATCACCATTTCTCGGGGGGACGGTCACGTCCTCTGCATTGTCCCCACCCAAACTAGGGACCCAGCTCGTCTCAGGGATCTCCTCCCGTACTGTCGGGTGAGGTCACGAGAGCGGACCTCTGTGTGTACCTGTCTCCTCGAACCATCCGATGTCCGGCACCCCAGTGTTTCTCTGTCCTGACCTCTCTGAATCGCGTTTCACAGTTGTCCCCTCAGTCGTGTGACATACCAATGTACCCCTTTCCGATTACTTCAGTAAATTCATACTACTAACGCAAATACTTTTTTAGTAAATATGTAAATCCTTTACTAGTCGGACACAGGGTACGCTACATCTCGTAACGAAATGTCAGTACCCTAATACCCCCTCCATAAGGGAAGGATCATAATAAAGATATAATAATAATAAAACATTTTTACTCTGACATAACGAATAGATTAGTCTCCTCTGTTATCCCTAAAGGTAAAACCCCTTTTGTGTCTGTCTACACACTACTTGACGATTCATGGTCCAACCGACGTGACACCGGTGTAGTGAAAGTCACTGACTTCCATTCATCACCCTCAATATCTCAAGTACCCGAAATCGTATTAAAAGACACGTCTGACTTGTACGGAGGTCTCTAGTGCTCACGGTCCCTCCCTGACCTACTCGTCGTGGGGGTGTCCCGGTAGGACACACGACTGGCACCCGGGTCTTTCTCCTCCCATCGCGTAGGGACGTGGGAAGGTTCCCACTGTGTCCCGGTGACACAGCCGCCGCTGCGAGACCGCCACGACACTCTCCCCTCCACCTGAGGCTTACCACTGTAAGGTCCTCCACTACTCGGTCCGCACTCCGACGTCCCCCGCACACCGGGACCGACGTCCCACTCCTCTCCGGGGGAGGTCACTCACACTCTCTCCTCGCCAACGACCACTCCTCCCCCGACTCCGTACTCGACCCGTGACAGGGCGTCTCGTTTCTCGTGTCGTAACACTGTCCGCGCACATAGCTCCGCTGGCTCCTGAAGCCCGTGGTCGTCGAACCCGAGGGACCGAAACCTTCGCCTGGCCGACGACGGGCCCACGTGTTCGTCACATCCCCGGACAGACTGGGCCCTGCGCGACACCCTAGGGACGCACCTCATCAATCACTCTCACCACTACTCATCTTTGTTTCTGGAAAAAAATCCAGACCGAAGGGCCCACCACGATCGCCATTTCTCGGTCGAACGGTTACGTGTTCTACATTCCTACGTCCAAGCCAGGGACCCAGCCCGACTACGGGACCTCTCCCCGTACCGTTGGGTGAGGTCATAAGACCGGACCTTTTAAGGTACCTGACATATCAGGGACCCCAACGTTTCTCAGTCTGCGCTGACTCGCTGAAAGTGAAAGTGAAAAGATCGTTGCTGTTGTTGTTTTCGACAGAGTACGGCACACCTCTCCCGAACAAACAAGGGACCGACACCTGACACCAGACGAGATCCTCGACAACGTGGAACTCCCCTCCGCGACGGGTCAGAGACACCTACGTCGTAGAGTGTGCTCCTCCTTCATCTGGTCGTGCACAAGTATCACCTAGCCAGGTTTGACGGCCTCAAACTTTCCTTCCAAAATCCCTCCCAAAATTTGCACACTTCTGTTCCAAAGGAAGGTATGTACTTCTAAAATTTAATATGTTATTCCAAAGGGTACAAACTAGAACCAAGGATGACTGGTTCCTGGATGACCAGGAACCGTCATTGAAAAGGGGGCTTCTTATTTGTTTGACAGTGGACCTAAGTCTAATGTAGAGTACTTTTACTCGCGCAACTCGAATCTCACATAAATCACTGACTTTTACGACAGTAATATCTTCAGGAAACTTCAGATCCGCAGGGGACAACATGGAGACTAAGAATAACTTTACAACGACGACCGACAAGGAAGAAACGGTCCGTTCCAGTGCAAAAGGACCACTGTCACCACAAGAAGGAGTGCAGTCCAGATCCCAAGGAGTTTCCGGGATCCTATGGGTGAGGGGTGGCACGGGGTCCGGTGGAGAAAGGAAGGGGTGGAAAATATGGGTCTCTCAGGACAAAATTTGAACAGATAGAAATCGACCGAACCGTGGGGAGGAAGAGTGAGTGTCTGACTCCAAGTATATGGAAGGAGCCTTTTAGACTGTAGTTGGACCGCGGATACAAACAAATCAGTATTGAGGGGTCTTTCTTGAGGTAATCCATAAATCAAACTATTCTTCCACAATCTTCTACGGAATACAATAAACCCCCTTCTCGCTTTTCTATTTTGAATTTTTTGAGAACCTGGTTCAATGTCGACTTTTCTTAACTCCGATTTTCTCGGGGAAAACACCTACGACCCTGCCGGCACAGCTACGCCCCCTCCTCCGTCGAGGAGAGACACAGGTCGTCCCGGAGGGAGTGAGGGGAAACACAGGGAGACGCAGTCTCCACTGTGTTCGTTGCACGCACCACCGGGCCGACCGTACCGTCAGAACAACAAGTCAACGGTTCAGCACAGACTGAGAAACACTCGGGTACCTGACGTCGTGCGGTCCGATGGGACAGGAAGTGATAGAGGACCTCGAACGAGTTTGAGTACTGGTAACTCAGTCACTACGGTAGGTCGGTAGAGTAGGAGACAGCTGGGGAGAAGGACGGGAGTTAGAAAGGGTCGTAGTCCCAGAAAAGATTACTCAGTCAAGAAGCGTAGTCCACCGGTTTCATAATCTCGAAGTCGAAGTCGTAGTTACTTGTAAGTCCCAAACAAAGGAAATCCTAACTGACCAAACTAGAGGAACGAGAGGTTCCCTAAGAGTTCTTAGAAGAGGTCGTGGTGTCAAACTTTCGTAGTTAAGAAACCGTGAGTCGGAAGAAATATTCAGATTGAGGGTGTAGGTATGGACCTATGATGACCTTTTTCGTATCGAAACTGACATACCTGGAAACAGTCGTTTCACTATAATAGACGAAAATTATACGACAGATACAGTATCGAAAAGAAGGTTCCTCGTCCGTAATCCGCGCACAGTCGTTTACACAGACACACCTAGACCATTCTACGTCTCGGGAAGAGCCCAGAGTGGGAGACGTGGTCAGAGACTCCCCCGAGTCCTCTGAACTTGACCCAGGGAAGCGAATCAGGGACTTGAGTGGAGAACTTTCCCTTTGAGTCTCCCCGGTTCAATAGACGACACCAAGAGCACCGCGACCCTAGACTTGAGACCAGAGAATAGCGCCACGACCTCGGAACCTCGGCCTCGGAACCTCGGCTCCCCGGTCAAACCACAGACACAGTCGCCGACTTGTTGGTCCGAGACTTTCCCAGACAGCGAGAGCCTCTCTCCCGGACTCTCAGGGATTTTCGTCCAGAATAGTAGAGCTCGACGACCACCTTGTTCGGTCCGTGTGCGACGACTTGAGCGGACCCCAAACCCCCGACCTCTCCGGTCTTCTGTCCGGCACCTACGAGGGACTCCCGACCTGTCGCGTCCCGGAGCCACGACTGAGAGTAAAGGCGGACGGGGTCCAACGGGTCTCCTTCCCTCAGTTCCCGGGCAGAAGAGATCTAGGTCTCCACGACAGCCAGAAGCACGGAGGAAAACAGTACTTCCTCCTGTCAGTCGGGCGGCGACACTTGACGTACTGCGACCGATTCTTGTCCTTCGCGAGGAAGGCCTTCTTCTCTCTCTCCGGGTCTCACCTCGACCCCTTCCCGCAGGGGCCGCCGGGATCCCCGGGCCTGCGGCTCCTGCACTTGTAGGGGTTGCCGCACCTGGACGAGCGAGACGGCGTCGAGACGAAGGGTCCATACGTACCCGACCGGAAAAGGAGGTGCTCGGTCACGGACGACTACTCGCCCGAAGACAAGACCGAAGTGAAAGAGGGACCAACATCTCTTGAACCCAGTCTCCTGAACTGTCTTCCCGGACAGACCTCTGAGGCGGTTCTTTAACTACCCCAAAGGACCAGAAGCCCTAATTTTGGACGTCTCCGTCCCTGTGGGGAAGGGGCGACCCGAACCCTGGATCAGAGACGAGGTCCACATCGGACTTCCAAGACGGACCCCCGGACAGGGGGCTGGGAAGTGCTTCCGAAGTCTCGTGTCTCATGGGCGTCTCTGTGACGACGACCACCCCCCAGGGGCTCCTTCCGCGACGTACCGGCCTCCTCAATCGTACTGACCGGCAGTTTCTCGGTGTACACTGGTACCCCACCCCCCCTGCACAGGACAGCGAATACCAATCGGGTCCGGAGTCCCGTCTGGGGTGTACCGACCTGACTTCGAGGAAGAAAGAAAAGAGACGGACGTCCCCCGAACACACACCGGAGACTCGGGTCTCTCCTGACACAGGTGAAAGACCACGACTGGCTGCAGACGCCGTTGTCTTGGATGCCGCACCACCGTGTCATGATGGCTGGGGACGTGCATGCACCAAACGTGTCGAAGGAAGACTTTGACGCAGATCCAGCACCCTAATAAAACGTCACTTTATGTGTGATGCACCGGTAGTGATAAAATTGACAATTTTTTACACATCAAGTTACCGCAATTCCTACAAGCACCACGGCTCGGTGGTAGGGGTGGCAGATCAAGGTCCTGCACAAATAGTGGGGTCTTCCACCACCCCAGAGTAATCGTCGTGAGGGGTCAGGGGCGACGGGGGTCGGGACCCGGTGACGAGCAGACGAGAGACGGAGACACCGACACGGACAAAACCTGTAAAGCACAGCCACCTTAGTACGCCGTACACAGGAAGACATAGACCGAAAAAGGGTGAATCACACTACAGAAGTCTCGAGCGGGCACAACCTCGTCCACGGTCCCGAAGGGAGGAAAAGTGCCGACGACACTATAAGGTACCACATACACTTGGTGTAGGACGAAGAGGCGAGGAGTCGCCTCCCTTGACCCCGACAAAAGGACACACAGTCCACGGACCCGAATCCAAAACTCTTCTACTGAGTCAGTAGTTCGTAAACCCCTCACGAAAGACCCGTCCCGCCCACACACACTGGGTCGACCGGAACCCCTCAAACATCCCTGGTACTGCCTGGCATTTCATGTCCCATTAGTCGACGGATGAAGGTTGGGACTTCTTCTGAGGGGATCCCGGGTCTACTCCCCAGGGACTATAAAAAACGTATCAATTTTTTTTTATAAAAATAACTTTATATCAACTAAATGTTACAACATAATCAAAGTCACACACCGTTTCACTAAGTCAATATGTATATATATATATATGTGTGTGTGTGTGTGTGTGAAAAATTCTAGAAAAGGAAATGTCCAATAATATTCTATACCTTATATCAAGGGACACGATATGTCATCCAGAAACGACAAATAAAATATACATCTTCATATATGTAAAATTAGGGGTTTAGGGTTAAATAGGGAGGGGGAAATGGGAAAACCAGTAGTATTTAAACAAAAGACACTTAAATAAAGACAAAACAATGACTCAAGTGACAACGTAGCAAAATCTAAGACGTATATTCGCCACAGCAAACTATAAACAGAAGGAGACCGAATGAAGTGAATCACGCTATTACAGATCCAGGTAGGTGCAATGACGCTTACGGTAATAAAGTAGGAAAGAATACCGACTCATTATAAGGTGGCACACGTGAGTGGCGGAGAAGAAGTAGGAAAGTAGACACCTCCCTGTGTCGAACAAAGGTACAGAACCGATGACATTCGTCACGACGACACCTGGAACGCCCCGCACCTAGAAAACCTTAATACAAAAGAGGTGTGTGTACCACCCGGGAGGTTATAACACGAGAAACACTCGACACGTCTCTCGATACGGAAATCTTAGGGAGACGACACAAGAAAAGACCACCGATAGGGGGGTAGTACCCGGCTCCGGAGAGGACGGGGGAGGAGTCAGGTGTTACGGGTGAACCGGGGGTCGGGAGAACTTATACCGGAAAACGGATTCACCCCTGGGGAAGAACACAGAGTGACATAAGACTGACACGTGGGGAAAGTGACTTCCGTCGCTCGAAGAGGGCCCGTCCCCGGTCAGAATGGCAGAGACATCGGGGTCGCGGAGTGAGTCTCGCTCGAGGGGTGCCCGAGGCAGTCACAGCCACCTTTCCAACCACGAGAGAGAACACTCCGCTACTGCGTCCGCCCTGGCCGGTCTACACACGTTCTGCCGACAGGTCGGGGACAGGTCCGAGGAGAGGCAGATCTCTATGGTCGTGGTAACTTTGACCTCTGGCCCGGAACGGTCCTAAACTGCCCTTCACTGTCACGACAACGAAAAGAGGTCCTACTCATGACGAAGATGTTGCCGTTCTGCGTGACCCTCCGCGACCCCGGTCCGCCCCCGCGCCGGCCGACGAAGCACGGGAAGCGCCACACGCACCAGAGGTCCAAGGGCATAATGTTGCGGGAGTTCCTGACAGAGAGAACCACTCAGACGTGGGCGGGGGGTCTTTCGGACGGACGTGGGACCCGTCGGCCTGAAGACCCGAGGGTGTGGGTCTCATGAGGGGACCGTCACTCTTCAGGACCTTGAGGACCTCGTCTCTGAAGTCGAGACTAATCGTCAAGTCTTCTGCTACTAATCTACGAGTATAAATAAAACACTAAACTAAAAAGAAAGTTAAAGTCAAATAACTGAGTAGACTTCAAGACATTTCTAAAGCTTCAACTGTTAGTGTATTTTCTGAAACGACGTTTTGATAGAAATTATGGGTCGGGCGGGGGACCTGGTGAGGTAAACCATTACTTTAGGCTTAACAGAACAAAAAAAAAAAAAAGAAACGTTCATCATTTTCATTATACTACTTCTACCAAATAAATAAAAATTAACTGCACATCAACTAAATGTTGCACAATTAAAGACGGCATATCGTTTCACTGAGGCAAACTGTATATGCATAAGTAAGACAAATAAGAAAAGGCAAGACTAAGTAGCATCCTACAACTTATATCAAGAGACACGACATGACAACCTACGACGAATAGGCAAGACACACACTATCAATCGTGGACTATCAGGGTTTGAGGCGGGGGTCGGGAGGGGTCAGTGGGGAGAGAGCGTAGGTGGTCAGACAAGAACGTAGGCACTCAGACACAGACAGTGCCTGTCGAAGCAATCACAGTATAAAATCCAAAGTGCCCATCGACCACGGTACACCACGAGCAGGGAGACAAAGGCCGACCGAGACTACCAGAGGTCAACGTAAGTACAACGACGTCTAGTGCAATAAAGGAAGAAAGCATACCGACTCATCGTCAGGTAGCATATATCCAGGGTGCAGTCACCTCTACCGGATTGAGAAAATTTACTAAAAGTCAAGATCGAAACAAATTTAAAACGAAGAGTTCAAGGAAAGTCTTCGTAAAATACGGAACACAGGTTTCCAATCCTTTGATCTCCATTTAATCTTGTAAACAGAAGATTTTTGAATTTTTATTTTAAAACCAGATTTCAGTTTATAAATCCGGACTCAAAACGACTCACCGAGTACTAATTGTCTATAACTCGATCATTATCCGGGGAAACCACCAATTGTACAATTAAGTAATGACCGATAAGTCTTTTGTGTAGTTTAAATGAATATAATGTTTAGGCGGGAGGGAAAAAAAACCAGAATTTATACTCCAAATATAAATTGAATAACTACAAAAAAGAACAGGTCACACCAATCATTTTTCGTTCACCAAACCAAAAAAACAATAAGTATCACGGGAACACAATAAATTAACTATCTGTTCCCAAGGGTTTGGCCCAAGACACTTTGTGACCAACTGTACAATAACCGAGAGAACTCCACCCTCCAAAGGTCTAATTCCTTTCGACTTCTTTCTGTCTGAATAAGGGGAAAACGACCCATTGTACGGTCTGACGATTTAACACACTACTTTGGACAAACTCAGTTGCTAAAGGTTTGATTAAATTGACGCCCTACGAAGGAAAAAAAAACTTTTGTTTGTACACAATTCATTTACAGAACTTTATGTATCATTTACAAGTAAAGTGAGGCCATCAAGGAAGACCTTCTAAAATGGATATGTAGAACAAAAAAGATACAAAACTAATAATACCTGTCAACTCTTTAATAATCCTATAAACACTAATAATAATTAATAATTTCATACATATAAAAACATAATGGGATTTCGGTCGTCAGACGAACCCTCCCTGTAGGGTGGTTCATGTAAGGACCGAGTTCCGTCCCGTGCTACAGACAGACAGACCCAAAGTCAGAGTCTTGTGAAACACCCCTTACAAACAACCTAAAGGTAAAGTCCGTCAGCAGAAATGATACACCTATTGACCATGAAAGAACGTCACTTTAGTAGTATCAAATACAAGAATAAGATCTTCGAGTTGAGGACGAGTGGCTCCGGGACGATGTCGTCACTTGGTTTGAGGGACTCAAGTCTTGTCACAATCCCAACGGATATTAAACATCATCAGACGGAGACTCGTATCCAGTACACATTTATCATGAATTGTGGTCAAAAGACATAGAATCTGAGAACCTCATTGATTATGAAACAAGGATGTAAAGATGGTGACCTCACCCTTTCGAATGACCCCTTTAACAAAACCCCGCCCAAGTGACCGTAGAAGACCTACGGAGAAACGGGGTGTAGGTGGGAGAGTCAGTGTGGACCCAGGTGGAGGTCGTCGAGAAAGGTCAAGGGGACGAAGATGACGGGAACCCCAAGACCGGGTGGTCGAAGAGGGTGGACGTACTGAATCCCTTGGTGACCCGACAGGTGAAGGTAAACAAAAAATTTCAAAAATAAATACATACACAGACAGAAACCAACACGACCCAGAGGCAACGACGTTCGCCCGAAATCAACACCAGTCGTCTCAACGTCGCGTGTCGGAAGAGAACAACTCCTCGCACCCGAGTGCCGCGAGTCCGAGTCATAAACACCGAGGACCCGAGGTCTCGTGTCCGAACCATCAACGTTACGTACCCAAAATCAATGGGGCACCGTATACCTTAGAAGGGTCTGGTCCCTGACTTGGGTACAGGGTAACTACCACCTAAGAATTGGCGACTTGGTGGCCGTTTCGGGAGGTGAAGGTCAGAACTGGAACGTAAGTCAGATAGGAAACGTGTCACCTATTTCTCTAGGAATTTGAGATAAGAAAGGAAAACCTGAATTCTGGGGGGGTGACCAAAGAGGGACCGAGGAGGTGGGTCTGGACGGACGGGGCACAATAGTAGGTCGAGGCAGACGTGGTCCGTCAGGACCGAGTGACAGCAAGCCGGCGTGACCCGGGGACAGTAGGGAACGTGTCCTGGAAACGTGCACGACCACGGGAAGGTCGAGGACGGTGAGAGAGTCCGGACCGAGTCCACGGTCCAGAGTCTCGTCGGGGAGAGTGTGACAGGTCGTGCCGGAGAGCGAGAGGACGTCTCGAGTCGTGTCGCCGTCACACCCGAACTCACACGGATAAAAGACAAACTGCAGGTCAAGGAGGTAGCCTACGACCCGGTGTCCTCGAGTCTCCGGCACGAGTCTCGACATAAAGGTCGTGAACCGGAGACGGGGCGTCTCGTGACAAGTCACTCACTTGCTTTCCTACAAGGTCGTAGTGGTCGTCGCGACTCAGTCCCGGACGCACGACCCCGAACACCAAACAGCACCTGACGCAAACCTAGTCTGCAGGGATCCGAGGAGGTGATTGTTTAGATTAATCGACACCCCAGGGTCAACCATACCACCGGAAGCAGACAGCATTACGCACAACATCTTAACACCGACAACTGACAACACTTCTTTGGATTCTCCAGTCAAAGTAGACTACGCCCTCGACTAATTCGTCACAAAAGGTCTTGGGCGACGTTTGGTCACAGTCTGTGGGGTAGACGGGCAAACTCTCGGGAACGACTCACGAGGACACACGGACTCCGGTCCCGTCCGAATTGGCACGACAAGGGTCAAGAGGTGGAGAAGTCTCCCTGGGACAGAAGGAGGAAGTGTAGACGGAAGACGAAGTTGGAAATTGTGTATTATTCGTAGAACACTTACACCCTAAACTTAAACTTCGCAGTAAAATTTTATTATAGTAAATCTTTCTATTTCACAGGAATTTTAACAAAACTTAAGGCATAGAAATTCCTCGAGACCCCGCAGGGGCCACCGAGTCCCCATTTCTTGAGTGGACGCCACGTCCTCGGTGTCCTCTGAGTCCAACTTAGGGGACCCAACCTTTCTGAGGGACCTCCTCTCGAACCGTTGGGTGAGGTCATAAGAATGGACCCTTTAGGGTACTTGTCTCCTCGGAGCACCCGATACCAGGTACCCTAGCGTTTCTCAGCCTGTACTGACTTCGCTGAATCGTGCAAGAGTTCCTTGAAACAATTTAACTTTGAAATTCGTTTATGTATTATTCATCATTGGTGTTTATTACATATGACCAATTCTAACCAAACTTGTACGAACTAGTTCTTAAACACGATTAGTTTGACCTATAAACCCTCCGTCAAATAGAAACAAAACAGTTACTTGTTAAACGACAAATTAATTTCTTAAATTCCCTCAGACCCACTTTTTTCTGTAAAGTCAGCGAGTCAGT
Source organism: Capra ibex (assembly GCA_006410555.1). Classification (NCBI taxonomy): domain Eukaryota; kingdom Metazoa; phylum Chordata; class Mammalia; order Artiodactyla; family Bovidae; genus Capra; species Capra ibex. The sequence continues at coordinate 63,973,996 of SJYO01049755.1, forward strand.
ACAGATTGAGAAACCTGGGGTACCTGACGTCGGTCTGGAGGGACAGGTAGTGGTTGAGGTCTCGAAGGAGTTTTGAGTACAGGTAACTCAACCACTACGGTAGGTTGGTAGAGTAGGAGACAGTAGGGGAAGCGGAGGGTGGAAGTTAGAAAGGGTCGTTGTCCCAGAAAAGTTTACTCAGTCAAGAAGTGTAGTCCACCGGTTTCACAACCTCAAAGTCGAAACCGTAGTCAGGAAGGTCACTTATAAGTTCTGACTAAAGGAAATCCTACCTGACCAACCTAGACGGACATCAGGTTCCCTGAGAGTTCTCAGAAGAAGTTGTGGTGTCAAGTTCTCGTAGTTAAGAAGACGCGAGTCGAAAGAAATATCAGGTTGAAAGTATGGGTATGCACTGATAACCTTTTTGGTGTCGAAACTGATCTGCCTGGAAACAACCGTTTCATTACAGAGATGAAACATTATACGACAGATCCAACCAGTATCTAAAAGAAGGTTCCTCGTTTACAGAGAGTTAAAGTACCGACGTCAGTGGTAGACGTCACTTAAACCTCGGGGGGTTTTTATATCAAAAAGTGACAAAGGTGACAAAGGGGTAGGTAAACGGTACTTCACTACCCTGGTCTACGGTACTAGAATCAAAAGACTTACAACTCAAAATTCAGTTGAAAAAGTGAGAGGAGAAAGTGAAAGTAGTTCTCCGATAAATCACATCCCTTATACGATACGTATCCGGACATGACATTAATTGTCTCGAAGAAACTTCTTATTCTTGATGAAGGAGTATCGGGGGTCCGTTTCCCGACCCTCGTTATTTTTCATGTAGCATCTTTTGGTAGAACTTTTGTTCTACAACTTAATGACTACACTGACTACCTTTTGGTAGCCACTGAGAAGAGGACTGGTCTCGGAACTCCCTCAACGACTCTTTCCAACAGTGATCGACTCCCCGATTTGTCTCAGTACTTTCCGGACCTCCAAACTATAACTCCTGACACGTAACGTATAGAAATAGGGATAGACTCTAAAATTCTTTGTCTTTAGAGATCTCGTGGATGTTCCTTCATCTACAATCGTTATTTTTCGTACGTTCATAATCCTAGACCCTAAAACGGACACTCACCGTAGTCGGGGGACTAGGGGTGGAATAAAGACTCAGAATAAAAAGGACTAAGAAGACGCCATGGCGAGGGACTCCAGCCAAACAACAACCCGACCAGGATTGTGAAATCAAGAAGTGAAAGACAGTATTCCCACCACAGTAGACGTATAGACTCCAATAACTATAAAGAGGGCCTTTAGAACTAAGGTCGAACACAAAGTAGGTCAGGTCGTAAAGAGTTCTACATGAGACGTATATTCAATTTATTCGTTCCACTGTCATACGTCGGAACTGCATGAGGAAAAGGATAAACCTTGGTCAGACAACAAGATACAGGTCAAGATTGACAACGAAGAACTGGAGGTATGTCTAAAGAGTCCTCCGTCCAGTCCACCAGACCATAAGGGTTTTCTGTAATCCAGGAGTCAAACAGTACTTTACAAGGACCCTCAAGACAAATAGAGATCTGCCAAAATAAAGACACTGTAACCTCCACTGTCGTACTCAGAAGCTTTCACAGAAGATTGAGTCTACGAAAGACTCGGGTTTACCACTTAAAGTCACGCAAAGTCGGAGACGACCTTCGTCGAGGGACTCGGTTACTACCTTTGACCAACAACGTCTATAAATTGTACTTTGGTGATGTCTAGCACAAAGGGAGCTCTCGCCTGGGACTTTCGGGGGAGTAGCTGAACCTGGAAGTGGACGGGAACGACACGAAGTCTGGACTCTTCCACGATGTCCATACGCAGGGAGGTGGGGACACTCATGGAGTACGATTGACTGAATTGCCCTGTAGTTTCTCTCCAAGAAGGAAAAAAACGAATTTTGGTTGGAAGTGGCGTCTCGTGTGACAACCCCAGTGCCACCAGACCCAAGACCGTTTGCCTAACCCCCTCGGCCCTCCCTCGACGGGGCGCAGGCCGGAGGGCCCGCCGTGGGAGTGTTACGAAGTCCGAACACGACAGGGGGCGGACGGGGCGTCTAGGAGTGGACGGAGGACTGCCTCGTCGCGTAGCAGAAGAAGAGCAGGTCGACCCGAGACGACTGCGAGCACCGGCTCACGAAGTACCGGATGGACGTGGGGGACGTCACCGTCGTGTGGAAGCACGGGTAGGACAGGCCCGTCTACGACCTGAAGGAGTACCGCGGCTGGAGGAAGGAGTACCCGACGGTGGAGCTGGTGAAACTCCTCCAGTCGTTCCACTCGTGAGTGACGGCCTAAGTCCCGCGACTCAGTGCGCTGAAACCCTCCTACGTACCCCTCGACGACCCGTCGTTCCCCGGCGTCTCCTGACCCCGCCGAGGTTGTGTCCCGTGGCCGCGCGGGAGGAACGGGAGCCCCACACGAGTCCCGGGCGCGAGGCTCGTAGTGTAGACTGTGGTGAAGAGTACAAAAGTCCCTCCGCTCCCGTCCGCAGCCTCAGCTCCCTTGACTAAAGCTCATAGCGGAGACGACGTATGATCAAAACGCTGGGACTCACCGAATAACCGGGAACGATTCGGAGTCAGAGGAGTAGACACTTCACCCGTACCGGCACCGGAGGACCGTCCCAAGACCGAGTCCTTACAGGGAGGAGGTAGGACCGGTCCCAAGACCGAGTCCTTACAGGGGGTAAGGAAGACCGTCCCAAGACCGAGTCCTTACAGGGGACAGGGAGGACCGTCCCATGACCCGAACCACCTACCCTCGGTGGTACTATGACAGGCATAAAAGGCAAAAGTGACAATAACTAATTCGGAGACGACAAGTAATCATGACACTTGGATGAAGGATCTACTTACGTCCACACACGAACCACAGGCTCCCCAGACACCCGGAACGACTTAGGTCACCGCAAATGAGCGAGCCCCCGTCTGGACCCAGGACTGCCCTGCGACGACCGACGTCGTAATCCGTCGCAACCCCGTTTGTCACCCACGAAGTATTCCCGTCGACAAAAGTGACGACACGGCTGCCCCACGTAAAGTTTCCCCTCGAGTCCGGCATCTGTAGCGGTCGTCATTCTCGTCTAACCCAAAAGAATTTTACCGAAAAAAAAGTCTATGATAAATGTATGGTGTCTCAAAGGACCTGATTTTACATGTTGAGTCATCGAAAATCATTGAACCACCTCGACACCACTGATTGAAATCTGAAAAACCCGTCGGGTGTCTCTTTGGGACGGACACAATCGTCAGTGGGGTGGTGGTGGTGCGGGGGGGTCTGGGACCGGTGGCGACGGACGAGACACCTGGACGGACAAGACATATGCACTTAAAATGTATCCACCTTAGCAAGTCACGGACCAGAAAATATTGACCGAAAGTGAATCACCACACAAAAACTCCAAGTAGGTACGTCGTCGGGAAATAAAAATAACGGGTCATCCCAACGGGACTTACTTCTCTGGTGTCAACAAAGAGGTAAGTACTCAACTCCTGTAAACGCCAACAAAGATACAAAACTGACAACACTTGCCACTCCGACACTTGTGAGTGCATGTCCAGAAACACACCTGTACGCAAGTAAATAAATGGAGCCATGTGTGGAACCTTGGACCCCCTCTTCAACGGCCCCGGTCACAATCATGACACAAATTGGACCTCTCTACAGGTCCGACGTCGATGGACCGAGTGGCAGGGAGGTCGTGCCCCTCCCGAGGTCGAAGGACGGAGGGGAGTCACGCACAGTGGCCAGAAAGACGAAAGTCGGAGAACGACCGGCCAAACCTACTGACCGTAGCACCTCCAGAAAAAGACCACGAATAACCATCAACCAGGTTCCACCCAAGAGTACATTGAAAAAGTAAAATTAAAATTACTTGTACATCAACTAAATGTCACAACACAAACGAGAAAGTTTTTACAGAGGCACACGCGTCTTGGACTCTCCTCACCCAACGGCGCGCCGGGTGAGACAGGAGCCTCCAGCAGGCCCAAAAAGGACCGCAAACGTCGCGTCGTGCAGACTCGGGCCACGGGGAGGACCCCCGCCTCGGCCGTACAGACACAAGAACCGTCTGAGCCACTGAGTGAGTGGTCCCTGTTTGTGCGAAACCCTTTTCCGGTAAGTCTGGAGGACCTTCCTTGCCTTTTTGCAGTGAGAACCTTTACTCCGTTTTTATCGGTACGAGACCTCAATTTTGACCCAAAGAAAAAAGTCAGCAGTCCCCTTTTTGGCGGAAGCAAACCCGGGCAGTCCTCCGTGTCCGTGAACTGAGGCGAGGCGTCTCCTTCAGGCACTTCCTTCAGGAGGATCGGAGGACGAGGCCCTCCGCAGTCCCGTTCCGTCGTACAGAACTGACTTGCGCAAACCCCAAACTTACAAAGGAACTACCACGACCCGTACACCTGCCCCAGGAACATTTTCGACCCGTAAGCGCGCGGCTCCTACGGACAGGGGAGGTCACGTCAGGAGACGAGACCCCGTGCACAAACGTATGAGGTACACTCGTGCGTATGAGGTATGACGTCACGCCTTGTGCGTGACTCTCCGGCCGGGCCGTCCTTTCGGTCCCTCTCAAACCGCAGCACAAGGGCCCTGTCAACTTCACGTCTTGAATCCCCACACTGAGTCATAAACACACAAGGCAGTGTCTATTCTGAAGTGTTCATTCGGTGTGTGTGCAGAGTTCTTGCGAACTCACACACCCGAGGGACTCGGGTCCCGGGTGGACCCGAGACCAGGAACCCCCACCCCTCGATCGGCACGTCGGGTCGTCCGTGGGACTCACAACTTACAGCCCCACGAGACCGACCTCGAGACCTTACAGGAGAGGTCCGAGGGACTTCACCAGGTGCCTCACAAACATGGTCCCTTCCCCCTCCGGACTGGAGGACACAGCCTTAGAACTGAGTTCCGTACAAATTAGTGGAATCGAATAATTGGACTGAACACCATACGTAACGTAAAACCTCGTCTGTTATATTCCGAAACACACGTATAATTTATATATTATTAAATTAATTACTGAACTAGAATCACTTACGTTTTACATCGAAACACAAAAGTTTCTACATATGTTTAAGTCTAAGGATGAAACTAGAAATGTGTGAACAAAATATCCTTCGGCTTCCAAATTAAGACTATTTGTAGCTGTTACCCTTGTAGTGGATGAGATTGCTACTCCTCCAACTACAAGGGCTGTAGGGAGAGGACCGGCGTGTCTGCAAATAAGTCTCCATTCCCCTCTCTAGCACATACAAACCCTTTCAGAACGAGTCCAAACATGAACGGTGTAGGCTCATAGAAAAGGTAAGAATATAATTGTCTACCAAATACATAAATTACCCCAAAGGGACCACAGAGTCTGTCATTTCTTAGACGGACGTCTCTTTTTTTTTTTTCTTAGACGGACGTCACGACCCGAGGTAGGGACCCAGCCTTTCTAGGGGACCTCTTCCCTTACTAAAGGATGAGGTCATAAGAACGGACCTCTTAAGGTACCTGTCTCCTTGGACCGCCCGATGGCAGGTTCCGCAACGTTTCTCAGCCTGTGCTGACTCGCTGATTGTGAAAATGAATTTTTTTTTTTACATAAATTATCAAACCTTTAATGAACACTTACGAATTTACATTTTCAACCAACAGAAATAAGACTTGGACAGATTTATGATTCACCGGGGACTTGGTCTCCTCAGTGTGGGGGCCCCGTGGAGGGTCGGGGGGAGACCTGAGTACTAGAGACTTCAGGGAAGAGGAAGTAAGTAAAGAAGTGGGTACGTGAGTGGTCTATACACAGGTCACGTCGCCCGTCTCATAACATATTACTCGTTCGGCTGCACCGGGGACGGAGCACCGTGACAGTCGACCCCTGGGACTGCCGGCACTGGGGACGGGAAGGGACGTGCCCGTCGACAGAAGGGGAAAACGGGGGCGGGGAGGGGGGTGTGTCTCGAGCGAGAGTCACGACGATAAAAAGGCACTGACACAGCACCGGCAGAGATACTGATGTGAAATGACCGGCTCGAGTCCGGACTGCGCGAAAAGGGTTTCTCCCGTCCACTATTGACCACTCCGAGACGTCCAGGGTGCCGAAGACAGCGCCACCCTCTCCGCACCGTCACTCCCCGGCGGGGTGCTCACAGAAGCCCCCGCTCACTCCCCTCCACACCAGTGATGAACACGGTCCTACTTCCACCTAGGTCCCACCCGCTCCTGTCTCGGCCCGGGGGAGTCCCCCAGGACGTCTCCCTGTAAGGGGAGAAACCATGGATCATTCCACCATCACCCTCTCTAGGACGAAAATCATAAGGTCGGGATCACACCTGGCGTCCGTCCGGCCCACACCTTGAGTACCCGTCTGGGAACGTCCCGCTCCCCGCCCCCACTCGTATCGTCGACGATGACCGGCAGAGGGTAGACACGAGTGACAGGGGGAAACAGAACAGACGACAATCCTCCAGTCTGTGTCCGACTCGGCTCCGGACTCTCGTCCCCTCCCTCGCCCACCAGGAGGAGACCGAGGCATTGAACCGATAAGAGTAGACACGGAGAATGACACATAGTCAGTCACCCCCGACGACATTGTTTGTGGAGGATTCACTGTCTGTAGATGACGGAGGGTCAGGACCTCCGACCTTCAAGTTCCAGTTCCACGGTCATCCCGACCAAGGAGGGACACAGGAGTGCACCAGCACGGGGACCCCCACAGCTCAAAATTAGAGGAGAATATTCTTGTGGGTAGTATAACCTCATCCAGGTCGGAGTACTGGAGTAAAATTGAATTAACGGAGAAACTTCCGGGGTTGAGGTTTGTATCTGTGACACTCCATGACCCCCAGTCCCGAGGCTGCACCCTTAAATCCCTTGTCTGTCAAGTCGGACAGTGTAGAACCGTAACTAATGAGGGAGAGGGACCTACCAAAGATGTCAGCCACCCTCGCGGTGGACATAGTCACCAGGAGGGTAGCATTTGTTAGAATGTCGTGGGTCTCGGACCCGACGCCCACACCTCCGGGCGCACTGACCACCCAGCACGAGTGTCCCGGGTCGGTCCACCGGACCACCTCACAGAGGGACACACTTGAGTCTTCCGCTTTGGGTGTAAGGAGTGGCAGACCCAAAGACTATTCGTTTCAGGCGTAAGGGGCTAAAAACTCCTGACTAGAACCGGTCGCAGACTACTTCGAAGAGTTCACAAACAAACCCACCTCGTGTAGGTTATTCTACTCTAGAGCGGAGACGGGTGCACAATGACACTCTTAAGATCTTGTAAGGGTCCCAAGAGTGAACCAGTCTGGGGGTCCCCACCCTCCACCGCAGAGTCCGAGTGGTGTTCCCCGACAAATATTTGCACTTGATTGGACACACACCAACCACCGTACAGACACTTCCCGGGACCCTGACAGTAGGTTCGGTACCGGTACCCGGAGGAGAACCCCTGGTCCACGGACTCGTGGGTGGGTCGCAGAAACCACCCTTCTGCGGGGACGCGGACCCGTGGGACACGGTACGACAGAAGGAGCGGAACTCGTCTCCCACACAAACGGCACAGGGGGACGGGGCGGCCTAGAGATCTGTGCACAGTACACCCAAATAAACGTATAAATTTCGGAGGCTGAGAGAGGAACCACAGGTTTCAGCGTAGATTTCCACGTCGGTACCGACCACGACCCCTCCGCCCCCAGGACACACTACTTCTAGGGACCCTCGGGGACAGGGGCTCTTGGTGGGGGCTTGCCCACCGGTGCGGAGCTCGTGGGCGTGGACGGACCCGTCCCGGAAGCACGGGTCCGGGAGACCCTTGGGAAACCGGCAACACCTTCTCCCTCACAACTTTTCTCCCTGCCCTACTGAGTCGAACCTGTTTTTGTGGACACCAGGTTTCTGTTCCGGAAACACCCAAGGAGTGATCACTCGACAAACACAACCCTGAACTTATCTGAGGGTCGGCCTTACACAAAAATTGTTGTAGGGGAGAGGTTGGGGGTGGGGCCATAACTATCCACAAGACTCGTAGGATTCTTCCAGTTAAATCGACAGGGACCTCCTAAGAGAGGACGGGCACTCGTCACCAGTGTACGACACCCGACTCGACACCAGTGATAGGGAGACAAGGAAAGGTCCCAGGTCTCGGAAGTCGACGTGGTGCTCGACCTCGACCGAGTGGAGACGTGGTCGTGTCTGCACTTGCTCCCGGCCCGGAGGTCCGCCCGGACCGTCGTCGCCGAGTTGACGGTCTAGGTCGTCTACTGGGACGTCGACGAACAGTCGTAGAAGTCCATAAATTTCGGGGAGGTCCCAACAGTGGACCAGGGGTCGGGCGAGGGTCAAGGTGCGGCCGGCACCGGGGTCTCGAGTCCCTGACTTTAGGTCCTGACTACACCGTCTCCGGGGACGTGGGTCCTCCTAGGGACCCTCACACAGTCGGGACGGGTCCCGGAAGGGTGGGGGAGGAGAGAAGACGTTTCCTGGTGGCACCCACCAGTCGGGGTCCAGCTCCCTGTTTACCTGACAAACCCCGAACGTCGGGTGGGCTTCCTCTCGGGTCCGACCAATCGTGGGTCCTGACCGGGGGTAATCTTCGAAAAGAAGAAAGAGGGGTAACGGTAGTGGAAGTCGTAGCCTCAGACAGCACACAACAACCCTCGGTCGAGAACTCGGGTCAGCCAGCTCACGTGTCGTGTCACACAAACGACATGACTCTACATCACGTCCCGGGTCACCAACAAGACCGGATTTACACGTCAGGACATTCCTTACAGGCCATCTGGATACGGCTGTAAGTACAATTGAAACACCACTTCAATAACCATCCTTTCGGAAAAAAGGGAAGGCCAAGAGAAAAGAGACGAAACAGAACGTCGGAGAGAGAGGGGACAGAGTGGGGAGACGAGGAGGAGGGGGGGAGCCCAGCACGCACCGTCCCTTTCACCGTTGAGGTCCAAGAGAAGACTAGACCTGCCTGGGTCGGACCCTTACCAAATCTGGTCTCGACCGGGCGAACTGTTGTGACACATTAAGTTGTAAAATTACCGACACAAAAAATCGGCAGAAAGGAATGCATTTCGTTTATTAGATAATCTTCTTTTTACCCTACAATGGAATATCCACCCAACGCAATCGAGAGACGAATTCCGTGATATTAAACACACCAGTATCTTTGCAACAAAGGGAAAACAAGAAAATTATACCTTAGAAAATACTCACTAAAGGGTCCATCGCGATCACCATTTCTTGGACGAACGGTTACGTCCTCTGTATTCTCTGTGTATTCCCAAGCTAGGGACCCAGCCCTTCGAGGGGACCTCATCCTTTGCCGTTGGGTGAGATCACAAGAACGGACCTCTTAGGGGCACCTGTCTCCTCGGACCACCCGATGTCAAGTACCCCAGTGTTTCTCAACCTGTACTGACTCGTTCTTGTACGTTCGAACTACTCAAATCCAGTAATTTTTCGTCTGTCATACTAAGATTTTCGACCGAAGGGGATCTACTTCAGTGCGGAGAGGAGTGTCCTCTCCCTTTTGTAACTCGTAGGTGCAGGACTTATACGAGACATGCCAATAACTAAGACAACCATCGATAGAGTACTCTAGACCCTGCAGCACACCGGTTCAGGGGCACCTTACGTCTAAACCTTCACCGGTCATCCCCAGGTCGACCGTCGGTGCGACCCGATTATGGGTCCCAGACAGACGGGAAGGACACAGTGGTGGGACTTGAGTCAGAATAATCGTACTTGTTAGTGCCTGCTAGTGTAGAAGAAGTAGACTTATTCCTCGATTCCCCGAGTTCTGTCTGGGTGCAGGGGGACGGGCGGAGGGTCTCGAAGTAAGGTCGACCTCCTTTCGATATAACTTCACTGTCCGGTCGGACTGGTGCCCAATGTGAGTTTGGGAGTCTCGAGTTATTAGGAATACGTCTGTCCCGAAAAGTTTGACACACAAAGAACGGTAGTAAAAAGACGATTGTGTTATACGAAAAGTACACAAACTTTTGTAAAGTTGTGAATCTGACAGAAAGAAGTAGTCCCTTCACTTCTTAGTGAACTTAATACTTGTGTCTCACAAGTTATCACTTCTCAAAGAGTTTTGTTCTCGAGATCCCCTGGTCGTCAAAATATTTGTCCACTCTCCGCATACCCCAAACACACGCACAGATATAAGGTAGGAAGCGTGAAAAGACACGAATTTTATGAAAAGTGTAGGTCCCAAAGGTCGTAGACAATTATGAAATAAGACACAAAATCGAAAAGATCTTCAAACAAACTCGCACCCAGGATGACTAGGAAACGGGTCGAGAATAAAAGAATTAACCGAAAAATCTCACTATATGTACATTGAGTCACGTGGACAAAATTCACACCTCACGACTCAACAACACCGGTTCCGGGTACGGACCATCGGGGAAGGAGTCGGACCTAGACCCGCGTAGGATGGTCGGGAGTCGGACCTAGACCCGCGTAGGACAGTCGGGCGTGTTAAGGTACGGGAAGGGTAGTGGCGGAGGAGCGGACCCGACCCGGTACAGGCGAGAGGGACTCTCGACGGACCCTCCAACAAGACGCACTCAGACACCTACCCACCCGACCGACACTCCACCCGTACACCTCCTCCGGAGGTAGGGGTCCTCTAGGGTCTTAACTACTGAGTCGACGACAACAGGATCCCCCGTCTCACCAAACCCGAAAGCTTAAAAAAAAAAAAAAAGGTTTGCATTTCTCACAGAATAAGAAACTCCAACCGACCACTCCCTAACTCCTCCTAGAATCAAATCTAAGACTACTTGATTCTTTCGACGGACACAACCCTTGAACCCAGATCTCCACGACCGGTCTCCGGAGCCACCCAGCCCCTTCCCGGTGAGCACGTCGTCGACGTCCCGGGGACCACCGAGTCTTCCCGTCACCCCGTCCGCGTCACTGGCGGGGAACCGCAGAGAAGGTCCAGGACCTATGTATGTACAAAGTGCGGAAGGAGTTCCGGGCCGAGTCGTCTTCCTACCTGCGGAAACGGGTCTACCTGGAGGTGTGCGTCAGACTCCTCCTGTCCATACGTGCAATCCAAGACTTCCTACACGGCGAGAGACCCCCAGCCCTGCGAGTTCGTCGTCGACAGAGACCTGCCTACTTGCTATTTAGCCTCCTCAGACTGTAAAGCTACACACCCTCGACCGACCGCCCCGACCGAGGAGGGCCGCCGAGACAGAAGACACCCCCCCTGTGACTGTACGGGGGTCTCGTCGAGGCCGAGACGCAAGCCCGGCAAGAGAGGGGCAGAAGGAAGAGTGCGAGAGGGCTGTAGAAGCGGCAAAGGACGGAGGAGACACAACGAAAAGGACTTGAGGACTTTGTACGTAGTGGCAGTCGTTACGAGAGCAAATAGGACACACACTCTGGAGAGGACCCCCCGCACCGGACGTGAGTCGGAAGTGATGTGCACCCTCTCGGTCCGTTCGAGGGCGGTAAAGAGGGAGCCGTGCCCCTATGACCTGTGAACCTTTTACGGGTCAACTCGGGCAAGAAACTTGTAATAACATGTACATTCTACAACCCTGAAAGGTGGGTCCTATTTGCCCTACGAGGACTCAGGCTCCTCTGGGTGCTAGCTCTTCTACCGGTCGGCCTTCAGGAGTTGGGGTGTACGCCGGGTGGCCGCGTACCACCAGTCGTACGGGCTGGACGTCCTGTAGTGTCACGGCCTCGACGGCGGGGCCTTGAGCAGCGAAGCCTTCTATGTCTGGTGCCTCACACCCTCGTCGCCGCGTCCACCCGGTCGGTGTGGGGAAGGCACTGGAAAGGGTCAGTGCACTAAGATTGGGACGGTCAACGACTTTCTTCAGTCTCGAGTAAGGTCCTCTTCCGTTATCCGGAAAAAAACCCCCCTACCACACCCCCCCACCCAAGATTATCAAACTAATAAACTTTATAAGTAAAGCGTTTGATACAAGTAATATCTTTTACTAAAGAACAGACATAAAAGGTAGTTAGTGGACCAAGGGTTGACGACTTCTGGCGTCGATAAGTGCCAAAAGTACAGACAGTATGTGCACACCCATATACGCACATATACGCATAAATGGATCCTCTGTGGACAAATGCACATAGTGACAGATTACTCCACGTCGTTGATAATTCGGAGGTCACTAACGGTCCGGTCCCGGGACGGGGGTACCTACCCCTCCTTCCGTCTACTATCTTTACGCATTGTGACCACCCCCCACCCAACTCCAGAAGTCATAGCACTGTGCCAGTCCCACCACTGCCCGTCCCGGCACGGCACCGTCACCCCCCGACACGACACCAGAGTCTTCCACCTGCGGTCCCCTCCCCGTGCGACACCCTCCGTCGCCGACGTAGAGGTGGGTGCACGTCTCGTAGACGAAGCCCAGGGGAACGACTACTCAACGACATTTTGGGCAAACCTGGACACACTCGGGAACACAGGAAGGCTGCACTCGGCGTCACTTCGGCCAGTGCACACTACGGTGAACACCCACGAACCCCGAAGAGGAGCTTCGGGGTCCCTCCCCAGAGGTGGGTAGGAGTCACCTGCCTCTTCATCCCCCCTCTACCACGACACCCACCTCCGTGGCCCATGGTCGGCCACAGAGGACACGTAACCGGGCTCTCGGTCTCCGACTCCCTCCTCGTACAGGAGTGAAGACCCTCCCCGACACACAGGTTTACTCGTTGGAAGACCTCCGGGGACCACCCAGACTCAGGGCACGCGTCGACGGACGGTCGAGACACTGGGACCCGTCCGGCGAGACGGAGAGACCCGGACGTGCGGGAGAGAACATCTCGTAGCACCCCGAGACACGAGACGTGACCCGGGGCGAGCGACATCCTGCTACAAGGTGAGGGAGACGGGAGACGGGGAGGGGGCCCGAGGAGGCGACAGGAGGTCCGAAACAATGACTCTGGGGTGGAGGAACCCCACTCGACGAAGGACGCCGGACCGGAGCGGGTGACCACGACGGGCCCTCGGTACCCCCACTCCGACACCTTCCGTGACCGCACTGTGTGCCGACCAATCCACACTGTACGTCGTCGACACACGACCCCCGGTCACCTCTGGAGGTGGGGTGTGGACACTCTACTCACACCGTTGTCATGGGCACGTGTCTCGACGACGATTCCATTTTCTTTGCCGACAAATTGTCCCGAACGAACGGACCGTCCATGGAATCCAATAATCGAATTAGGAGGTCGTTTCTGAGTCGTAGTGTACAAAGTTAAATTGGTAGTCGTCAAAATCGTTTATTTTATTACGGTATGAGAGTCCCACGGCGTCCTCCGGCGACCCCCGGGGGAAGTCGCACCCCAAGCACCTTGAAGGACCTTCTACATGGACCAAGGACGAGGTACGACATGGGTCCCGGGTCTTTGTTGTCTCACGACCCCACCCTTACGTGTAGACGGAGATTCCAGACGCGAATGGCGAGTGAAGGGGAAGTGGGGGTCAAGACCTGTACGGGGGGTTCAGCTGCGTGTGGAAGTTCTAGGGCCTTTAGGTGAAGGGCGACCACCGGGTCACGCACGTCCGCAAGATGCGCCTGACACACCGGGTCGACTCGTTCCGGTATCCGAGCGACTGGGGGCTCTTGAGCCACGACGACCGGTCCATGAAGATGGACGCCCCCGACCACGCCGACTACGTCCCGGTCGACGACCCGCGAGACGACCTGAAGGTCTCGGACATATTCTGGCTGCACACGCAGAAGGGGCGGCTGGAGCAGGTCTACTGGCACCTCAGGGACAGCCGTGGGCTCGCGTGCGTCCGGCTCGCGTGCGGGCTCGACGAGGCCGAGTAGTCGCTCCAGTACCTGTCCGGGCGCCTGCGGGGGTTCCGGCTGCTGGCGCAGTTCTTGAAGCTCGACGGGTTCTTCGTGTACGTCGACCTGCTGAAGCACTTCTCCCACGTCCTCAGCCCGTAGCACTTCCTGTGGTCACAGTATGTGGCCGACAAGCTCCGCGACTGACATCCATCCTTCTGCGGACGCCGGCCTCGGAGGGACCTACCGTCCAACCGGGTCGGTCCCTCTCGGAACACACACACACCCAGTGAGTCAACACCTCGGATGGTCCGAGGAGACAGATACCCTAAGACGTCCGGTCTTACGACCTCACCCAACGGTACGGGAGGAGGTCCCCTAGAAGGACTGGGTCCCTAGTTTCGACCCAGAGGATGTGATGTCCACCTAAGAAATGACAGACTCGGTTAAAACGGAAGGTCTTTCGGAGTACCCACCCCCGAAATGGACGACTGCCTGGGTCGTCGACCAGCTCTCTCCGCCTCCCAGACCCCTTCGAACCGCTATAGCCAGGACCCCCTGGACGAGTGTCACACTACTAGGGAGGGAGACTGTACCCCTGGGTGCCGACCCTACCCTTCCAAGGACGCAAACCTCGTCCTCGGGTCGCCTAGTATGTCTGGGTCCTTGTGTCTCTCGTCGTGTCGTAACCACCCCGGCAGACGGACCGTGGACGGGTGGTCGGTCGTCCCGAAAAGGAGGGTCCGGAGTCAGAGGGACACTGTCTCACGGTGTCACCAACCCGGACACACCTCCCACCTCGTGTCCTTTACAATAATCTACGGTACTCCTTTCTCGTACGGTCGAGTCCCCCACAGGTCGGTCCTACTGGTGGAACAGGTCCTTCCGACGGGTACCTGAGAGATAGACCCAAAACTTCCTACCCATCCTCAAAAGACCAGACCCGTGACGTCTGGTCACACATGTCTCCGTACAATGGTGTGCAACAGTGACAGGACCCTCCGATCTCGCACTGACCTCCTCCCAGGACTGGAACCTCCTCAGCCGGAGTACTCGTCCCCCTCGGAGTCGGACCCGCACTTCACTTTGTCCGGACGACCCCCTGTGAGGGACACGTCCCACACTCCCCGGGCGACTCCTACCTCCCGTCCACCTAGGTGCTGCACCTTACCTCGGTGTCCTCGGTCTGTGCCCCCTCGCAGTCCCAATTCTGCTCGGTGAAGAGCGTCGTCGACTCACCCTCGACCGCCACCAGGGTCGAGGCACAATGTCTATCCCTCGGTCCAAGCGAGGCACAGAACGGACACTAGTGTGCCGACTCGTCGTCACTGCGACCTAAAACCTGAACCCAGAAAGAGGTCGAGATCTCGGGGACTTATAACCTGTAAACCCTTCCAATGACTTAGTCAATTCTAGTAGTACGAATGTTTATTACTACGTAAACAAGTGCATTGGTCTCATGTCTCTATTTCTAGTTCGGCAGTCCGGTCCGAACTAGGTCGTGACTCCCTCAGACTCCTAGAGAATCACGATCGATGTGGGAGCCTGACCGGGTCCCTACCGACGGGTGGTCAAGGAGATAGGAACAGGGTCCCAGGGGTCGACCGCGGGACCCTCCGTGACTCTGACGGACGGATCCATCCCCGATCTCTCCTGTCTACCTGAGTCGGGTCTGGCTCGCGGGCGGACGCCTTTGCCCCACTCTTCCCCTGAGAAAGGAGGCACGAAGGGCAGGTCCATCTGAATCCACGACCGCGGTGGACGACGGAGGACACCCCTTACGCGTCGCAGGTCCACAGGCACCGAAATTCTTGGAGAAAAATAGAAATATTTTGATTCCTGTGGTCTTTGTCTAACTGGGTCTTTGTAAGTTTCTAAAGATGTTGACGACCTTCCTCCGTCTTCGTCTCCGCGTCCTCCAGTCGGACGGAAACAGCCACTACCTCGTCGACCTGTTTTTGCTCACACACATGTTCGACAGCGCGAGGCAGTTCTGCTTAGCGCCACACCCGTTCTAGCGGTACTGGGTCTTCGCGGACAAGGAGGAGTACCTCCCCGCCGGCCCGATGCGCCTCTAGAGGTGGAAGTCCTTGTATCTCCACTCCGGTCCGGACCCCGGCGGGCGGCACCCGGGCAGGGATGAGCGTCGACGACAAGTGGCGGCCGGGGGAGGGTCCGGCTGTAAGTGAGAGGGCGGAGAGAACGACGGAGACGTCCTGCAGTCTTCGTGGTACCGGTGAAAAGACGAGGACTCTTAAGGGTGCAATTTTTAGTTTTGCCGCAGGTTCTTCCTTCAGAAACTTCGATTGGACTTCTGCCTCACACTGGAGACCGTGGACTACCACTTCCTCTACACCCGACCGTCCTTCGACCGGCTGCTGGTGTTCCAGACAAGGGTGGGCGCCGAGGCCAGAGAGCCGCTACGAATCGTATCGCGGGCCACGTCGTAGAGCAGTCTCCGTGACTCCTCCGACACGAGGTGCACTGAGCCACGCTCCGGGACCCCACGACCCCCTCCGGAACCCCCGTTTGTGCCTCCGGTCGGGCGTCCCGCCATACGCGCCTGGACCCGAACCGGAGACGTAAGACGGAGGAGCCGAGGTCCACTGCGGGCCCCTCCCGTCGCAGCCCCGACCTGAGACCGTCTACACTCGAGTCGAGAGTTGAGAAAGGGAAGTGCCCTAATCCCAAGACCCGCCCCCACACAATCCAAGGAAGGTATCCCGATACCAGTTTTAGGATCCCTTAAAACATCGAAGTGAATGAAACCCGGTCTAACTACCGAAACTAATGTCGTTCAATTCTGAAGGATCAGCACCTCCCATGGGACCTACCTCCATTCTGTACTCCCCGCTACAAACGGAACAGACTTACCGTTCTTCTCTGTCCTTTGGGTGTTGTCTCACTCGTTTCCCAGGTTTAACCCTTGAGTATGTCCCTCGTCAAAGATTCCAAGAGCTCTGGACGTCGGGTGACCAGTGACCCCTCTGCGTCCACCCCCGCCGTCGGTGGGTCACCGTTTGAAGTCCTCCCTGCATGCAGGTCCCCACCTTCTCGACGGGAGACACTACCTGCAAGGCAGGGACCTCCTCGCACTCCAGTTCCTTTACCTTCCTCCGAAGACAAATTTTATTCTTTCCCTCCTGATCCAGGATTCTAAGGTTACAAGACACTGAAAACCTGAGAGACTAAAATGCAGGTGAACCGATAAATCGTGTTGGGTCCACCGAGGGACCATTTTTGAGACGAACGGTTACGTCCTCTACACCCAAACTAGGGACCCGGCCCTTCTAGGGAACCTCTTCCCTTACCATCGGGTGACGTCATAAGAACGGACCTTTTAAGGTACCTGTCTCCTCGGACCACCCGACGTCGGGGTACCCCAACTCTTCTCAGTCTGTGCTGACTCGCTGACTTGTTGTTCTTTCGCGTAGTGTCGACCACCGACCGTCCGTGGGCCCTGCCGGCGTGTCCGAGTATGGGACGGGTGGGCATGTCCCCGACGTCGTGCGGTCCGGAGGGACAGGTAGTGGTCGAGGGCCTCAAGTGAGTTTGAGTACAGGCAACTCAGTCACTACGGTAGGTCGGTAGAGTAGGAGACAGCAGGGGAAGAGGAGGGTGGAAGTCAGAAAGGGTCGTGGTCCCAGAAAGGGTTGTTCAGTCAAGAAGCGTAGTCCACCGGTTTCATAACCTCGAAGTCGAAGTCGTAGTCAGGAAGGTTACTTATAAGTCCTGACTAAAGGAAATCCTAGCTGACCAACCTAGAGGAACAACAGGTTCCCTGAGAGTTCTCAGAAGAGGTTGTGGTGTCAAGTTTTCGTAGTTAACAAAGTCAAGTCAAGTCAAGTCAGCGAGTCAGTACAGGCTGAGAAACGCTAGGGTACTTAACGTCGTACGGTCCGGANGTTACTTATAAGTCCTGACTAAAGGAAATCCTACCTGACCAACCTAGAGGAACAACAGGTTCCCTGAGAGTTCTCAGAAGAGGTTGTGGTGTCAAGTTTTCGTAGTCAACAAAGTCAAGTCAAGTCAAGTCAGCGAGTCAGTACAGGCTGAGAAACGCTAGGGTACTTAACGTCGTACGGTCCGGAGGGACAGGTAGTGGTTGAGGGCCTCAAGTGAGTCTGAGTACAGGTAGCTCAGTCACTACGGTAGGTCGGTAGAGTAGGAGACAGCAGGGGAAGAGCATGGGACTTAGGGAGGGTCGTAGTCTCAGAAAAGGTTACTCAATTCAGAAGCGTACTCCACCGGTTTCATGACCTCAAAGTCGAAATCGTAGTAGGGAAGGTTTCTTGTGGGTCCTGACTAGAGGAAGTCCTACCTGACCAACCTAGAGGAACGTCAGGTTCCCTGAGAGTTCTCAGAAGAGGTTGTGGTGTCAAGTTTTCGTAGTTAAGAAGCCGTGAGTCGAAAGAAGTGTCAGGTTGAGAGTGTAGGTATGCACTGGTGACCTTTTTGGTACCGGAACTGATCTGCCTGGAAACAACAGTTTCATTACAGAGACGAAAAGTTGCACGGCAGATGCAACCAGTATTGAAAAGAAGGTTCCTCATTCGCAGAAAATTAAAGTACCGACGTCAGTGGTAGACGTCACTAAAACCTCGGGGGGTTTTATTTCAGACTGTGACAAAGGTGACAAAGGGGTAGATAAAGGGTACTTCACTACCCTGGTCTACGGTACTAGAAGCAAAAGACTTACAACTCGAAATTCGGTTGAAAAAGTGAGAGGAGAAAGTGAAAGTAGTTCTCCGAAAAATCAAGAAACGAAAGACGGTATTCCTACCACAGTAGACGTATAGACTCCAATAACTATAAAGAGGACCGTTAGAACTAAGGTCGAACATGAAGTAGGTCGGGTCGTAAAGAGTACTACATGAGACGTATATTCAATTTATTCGTCCCACTGTCATATGTTGGAACTACATGAGGAAAGGGCTAAACCTTGGTCAGACAACAAGGTACAGGTCAAGATTGACAACGAAGGACTGGACGTATGTGTAAAGAGTTCTTCGTCCAATCCATCAGACCATAAGGGTAGAGAAACTCTTAAAAGGTGTCAAACAACACTAGGTGTGTCAGTTTCCGAAACCGTATCAGTTATTTCGTCTTTATCTACAAAAAGACCTTGAAAGAACGAAAAAGGTACTAGGTCCCCTACAACCGTTAAACTAGAAACCAAGGAGACCGAAAAGATTTAGGTCGAACTTGTAGACCTTCAAGTGCCAAGTGCATGACAACTTCGGACCGAACCTCTTAAAACTCGTAATGAAACGATCGTACACTTTACTGACGTTAAAACGTCATCAAACTCGTAAGAAACCGTAACGAAAAGAAACCCTAATCTTACTTTTGACTGGAAAAGGTCAGGACACCGGTAACGACTCAAAAGGTATAGACGACCGTATAACTCACGTCGTGAAAGTGTCGTAGTAGAAAGTCCTAAACTTTCTCGAGTTGACCTTAAGGTAGTGGAGGTGATCGAAACAACCATCATTCAACGACAACAACAAGTCAACGATTCAACACAGACTGAGAAACGTCGGGGTACCTGACGTCGTTCGGTCCGAAGGGACAGGTAGTGGCAGAGGACCTCAAACGAGTTTGAGTACACGTAACTCAGCTTACTACGGTAGGTTAGTGGAGTAGGAGACAATGGGCATGGAAGAGGAGGGTGGAAGTTGGAAAGGGTCGTAGTCCCAGAAAAGGTCACTCGACCGAGAAGTGTAGTCCACTGGTTTCATAACCGTGAAATCGAAGTCGTAGTCAGGAAGGTTACTTATAAGTCCTAACTAAAGAAACTCCTAATTGACCAAACTAGAGGAACGCCAGGTTCCCTGAGAGTTCTCAGAAGAGGTCGTGGTGTCAAGTCCTCGTAGCCAAGAAACCAACAATCGAAAATAACCGACCCATTAAAATATCCGATCACTCACCCTCCTAGTAAGGTGGATAAAACCCCTTCCCCACCTCTGTTGGTCATAAACAGAGTTGATTCTCTTGTATTCATGTACTGTACTTTAGGTCTGAATTTGAGACGTCCACCGAAACTTTTGGTGTGCAAAAAAATTTCGTAACGACGCACATTACCCTGTCTCAGAATCGCCCTGCACTAAAGTCTCTGCGACACGACTCTACTGACGGAGGGTGTCCTGGGGGTCATGCAGGTCGTCCGCGACTGGGTGTAAGAGAACTACCTGCGCCAGCAGCCGTGCGACGTCAGCGGCCCTCGGTAGATACGCCGGAGGTTCAACAGGATGAAACTATCCTACTTCTTACTTTCATTCCAAAAATAGACCAACGGAAAACAGAACAGTCGACCTTGGTTGGGTTTACAGAGCTTGAAGAAAGAAGACGTGAAAAGGGGAAACTTGTGGTGTAGAGGGAGACACAGAAAGGAAAAGAGTGAATCGTTAGGGGACCTCGAGAGACGAGGAGTTCTGTGTGTGCTCCGTGGAGTGGCAAAGTAACAGACTCATTGTCGGGTGAAATGGGACATACCACAACCAGGACTTAATGGTCACTGGCCTGTTGTCCCAAAGACAACTCACCGAGTGTCTTAGCGGTAGCGTCAGCGAACCTCGAGACACCAGTCTGTGTGCGGGCGACGTCTCGACGTCCCTGGGGACACGCACCAACAGGAACTGACGACCTGACGTGACGAGCCCGCACCCCTCTGGGGGCTGCGGGCAGAGTGAAAAAAGGGAACTAAGCCAGTCAAGGGGCGGGGATCCTTAAGAGACCAGAGAACGGACATCCAAATCTAGACCGAGAGTGTAAGACCTTCGGTATCACCAGTCACCAATCGAGTCAAAAAATAAAAGTCTTCTAAAAAGTTCAGGTCCTTTATCTTCTATTCTTATCCACATGCGTTCTAAAAATCGATGGAGACAAAACACAGGTGAAAATTTACTAGAGGATTTTGGTCGACAGGATGCGAAACGTATTTCTTCGCCTCTGATATCTCCTGGCGATTGAGATAGTCGGAACGACACACGACCTTCAGTGCACGAGCTAATTTGGGTGGTGCACTTCGCTTAAGTACTTTGTGTCTACTCGTGCAACATCCCTAAAAAATTTTTAATAAAACCGGCACGACCCAGAAACAACGCCACGCCCGAAAGAGATCGACACCACTCGCCCCTGCTGAGAGACGACGCCGCACGCCCGGCGAGTATCCCGACCGCAGAGACCAACACCTCGCGTCCGGGACCCCGCACGCCCGAAGGCCTCGGCGTCAGGCGTCGGAACCGTCAACACCGAGGGTCCGAATCCACGAGACCCTGTGCACGCTATCAGGACTGGTCCCTAACTTGGGCACTGGGGACGTAAGGATAGGAGACATGGTGGTCCCTTCAGGACATCCCTACAAAAAGTCTACTGTTGATCAAAACGAACATACGTGAAATTTTTTGTATCGTCAGAATAACTCTCTATTAAGTGTGTGGTAAGAGAAAGGGTCGCGTGTGGAATGACCAAGCTCACATAAGTCTCGAGATGTCGGTACTCTGTCACCCAAAGTTTGTAAAAGGAGTGGGGTCATTCTTCGGGGTATGCAAAACGTCGGCGGGGAGTCGACGACTCGTTGGGGATTGGATGAAGGACAGCAACCCCTTTACGGGGCAAAAACGGGTCACACTCGTGAAGGATGTGCACTTGCGTGTCGTCTCCACAGGACACACAGACCGCAGGAAGTGCGCCACTGCGCGAGGTCCCACGTAGGCACACCGTCCCCGGTGAGGGCGTCGCGAAAACACCGACTTACGTGAGGCGACCCACCTATGTCACCTCAAATAGGGAGGGAGGCGGCTGGCAAACGCCAAAGGTGGAGGACAGACAACGTGTGTCACACAGATACTTATCGAGGGTATGCTCAATAACAAACCTGTACAAAAATAAGGAGAACTCAGTCATCGGTCCTTCTCAGACAAATTTTACAGTAGTGTCTTATTCCCCTTTGTTTGGACCAAAACACAAGTAAGCGGAGCCCCGCTAAACGAGAAACGACACAGACAGTGATTGACACTGTAGTGATCACGAAGGACCACGGTCCTCGGGGAGAGGACATAGGGGCCTGTGGGGGGGGGACGTGACGGGGGTGTAGGGTCCTGGGGTGAGAGCCCCTCGTCGGTCCTACGAGGTCAACGACCTCCCTGAACCTTCTCGAGAACAGTTGTCAGGGCCTCGGTCTACAACTACCGTCCCAAAAAAGAGGGGGAATTAATCCTTGGTTTAGTTTATGTGGGATGTGAACTCGACACTTCTGGTGAGGTACGAGTTCGGACTAGAAACAGTTCTCAAACGTCTTTTCGGAAGAGTGAGACCTGTGGTGCAGGTGTCAGAGGTGCCCCCCTGGGTCGTGTACTGTGAGTAAGAGCTGGGGTATGACGTCCCCGCCAGGGGGTTAGAGTCACAGGGCCTAGGGAGCAAGGGTTAGTTCCTGACAAACGAGACGCACTTCGCATTACTCCGTCACTATGTACTAGGACCCGAAGTCACTATCGGACACCAGGTAAGCACTACCTTCCAGATTTTGACTTTGAAAGACTTCAAACGTGGGGCAGGGACCTCCCTCCGCGAACCGTTCGTGACCTCTATAGACAACACACACACAGTCCCTCATCCCCTGCCCGCAACAATGACCGGGACTGGTCCACTCCGGTCCTTACGACGATTTACCGGGACTGGTCCACTCCGGTCCTTACGACGATTTCGAAAACGTCACGTGTCCTGAGGGGGGTGTCGTCGGTGCGGCACCCCGCCCCACTCTTCGACGAGCACCGACTCTGACTATCTCTTCGTAAGTTTCAGAAGAGAGACGACCTCGCAGGGATGGTCAACTCACAATCCAGCAAATCGAACTGTCGACACAAATCTACTGTTCGTCACACTCTGGAGCCGTGTGTGAGTGGGAGACCGGCCTTTACGAACCGAAATGAATACAGGTCAAATTTCTCTCGAAGTAGAAGCGTTTAGGGCCGAAATGGGGTCCTGATTATAGGATTCCCTTCGTCTCACACGCTCAAACAGGACCTCAGACCCCTGGACTGGGGATGCACAGACGCAAAGTCACGGGTACCGCCAAGGCTTCTGTTGGAGCCTTTGGGACTTTGTGTTCTAGTTGGGGAGCCGCCCCCTCTGGCGGGGTGCTCGGTAGCTACACGACGAGATGTGGGGTCCACTCCGGGCTGGGACCGACGCAGCGACGACCCAAAGCATCGAAATAACTGCAGAGGAACTAAGTGTCGCGACACAAGTAAAAACGACATGCCGTTCCGCTGGGTGAATTGCGTACTCATGGGTAAGAAGAAGTGTAAGAGAAGGGGACACCAAATAGTGTCCTGTAACTAATGCCCAGGGACGCGACAGGCCATCCCGGTACAACAGACACAGCGACGACAAGAGAAGTTGTTAGACCCTCGACTCTGAACACAAGTTCCGGTCGTGACTTCACCTTCCCGTCACCGTCCTACTCCCACCTGTCCCGGGTCCACCAAAAGACGGCAACATCCGTCTTGAGACCCACTGGTCCACGTCGACGAGACACCTGAGCCTCCGGTGTTCCCCGGCACGTGCCGACTCAGGGTAGGTCGGAACGGTAAGAGTGCAGGTCGCCTATTTCGGGGACGTGCGTGTAGAAACCAACCCCGCTCGGACCACAGTGACCCTACCCTACTGCCGGGCGGGACCCGACTACGTGTACAGACTACTGTGCCGACCGGTAAGGGGGGCCAGTCCCTGGTCTCCGTGTGGTCAGTTGTGGAGGCTCTTGCGACCCTCGGTCCCTCGGTCCGGGGTCCGTGACTCGGACCGAAGTCTCGTAGAGTCCGAGACCCCCTGACGTCTGACGTAGAGTCACCCGTCTAGTGGGGTTACCCCGGTCCTCTGGTTCCGTACTTGTGGCGTCTTTCTGACCGTCTAAGTGTGAAGGATCTGATCCTGACTCCAACCACGATGTCTCGTCCCCAGCCCCTTTCTCACAGAGGTAACATCCTCCGGGACCCTGCGGCACCCAGGTGCACCTCTTCTACCTCGAGTTCGTGTCGAGTCTGGTGTGTGCCGGTAGCCGAGGTCCCTACCTCTAGACTTGCTCTTTCCGTTTTCGTCAGTATTCGTTTACTTCGAACCTCTACTATTATGTCTGCTATTTGCACTGGAGTTCTATTCCTTTGTTCAACGTTTCGTGCATTTTTGATGCCCGGTATTTCCTTGTCCAACCACTTAAACTGGTATATTTCCTAAAAATTTTCTTTGAAAGCTCCCTCACTTTCACTACCAGCGTCTGAACCTTTCCTACAACCATTCTCCTATCTGAGCTGTACCCCACAAGCTTCAGCCACCACAAATTTCTCGCCGATGTTCAGTTCCTCTCACTCTCGGGCTAAGTCTTCGCCCGTCCTCCGGATTTGTGAAGGGGTACCTCCTCTAGGTCTGTGGGTTGATTTCGGTAGTCGGAGTACTCGCGGGTCCTTTACGTTTGTTTGGTGTTCACTTTTTAGTTTTAGAAGTGCCACAGTCTCGCCGGTGCCACCCTTTCTGGCTACCACGGGTCACACCCACCGGTGCACCCATGTCGTCCTCGGGCCGACGCGAACAACGTCGCCGACCCCCACTCCCCTCCCCCCCACGTCGCCGGCGTCTGGACGGGAGACAGGGACTCGGGGGAAGGGCGACGGACTTCGCGACGGGGTCTCTTACGAGTCCGGAGGACGGTAGGACGGACCCCCGCCCGAGACAGACACGAAGAGACCGACTTGGTCGGCCAGGTGCTGAGACTCGAGGTTCCCCGAACCGCCAAGTCCGACACGAGCGGAAACCTCGGACCCGCGGGTCCCACCGTGGACCGTGACTCGTCCTGGACGCAGAACCGTGTTTAGTGTTTAGGGTACGGCTGCGCCGTCCCCCAAAAGAAAGTTGTACAGCCCAACGAAAGGAGAGGTCCCGTAGAACTGGGCCGCCTTTTTCACCTCCTGCGAGTGGGGTTTAATACCACGCGCGACTTGCTCCCGTTCCACTAGCATAAGCTGCGAAGGAGGACCTGCTAAGTGGTCGTGACGAAATCTCACCCGTGAAGATTCGACCACTCAATTGTCACACGACAGTCACACCTGTCAAAAGTAGGCGAAGACCCAAATCAACGCCAAAGCCTTTCGCTTGTACAGGTGGACGTATCCGTCGCCTATGAACTTCGGGTGCCGTAGTGGCTCAGGACAACTCAGCCCCAATCCCGAAAGTAAAAAATTTCGAGATACAAAGGCAAAGAGACGAAACCCGACCACGACCCAGAAACAGAGACACGCCGAAAGGACATCCACACCACTCGTCCCCGGTGAGAGATCGGCGTCACGAAGAGTAACGTCGCCGAAGAGAACAGCGCCTCGTGCCCAAGGACTTGTGACTCCGAAGCCATCGACACTAAGGACCCGTGGTCACACGTCCGAGTCGTCAACACCGTGTGCCGGGATCGGCGAGGTGTCGTGCACCCTAGAAGGCCTAGTCCCTAGCTTGGGCACAGAGGTCCGTCTCAGAAATAGTGACTCGGTGGTTCCNTCAATGGTTTAGACGTCTGGGTCCCCTGGAAATTCTCGACCTTATCGACAGAGAATATGTGTAGATCTACACATATTCTCTGTCGGGGGTGAGACTTTTGATAATATTTTGACCTAAAGTCAGGACACTTCCCGTCCCGACAGAAGAGTGTAAATGTAAAAGTCAGTGGTTTTCGTCTGTGACCTTAATAAAATTGCATAAACCCCAGTTCTAACTCTCGGTGAATTTATTTTAAACGTACTGTAATATCAATAGCGCACCAACTCTTTGGAGTCAACAAACTCGAAAATGTGACTATTGAATCAGTTGAAATGAAATAATTTTCTTTCAAGTCAAGTCAGTGAGTCAGCTCAGACTAAGAAACACTGGGGTACCTGACGTCGTGCGGTCCGAAGGGATAGGTAACGGTTGAGGGCCTCAAATGAATTTGAGTACAGGTAACTCAGCCACTACGGTAGGTTGGTAGAGTAGGAGACAGCAGGGAAAGAGGAGGAAGGAAGTCAGAAAGGGTCGTAGTACCAGAAAAGTCTACTCAGTCAAGAATCGTAGTCTACCGGTTTCATAACCTCGAAGTCGTAGTCAGGAAGGTTACTTATAAATTCTGACTAAAGGAAATCCTACCTGACCAACCTAGAGGAACGTCAGGTTCCCTGAGAGTGCTTAGAAGGGGTTGTGGTGTCAAGTTTTCGTAGAAGTCGCGAGTCGAAAGAAATATCAGGTTGAGAGTGTAGGTATGTACTGATGACCTTTTTGGTATCGAAACTGATCTGTCTGGAAACAACCGTTTCATTATAGAGACGAAAAATTATGCGACAGATCCAACCAGTATCGAAAAGGAGTTTCCTCGTTCGCAGAAAATTAAAACACGTTTTTGGTGGAGTGGGCTGGGAGATCTTTGGATCCCAGTTCACAATCCAGAAATCGGTAATCACGATGGTCCTAGTCGGGTGACCAAAAACCTCCAAAGAGTTCCGGGGAGTGTCGAGAAACTTTTAGTAAACAAAGACACACTACAGTGGGAGTACGGGGTCCCGGATTGTGTTGGTGTGGACCTTGGCCGGAACACTTAAGACCATAAAGGTCCTCTCCCCACTAGCCACGAGAAAGACCACCCCAAGCTCGCAGAAACCGCTGTGATGGGACGACAAGTTTACGACAGTGTGGATGAGAGACCTCCCGAAGTAGGACAGTTCTGGGAGTCAAGTCAAGTCAGGTCAAGTCAGCGAGTCAGCACAGGTTGAGAAACGCTGGGGTACTTAGCGTCGTACGGTCCGGAGGGACAAGTAGTGGTAGAGGACCTCAAGTGAGTCTAAGTGTAGGTAGCTCAGACACTACGGTAGGTCGGTAGAGTAGGAGCCAGTAGGGGAAGAGGAGGACGGGGGTTAGGGAGGGTCGTAGTCTCAAAAGAGGTTACTCAGTTGAGAAGAGTACTCCACCGGTTTCATGACCTCAAAGTCGAAAGCGTAGTAAGGAAGGTTTCTTTAGGGTCCCAACTAGAGGAAATCTTACCTGACCAACCTAGAGGAACGTCAGGTTCCCTGAGAGTTCTCAGAAGAGGTCGTGGTGTCAAGTTTTCGTAGTTAAGAAGCCGGGAGTCGGAAGAAGTGTCAGGTTGAGAGTGTAGGTATGTCCTGGGAGTCTCCCATGTTTTCTTCGGTGACAGGGTTCCCCAGAACGATCCTTTTAAAAGTACGGTTGAGGAAATTGTACTTTGTTGAAAGAAAAAAAAAATACACTTTTCGTTCCACTTCGCTTCAAACGTATGGATTCACAAGTCGAATATAGGTGAGACTACCAGTGCAAGGTAGTAGATTTTTGTTCCCCTGTTAGATACCGTACCAGATACGGAGGTCTTGACCCGACTCTATCTGTGTGACACTAAGTTCAGGTACAACGGTTTCCTACCCCTAGTAAGAATTTCGACGAGTTGTGGTAGGGGGAGGTGTGAGTTTATTGTTCGAAGCCTACTATTTCCTTGCCCTAGGTTCCGTGTGATCTCGTCTTATGAATATCTTCGGATTATTACGAAATCTAGTTTGTTTTTTGTTCTTCCTTGTTAATTCCTGTAGTAAGAATGAGATTTTAAATTAAAAAAGGACAACGAAGCATCAACGTTCGTAAAGTTTCTGACAAATTATTATCTTATTGAAATTTTAGGAGGACTTTTACTTTAGCTTACCGACGTAAAACATAGTTACAGATAACTAGCGGTCAATCCGGTCCGTTGTAAATTAATTTCGTCTTTCAATTGTTTAATACACTTTTATAGAAGGGTGATCAAAGTGTTCCTGTAAAATATAGTAAACTGTTCCGTCTTTGAACCCGTTAATAGAGATCTTTTACGACGGAGGAGACTTTAAACTTCAAGTCTCACCAAATAGACTCTATAGGAACCCGGTGATTTCTTTCTGTAAAATGATTTTAATATTATTAAGAGACCATCTACGGTGTTTTCTTTCCCGAAAAATTTTATTAATTAAGACTTTAATCGTTTCATCGTAGAAAGCTCTTATGCATAACCATTTTAATAGTCAAAAATATTCGAGAAAGTACACCGTTGGTATTCATTTTCATTGGTGGTCTATTCATTACCATTGGTGGTCTATTTCTTTATCATTGGTGGTGACTATCACTAAATGACATAATCTAGATCGGAGTCGGGGAGGTTGTACTACATTGACAATTAAGAACATAAACTTTTGGACTCTGTAGACAAGTCAAAGTCATTTTTCGACGATCACAGTACCTACTTCAGGCTGTGGTCGAGTCCTGTAAAAATCCCTACGTCAACCCAACCAACTCTACATGGTCGTCTGTGTGAATGTCAAGTGTGCAAATGCACCGAGAATACTGAGAAGTCACAAAATCGGGAATTAAAGATTGAAGCCTTTGAGATGTCTATTGGCGACAACAGTAAAAACGGTGTGGCTTTAGGGACTCCCGACAGAGGTCGACGCCCTCGCGACCACCAAAACAAAGCACGATCACACGTCAGTCAGTAGTACCAGACGTCTAAGTGGAGTAGCGAGTGACTAAACACCGGGGTTTTGTTGCGATTACCTCGAAAGCACCAACGGGTCCCGGACCCTCGACTCACGTGCAAAATAGACTCCAGCCCACTCCGCTGAGACGGAGACCCCAGTCGAGTTTGACACGTGTCCACCGGAAAAGTGCCGGATAAATCGCGGTACAGAAAGTGTAAAAACACGAAACACACACACACACACACACACACACACACACACACACTAAAACGACAAATTTTGTCACGGGATCACATCTCGACTTCTCGGAGTACCTCTTCCACACCTGCGTCAAGTCTGGACGCAACAAGTTCCTAGTTTCCACAGGAATTTGTCTTCGCGTGCAGTCACTACGGCACACCTAGCGCACTGTCACCACACTGGACTCCGGTCGTCCTTGGACTCGGACACCCAGGGGTCCTCGCCACCGAGCCACGCCCTGTGTGCTCGGCGACTGGCGCGACGACAGAGGAACCCGGCTGTCTTGACGTACCACTACCGCCTCGTCTCGGTCCACACCCAGCCGAGCCTCCTGAGCCAGTAGATGTAGTAGTTGCAGGTGTCGTACAGGACGTTGTTCGTCGAGTGCCTGGTGGCGCGGTCGCAGTGCCCGGACCGGCACGTCCTGCCCGACGTCCGCGGGTCCACGTCGCCCGACATGACCCACCCCGCGACGGACCGAGTACCCCCCCAGCCCCAGGGTCTCCCATCCTAGAGCCACCGGCACCCACTGCCGACCGTCCCGGGCCCGGCCCGTCCCCCTCGTTTCACCCAGACACGCTCGGTCCCCTGTAGGGACACACCGAGACCAACACCCATGTCTCTTCACGAGACTTCTGTACCAGTCTCTGGGGGAGGCCCACTCGTACCACCCGTGCGTCACCCGGGGAGCGGAGGGACGGACAAGGGACCGAGACCCCAACCGGACGACAGGAACCGGACACCTGCGTAGTGACCTCAGGAGGCAGAAGCGTACCCTGGGGACACACGGACAGGTCGACATGGGAATAGTCCTGCGACCAGTCATCGACCTACTCCCAGGTGGGACAATCGTAGTAAATTGATGAAGACACTTCTGTGACGACACTTGACTCCACCGTAAACTTCACGGCCTCCCATTCCCGTAGTTGTATAGAGAGAAGCCCTGTCGTCAAGTCGGGCGGTCGACGACTTGGAGTGGAGTAAGGAGTGACGGGAATGAAGTAACTCTAACCGTCCGGGGCTCCCGTCGGGGACAGACAGGAGAGCGACACCGGACCCGGACCTAGTCCCGGACCGTGCGTCGTCCACTCCCCACCCCCCGTGACTCGTGGTCCGCCTCGGGCGAAGGGCGACACCGGACCCTCGTTCACCCGTGTTCTCTGGTACCGTACCGAGGAAAACCCCGAGAGAACCTCGGTGGGGGTGGGAGGACAGGGGGCTCAAAGTCCCCACGGCACACAGGGGTCAGCTTCCACTGTGTGGTAGTCTTCCACTTCCCGTGGGTGTCGTGATCGACTCGGGCGGGGGATCTCGACGGTCACGGACTCGGGACGACTGGGAACTGGAGCGGACACGTCCCCACGTCCCTCGTGACCCAAAGACCGGGGAACAACCCCCTCCATCTAAAATCACTCCAAGACGAGTGTCAGGGTCTACCTCCCTGTCGCTTGGCACCACCCTCCACGACCCCCGTCCGCACCCGCGACTCGAATGGGGGTGGTGGGACCGCAGGGGCGCCCGCCCGGCATGCACGACACGGACCACCGTCGATCAAGAAAGACCTACCTTCCCGGTAGAGGGGTAGTAGTCGCAGTAGCAGTGGTGGCACACCAGAAGAGCCCCGGTGTCAATTCACACGCACACAAGTGGGGGGTCGTGGCACATGAGCACGTCGCGCCTACCTTGCCAGGACCGCACCTTGCGTTCGAGGGACGTCCACTGGCCGTCCAAGGTCCACGCGCCACCTCCCGAGAGCCGATAGTCTGACGTGTCGCCGGCGGAGACCACGACATTCACGGGGTCGGGGCCGGGGACGGGGCGGTCCGGTCCTTCTCCAGTGCGGAAAAGAAGGCGAAGCTTACCCCGAAGTCTTACGTCCAAGGAAGAAACGCGGGGACGAGGGGTGTAGGGAAGCCTCACACGCCGACGGGCGACGGGGTCGGGAAGGCCACGGGGGAAGGGCAAGGAGGAAGGGGAGGGTCACGGGGAGGGAGAGAGCGACGGGGAGGGGAGGGACACGGGGAGGGGGCACGAGGAGGGGGAGAGTAACGGGAAGGGGGAGAGTAACGGGAAGGGGGAGGGTCACGGGGAGGGGGAGGCTCACGGGGGGAGGCTCACGGGGGGGAGAGAGTGACGGGGAGGGGGAGGGTGACGGGGAGGGGAGGACGAGAGCGACGCGGGGACCCCGACACCGACGAGGAGGCGTCGGGACGACCGGGGTAGGAGAGACACGACTGCACACACCAGGATTCGTCCGTGAAGCGGTTCCTCCGGTCCACCACTACCCCTCCACGTCTGCGGACTCCGCACCGAAGACATAAATACTTGTGGTGTGGTGTTTCCACCGGACGCGAAACTTCCGAAGCGATCGCACACGGTCTAGGGTGCGTACTACCAGTACCTATGGAAAAATTTAGCTTCCAACAAAATGGACACTACTCTGCGTGTTACACATACATCAAGCGACACACAACTTTCACGTGTGGTGTATTGTCGACTGCGCCCTCTGTGTCTTGCAAAGGTAGGCCCGGCGACCAGGCCGGCACGGGGAGAGGTCCCTTTTGCGGACAAGGCTCAAGAGAGACCCAAACAAAAGGACCAAGGGCTTGAACGACATCTACCCGAGATGTCGCACGTGAGAAAAGTAGGCCGAGTCCTGTCCGTTGTACAATGACCAAGGGGACCCCACCTGGACCCGATCGTTACGAAGTGGTAGACTCTTCGACAGTAGAAAAGACTTCGACGGCATACCAGAATATGGGGGTGGTCACCATATACGCCGAGGGTCATGGGGGGCACGATTGGGTCGGACAGTAGATAAAAATAGTATTGCAGGCCACCCGTACTTCACCATAGAGTGACGCTGAAACCAACGTAAAGGGGAACACTGAGTGCCTGACAAACGGTGCAGACACAAAAGAAGTCTCTGTACCGACAAGTCTAGGACACCAGTATCCGGAAGAACGAAAGTTCCGCTAATTACTGTACGACGACGACGACGATTCAGCGAAGTCAGCACAGGCTGAGACACGCTGGGGTATCTGCCGTCGGGTGGTCCGAGGGGGCAGGGACCCTAAGAGGTCCGTTCTTGTGACCTCACCCGACGGTAACGGAAGAGGTTACGTACTTTCACTTTTCACTTTCCCTTCAGCGAGTCAGTACAGTACCGACCCACATTTGGAAAAAAAGAAAGGAGGCAAAAGGGTAGACATGAAGAAAACAATGAAGAAAGGACGGAGGCAAACCCGAAAAAATTTTAAAGTAAAATTTATAAATCAAATTAGAAGAAACAACAGAGAAATCAAGAACCCCGAAACAAGACGAAAAATCGTTGTCGAGATTCCTAAAGTTATACGTCGGAAATGAAGAGTGATGTATGGAAATCACTGATAATGTGCTGAAGTACATATTACCTGTGTCCCGTGTCGTCATCTTAGTTAGGGTGAATGGAAAGAAAGGGGAAGGGTAACAACAATTTACGGTATAAAATAACGATACTAAAACTATGTGAAGTATAAAATCTTTTAAAACGGGTTCATGAGTTACCAGAACGTTTCTTTAATTCTTTTATGAAATAAAACAAGGTATATAAATAGTAAAGACCACGCGAAGTAGGGAAGACTTTTAAGTCCAAAGACGGAACGTAGTGCGACGGAGAATCGGAATCCTAAAGGTCACTGGACACAGACGACATTTGCCTCAGGTCCGACTATCCACATCAAAGGGGCGTGATCTTTACAGTAAGGTAGTAGAGCGTCGAGAAGACCAAGGACTACTCGTCAACCGGCAGTAAGGGTGACAAGACGACTTGTCTTTCACAGACCCCAGTCACCGACGAAAATTCCAGGACGGAGACCGAACGTCCTCGACCTTATCACACGAACCCACACTTCCCGAAACACAACCAGAACGAACACCAAATGAAAGAACTTAACTCCCCTTGGGGCCCTTGACACGGCGAGTGGCTCAAAACACGAAGGGTTCTGATATACGAAGTCGAAACCAACCAGAGGCCACTGACAGTCTACACACACACAGGTAAGTGCCTACGTAAACCCTGATTTTCCAGGGACAATTTATACCCCTCCCTATGTTGTCTAATCTTATTCCCATCTATTGGAGTAAAAGTCCCACCTTAAGGAGTATCAAAAGTTCAATTACTCATGTCATCCATCAAAAGGATAAATTTACTCTTTTCGTGTTCCCCTTTCGTCCTAAAGAAACCCATTTCTTGTCGCAAAGGACACTTCACGACAAGGTTCAGAAATTCGTTCCTATTGTTCGATTTTGGAGCCGGTGAGTCGACTACTCCAGACACCCGCAGCTCCATGTCGGACTTTCCCACACTCACACCTCCCCGACCCGCTGCGGAGACTGAGAGGGTGTCCGGGCCCACTCCGCTCGGACCCCCAGGACGGAAGGGAGACGTCAGACCGGTCACAGGGCCTGGGAGACACGGGAGAGGAGTCAGACGCAGACGACGTCGTGGTGGGGCGGGGGGTCCGGACTCGTGGGGAGTGTCCTACGCTGAGGCCAGTGACCCTCCCTCGCTGGGCCAGGACGAGGGACACCAGCCTCCACCCGTGGCCCTCCACGTCAACACCAGGTCCGACGTCGGAGACACACGTGACACAGTCTAGACCCCAGCAGTGTCTGCTGACCAGTGAAACCCGACCAGGGACCGTGGAGTCAGAGAGACGAGCAGAGTTTTCACTCCACCTTTACGGTAGTAGAAAGGGGGCCTCTCGTCCGACCGCCGACCCTCTACGATCTCCGTCTTGCACCCGGAGCCTCACAGACACTGACACTTCCAGTGACTGTCAACGCGGTCTTCCGCCGGGACCACCCGACCCGTGGAGCTCCGGTCACTAGTCAAGTGGGTGTGGACACCGGGGTGGGGGACACGCGAGTGTGTCCGACCCACCGACACTTCAGACGGACGGCGGGAGACGTCACAACCACCCGTCACTCGCACGACCAGCCGTGATTTCTCCCCCCAGGGACCCCCGTAATCGCGGAGAACCGTCCTGTAGGACGACGGGGCCATAAGGATTGTTCATCTTCGTAGACTTTCCTGGAAGCATTGATCCGGTTCGCCTACTACCGTAGAGTCCTACTTTCGGAAGGACCTCCCTACGACCCCAAGGATAATCCGGAGCCCGTCCTTCCTCTCCGAGAGCGGAGGACACTGACTCTCGGGTCGACTCGAGGGCTCCGGACTCGAGACGGTTCCCAGTGAAGAACCACCCGAACCTCAGGTGGGTGACACTGTCCTTCGACCTCGGGAATACCCCCGAACGTGGAGGAGGGAGACGTCGGTCCACCACGACGGGCGCCCCGCCCCGACGTAGGAGGACAGGGGCGTCGAAGTACTTCCCACCCTCCGTCTCCCTCGTCCGCTATTTTTGGGGCTCTCCTGTCGGGACGTCGAGGAGTCGAATAGAACTTGGACTGACGTAGAGGGGACCTCAGAACTAGACTACTGGAACGACGACCTATTAAAACTACTGGACATCGAGAGTACTACACCTCTGAACCAAACGAACTCACTAATTGTCTCCGTCTCTCCTCGAAGTTGTCTCTCTACACAGGGTGTTCCGACCCTTGGTAGTGGATCTCGACACTAGAAATGGGTGTCCCCATCGTGTACCGCACCGACGTTTATTGGTACCGTCCTTCTTAAGGTGAGCGAAGGAGCAGCCATTTCTATCATGATTGGCGGGTTTCCAGAGACTCCCTTCTCACTTCCTGGTGCACCTCCAAGTCAAGTCAGTGAGTCAGTACAGGTTGAGAAACGTTGGGGTACCTGACGTCGGGTGGTCCGGAGGGACAGGTAGTGGTTGAGGACCTCAAATGAGTTTCAGTACAGGTAACTCAGTCACTACGGTAGATTGGTAGAGTAGGAGACGGCAGGGGAAGAGGAGGGTGGAAGCTAGAAAGGGTCGTAGTCCCAGAAAAGGTTACTCAGTCAAGAAGAGTAGTCCACGGGCTTCATAACCTCAAACTCAAAGTCGAAGTCGTAGTCAGGAAGGTTACTTATAAGTCCTGACTAAAGGAAATCCTACCTGACCAACCGAGAGGAACGTCAGGTTCCCTGAAAGTTCTCAGAAGAGGTTGTGGTCTCAAGTTTTCGTAGTTAAAAAGACGCGAGTCGAAAGAAATATCAGGTTGAGAGTGTCGGTATGTACTGATGACCTTTTTGGTATCGAAACTGATCTACCTGGAAACAGTCGTTTCATTACAGAGACGAAAGATTATACGACAGATCCGGACAATGTGCCTCCGATGTCAATTCTCACAGAGTACGGCGTGAGTCTACACCCCTTCCCCGGCACCGGACGGCCGGTGGGGTTCGGGAGTACCGGGAAAACAGGGACGCGAAGTACAAGTGACACGGGCGGGGAGTAGGACGAGAAGCCAGGACGTCCGTGACCTCTGTCGTAGGACCACCACTTGTACTTACCTATAGGAACAGTTCTCGACTTCTAGTTGCCCTCTAAATTTCTCTGTCCGTGGAGGAAGGCCCCTAAGGTCGAGTACGGACTCCATGGGACCGTGCAACCCGACCCGGCCACGGGGGCTCGGCGCCCTGACGGTGACATGAGCGGGACTGGGCAAAGTGAAATCGTCCTCGTCGAGACCCGTCGGACACGACCCATGGGGCTGCAGATGCAGACCTCGGACGTCCTGGATCGGGTCGGGGGTGTCTCCTAGGTGGAGCTCCTGACGAGACTCTAGTTGACGTACTAGTTCCACTTCTTCGTCCACTCTCCTACACCCGGGGCCCCATGGGGAACGACGGACGGGTCGCCGGGGTGTGCGGAGGGTCGACCCGATGTGTACACTACGGACGAAGAGGACCGTCTAGACCCATCCACGGTGTCCCGACAGCGTCCCCGTTGACTTCCCCTTCTAGATGCACTACCTACGCCTCTCCTCCTGCCACCTCTTCCTCGACAACCGGGTGCGCCTGTGCCACTTCTGCGACACGAGGCGCCTCCTGTCTATGCACGACTCACCGCGGCCGGCACTCCTCCCCTTCTAGCGGTAGACCTTCCAACTCACTGCTCCCCCACACACAGGACACTCGGTCCCTACACGGAAGTCGGTCGACGACCACGAAGGGGTTCCCTCCGTCAGGCTCGGCCGACCCCGGCAGACGGGCCGCAACCCCCCACGGGTGACGTCCCGGACGACCCGAGAAACTGGCGACAACCGTGTGAAGGGGAGGACCTACGACCGACTACTTTGACCTGGCAAAACCGACCCCCACTCCAAAGAGTCCGTCGGAGACGGCTCTTCGGGAGGACACTACAGACCTACCAAGGTCTTAGATGTGGGACCCGGTCACGGTCCGGTCGTCCCTCGGCAACCCGGTTT
Organism: Capra ibex; assembly: GCA_006410555.1. Lineage (NCBI taxonomy): Eukaryota > Metazoa > Chordata > Mammalia > Artiodactyla > Bovidae > Capra > Capra ibex. Next base: position 64,009,948 of record SJYO01049755.1, read on the forward strand.
CGTGGACACTCGAAATCTGGCGGCCAGAGACCGGCACGGAAGGGCGGGTGAAGGGCGTGAGTGAGTGGTCTGTGGTCCGCGGTCCAAATGTCCTCGGGCCGCCGGTGTGCGACTGGAGGACAAAGGTCGTTTCGAGTGCTCTTCCCGACGAAAATTTACTGACGTGACACCAACTCATCCAAACGTGGACGGGAACGACAACGGGCAGTCTCGTCCACCGTCTCGGACGGGTCCCTCCCTGTCGTCACCCCACTCCGACAGACGTACCCCGACTCTGTCCGAGACACAAAAAAGAAAAATTGTTTACGTCACAAAAATATTACTTCTCTGGGAAAAATATGGTTTCTAGTCGTAAGATAGATTTTGTCACGTTTGTCTGGGAATGGTCTGTGTGCACAGGTAAAGACGACGTAGACCTAGGACCCGCGTGTCGCACATTACATACACATCTGTCACGGAATAATAAATTGACTTCTATTAGTATGATCGTTTTCTGCAAAACATGTTAAAATGACATTGTAACTCGAAAGCAGGGACAAAGCCGAACCAACGACCCGTGCCTCCCTCGCGACGCAGGCCCGGGGTCCGACAGGGGGCACCTGGGTACCACGCGAGGCGGTGTCCTCCGACCGACGGTGTGGGAGACGGGACCCAGACCCCTTGGACCAATCTGTAGGACGGTCTGGAACACTCGCTCCAGAGACAGTCCGGGGGTCCTGTGTCGGTCCGAAGGCTCCGTAGACGTCACTGACGACCAACTCTCGACACCGGGTCGGAGACCGACCCAGATATCTTGGGTTTGTAAGACCTTCCAGACTAGTACAAGACTCTGACACCACGTCTCTTCTCGGTCCGCCGACTTAGGAAGGTCAGGCAGGAAGACCCCTTCCACACAAGGGGACTGAAGATCTCCCTTGTGCTCTGGTCGTCGTCTCCCGTCTTCCACCTTAAGACCGAAACATGTGTGTACTTGTCGATCCCATTTTCGGGCAGTCTTTAGATGTATTTAATAACTTAAGGGTAGGTGCACGTGGGTCCATAAAAGTGGAGAAGTCCTTATTTAAGAGTACATGATTGTGACGAAGGTCAAAGACATGAAATCGGTTGCAATTGAACACCCCCCGAAGAAATTTTATCATGTCCTGACGAGCTGTAGTGATTAATAGTCTCTTTAAGTTTAGTCTCACTGTTACTCCATCGTGGAATGTCGTCAGTCCTACCTGTAGTACGTTTCAGATGTTTATTGTTTACGACCTCTCCCACGCCTCCTTCCCCTCGGGAGGGTGTGACGACCACCCACCTATTCAACCACGGCGGTGATGCCTTTTGTCGTACTTCCAAGGAATTTCTCGATTTGTATCTTAGTGGTATACTAGGTCGGTAGGGAGAGGACCCGTATACAGGTCTCTTTTGATATTAAGTCTTTCTATGTACGTCCTGAAGGGACCACCAGACGACCAATTCTTAGGTGAAACGTTACGTCCCCTATACCCAAACTAAGGGACCAGCCCCTTGATTCTAGGGTGTACGGTGTCGACTCTGGGCTGTGTCGGTTTATAAGTTTTCTTTTTTCTATATACGTGGGGACAAGTATCACCGTGATCTGTGTTGTCGACTCGTGCCTCCGTTGGACCTACAGGTAGTTGTCTCGCCTACTTCTACCCCGTGCATGCGTGCCACCTTACGAAGGGGTGGTATTTTTCTTGCTCTCCTGCGGCAAATGTCGTTGTTCCCACGGCGATGTCTCCTAGCATGACTCGTTTCAGTCAGTCTTTCTCTTTCTGTTTGTGGTACACGATTCGGCATGGACACCTGAGATTTTATACCGTTTACTTGGGTAGGCCCCCTGTTTGTATGAGTTCCTGTGTCTCTTGTCTGACCACCATCCATTCCCCCAACCCCTCCTTACCCCATCCTCCGACCCCAATCGTCCACATTCGAAAGTACCTGTCTTACCTGTATGTTCCAGGACGACATATCGTGTCTCTTGATATCAGGTATAGGATACTATTTGGTATTATCTTTTATAAAAATTTTTCATATAAACGCACATTGAGTTAGTGAAACGACATGTCGTCCTTAATTGTGTAATATTTGGTTGACATGAAGTTAAAATTTTTATAATTTTATAGACGTTGGAACCATATCTGTTTCTAATAAAAAAATCTTTGTTATGTTTTTCCCGATTTATGTTTTCTTCTTTAATTACATAATCTGAAGTAGTTTTATACGGTAATTTACTTTTCTCTTTGGTGTCTACTCCACTTTTATAAATGTCATGATACAGACTGTTTCTGAACGTAGGTCTTATATATTTCACGAGGATGTCTAGTTATTTTTCTTTTAAAAAATTTACCCGTTTTCTAAGAAGTGATTTCTTCCATATAGTTACCGGTCAAACTTTTCTCCGAATTTTAGTACTCAGTAGTCGTCACAGTTTGGTGTCACTTTATTGTGAACATATGAACTTTTACCGATTACAATTTCTAAGTGTTGTTGTTTATTCTCCTACACCTCGTCTACCTCACAGGTATTGACCTATTTTTGTCGTCTTGGTGACCCGTTCGACAGTCCAAGAAAATCTGTGTATGGGTGGGATGTTGAGGCGTTACGGTGTGAATCGAAAAAGGGGTTCTATTTCGTTTTGTATACAGATGCGTCTCTGAGTACTCTTAGAGGCATCGTAGAAATAGACATTATCGGGACACGACCTTTGTGGGTAGTCGACCTCTTACCTATATTATATCGACGTCTTACCTTAAGATATGTCGTCAATTTTTTTTTTTTCCTTGTCGTTATACAAACTAAGAGGCTTTGTACGACCCGTTTCAACTGTGTTTCCGACGACAAAAGTAAATACACTTCAAGTTTGGCCTGCTTTTGTTAGTACTATTGACTTAAGTATAGTCACCCCTAGTCCCCATTCGACCTTCTGTACCTCTCCTAATAGACTTCTTTGGTAAAGTACGTCTAACTCATAATCCTCATCCGGCTATAGTCTTGCAAGTATCTTGTAACCTGGACGAGCACAGTGACACATTTAAGTGGGTGAAATTTTTTTGTTCTTTTAGTGATGCCTAAGATGTCTACAATCTCTTAATCCCTTATAAAACTTAAACTACGGTCATTTAAACCGTAATTTGAATCTACCTTACCTTTTAAATACATTCTCTATATTTGTTGGTACTGATTCTTCTTTATCTATGGACTTATCTGAATAAATGTTATTTCTTTAAATTAGGTATTAAATTTTTTTACTGTTTCCTTATTTATTACGTTTAAACGAGTAAGAAAAGCACTTTTATCTTCTCCACTTACGAAGGATAGCGTAATTATTCTGATTATAATGAACCGATGTTTTATTGTCTATAATGTTTCTTTTTTTTATGGTGAAAGGGAGTATTTGCAATTTTAGAAAAATTTTTCAAATCTTTCAGTTTAGATCACCATGTATTTCTCCTGTAATGGACTACCAGTTCCTTTAAGTCGTGTCCTTACGTTTCAACCGAATCATAAGTTCTGGTCAACTACACTAAGCGGTAGAATCGTTTACGTTTTTCTCTTTTGTGTTCAAGTAGAGTTATCTAACTCTTTGTTATAGACTGTATTAAGTTATAGGTAAGTACAATTCTCGCGTGTCGTTTGATCCTTATCTTCCTTTGAAGAAGTCGACCTATTTCTCGTCGATTTCGGGTGTCTGTACCATGAATTACCACTTCTGTTTCACAAAAAGTGAGACTTTAGTCTTTATTCCATCTGAAGAAAGAGAATGTCTAACCCTCTTATAGAAATGTTTAATATACAGTCTATTTCCTTAAGATAGGACTCTTCAGTTTTCATTGTACCTTTTGTTGGTTTTTTATCCTGTTTTTTGATCCAATCTCTAAAGTGGTTTCTTCTATATAGTTAACGTTTGTGTCCTTTTCTCCGAATCGTAGATTCCTTTGTGTCTACCTTTGGTCTCTGCGGTGACGTATGGGAAGGTCCGAGGGAGCATCAAATACCTGGAGACCTTCTCAGGACGGAACAGGAACTCACATAGACACACACACAGATAGTAAAGACTCGTGGACCCTTTCTGTGACACACAGGTGGAAGATCATAGTCTCGAGTCAAAGAACTGGATTTTTAATATGTCCCTGAAGGAACCGTTAGGTCACTAATCCTGAGACACGAAGATGACGACCCCCGTGTCCAAATTAGGGACCACCCCCTTAATTCTAGAGTGCACGACACGACACGTCGGTTTATATATATTAACAATATATTAATATATATATTAACAATATATTGATATATACAATATATTGATATATTATATATATTAACAATATATTGATATATTATATATTAACAATATATTGATATATTATATATATTAATATGTTAGAAAGTTAAAACAACCGTCTTGGTTCGTACTACACTTGTCTTACTACGTTTTTCTTGACACGTTTACCCTTCGTCTAATTTTTCAGACATTAATTACGGTCACACAAGAGACATCTCAAACTTCGGTTTACACTCTAAAGGGTGATTCTTAAGTTGAGAAAAGTGATTATTAAAAAAGAAGGGGGTGAAGGTCCTTTTAGGATTCCGTGTGGATGGTCTTTGTGTTTAGTCACTTAAAAATGTCACTGTCTACTCAATGTCTGTCCACTATTATCTGTTCTACCTGTTTTATATTTATGTTAAAAGAGACTAAAAGGTTATTTTTACTTTTGTTGTAGGGTGTGTTTTTGAAGACAGGTATAACAATTTTCTTACATCATCTGGTTAGGCACGATTATTCTTTCTACTTGTCCATAAAACCATTTGTTTTTTACATCTGACGTTTGAGATGCAATTTCACTTCAGCGAGTCAACACAGGCTGAGAAACACTGGGGCAAGTGACATCGGGTGGTCCGAGGAGACAGGTACCGTTCTTATGACCTCACCCAACGGTAAAGGAAGAGATCCCCTAGAAGGACTAGTCCCTAGCTTGGGTCCAGAGGGCGTAACGCCCGTCTACGAAATTGGCGACTCGGTGGTCCTTTCGTGTTTTACACCCCACCAAGTCAACATTTTGGGTTTGCTTTGTAACTGAGACGTGATTGTCGCCACCCTGTCTACACCTCCGAACGCCCAACTCTGCCCCAGGCTCCGCGAGCAAAAGCCACTGTATGGGGAGCTCGGACGCGTGGGAGGACGGCCGCGGACCACGCCGGGGGCCCCGCCCTCCGGGCCACTCCTACACGCCGCGGCGGGGGCCGGGCGGGGGCAGAGCGCCCAAGACGCGTGGGGCACGCCTGCGGTCTCCCGCGACGGTTGAGCGAGCCGGCGCTTCCCCTGCTCCCGCCACGGGCCTGAGGTTCGAGGCGGGGCGTCCCTCCCGGGCGGAGAGCGCCGGCCGCGTCGGCGTCCTCCGCGCTACTTACAAGGGGAAATCAGGGGTCCTCGGGGAACCAGGGAGGCTGGCCCTCCACACGAGCCCAAGGCGGGCGCCCCGCGAGTACCGTGTCGCGTCCTGATCCGGGGCCCCGGAGGGTCGGAGGTAGGGAAACTACTGGTCCTACCTAGCGGGACTATCCGGGGAACCACTGGCGTGGGGGAAGAGGGTAGAGGGTAGGGGGTAGGACCCCGGCCGAAGACGACTGGGGTTAATTCCCGGTGGGACGAGGGGTGACCCGAAGGGTGCACTCCGATCGCCATTTCTTGGGCGAGCGGTCACGTCCTCTTTACTCTCTACGTCCAAACTAGGGATCCCACCCTTCTAGGGGGACCTCTTCCCTTACCGTTAGGTGAGGTCGGAAAAATCGGACCTCTTAGGGTACCTGTCTCCTCGGACCACTCAACGTGGCCAGGTCTCCCAACGTCTCAGTCTGTGCTGAATTATGCGTACGTGTGAGAGGAGGTCACGTCCAGTTCGTCTGGGAAAACTAGTTTAGTCGGGGAGGTCGTAGTGTAGAGTGGTGGACACACTGGAACCCGTTCGGGGAGGGGAAGGTGATGGGGGTGACGGTTCAGTCCCACCGCCACTGACCGTCGACGGGCGCCGGGGTGGGTCCGGGACACCGTGGGTAGAGGACGGACTACCGTCGGACCGGGGAGACCGACCGTTCACCATTGGTCCCACCGAGGGCTCGAGGGGAGAAAGGACCTTCCGAGCGAATGGTCATCAGTCCTGGGATGGTGGGTGGGTGGTCCTGTCCGGAACCCTTCCTTCCAGACGGTCTGCAAACGGGTCGGACCCCAGACCGGACTTTCACGACACGGTCCAGTGGCCTACGGTCCACCCAGAGTAGGGGACGACCGAGTCGGACTCGGGTGTGGACTCGGTCCACTCCGTCCCCGGGGCTCCCACAACCCCCGACTGTACCCGGGGTCCAACCCTCGACCCTCCCGGAGACTCGTGGTGGGGTCCTCGGGCTGTGGGTGACCGTCCGGGAGGGGCGTGACCCGGGAGTCCGAGGTCCCTCCGTCCCCGCTTCCCTCCTCGAGACCCCTGTGTCGTCTCTGTGGGTGTGACCGTAGACCGTCCCTTTCCAAATAATTCGAAGTTGGTGTCTCATTGTCTCGTTTTGTCTGCATCCCCCTCGGGCCAGATGTGGCCCTCCACTCGTGCAATGTCTATCCTGGAACACGCACAACCCCCCCGCCCCCCCCCCGTCTGTCACGGTAGTCGGTGTCGGGGGTCCTTGTCGGCGCTCTGGTCCCCGAGCCGCGACTCTGTGTGTTTGTGGTCCGACGAACACGGGTGGACTATGTTTTAAGTCATTACACGCTATAATGAGAAATATTAGGGAAAAGGAGTATTTTACAATACACAAATTGTGTGTGAATATAGTGACGATTTTAGTCGTTCTCGATAATATCACGAGGTTGAATTATTCAACTATTTTTTTACAACAGGACACCGGTCAAGTGTTACCTTGGTTAATTCAGGACAAGGCTCTACGGACCCCTCAAGGAGACCATTGCTCCGTAAAGGTTAGTAATCCAGTAAGACGGTGGCTCTGTGTCAGGACCAGGTGTCGTGTGTCTCGGCACGGGGACCAGCGGACCCCCTCCCGGGTCGTCTCCGCCGGTGCGGGTCCCTGTCCGACCCACTCCCCGGTCCTACCGTCCCCGGCCGAGGGGTGGTCCTCCATCACTGCCTCCGGGGCTGCACGACGCACGAACTCCCGACGTGACTCGCCTGTGGTGAGGGACCCGTCGACGCGAGTCCTTCACCCGGGGGCCGTCGGGGCAGTCCGGTCGGACTCGGGGGTCCGGCCCCTCGTCCGTCTTCTGCCTACCCCTCAGACTCTTCGTCGGCGAACGTCCACCTCGCACTTGCCAGCGCACAGACAGTGACTATCGTTGTAAGGCCCTCCCAGGAGAGGACACGAGCCCCGTCCCCACCGGTTTGCCTCTGCCTCTGAGTCCACACTCGGTTGTCGAGTTCCACGAGACACAGGTTACTTACACCACAAACTGTCTGAGCGAGGCTCACCGACAGAGACCGGGATCGTCGGGTGTGGGAACCGGTGTCCTCCCTTGCCGACCCTGGAAGACCTCACAAGAAGTCTGTGTGGTGTGTCCGTCGGGGAAGTCTCCTAACTGAAACCCCAAGACCCCCCGTCTCTCGATGAAGGGGTGTGCGAGTACGGAAATTATTTGTGTGGACTCCTGATGAACCTCGGTTACTGGAAGAATCCCGGGTCGGCAACGGACGGGGGATGTTCCCTGTCACCCCTCGTCGTCCCTGTGGGGTGACGGTCGGGAGGTGGGGGGGGTCTTTGTAACGGTTGCGACTGACGACCGTTTTCCCCCTGTCCCACGACGGACAGAAGTGGCTCGACTGAAAAATACCTTGGTTTCTGCGGTTTAGGTACGGTGGGATAGACCCATCAGGTAGCTATACTGGACCGTTGGTCGGTTTAGGGATGGTTCGAGAGACAAGTGTCGTGGGTCGGGACTGACCACGGGTACTGGGGGTCCCGGGTGCTCCGGTTGAGGTCCGAGCTGAGGTCGTAGCCGATGGACCGGTCGGGTGGACACCCACCGTGGTGGGTGACCAGTGGAACCGGCCTCTGGCCTGTCTCCTGGAAAGTTACTCCCCGGTTTCGGTGTGAAGGGCCTCGTCGGACGGCCGCCGGGGGTGTTGATAGACTCCATGTCGCAATCCTTGGTTGGTGTCGGGGGTCGGTGCCGGCCGGTGATGGTGCACCTGTCGGACGAGGCGAATTCTGTGGTCCACTGCGGTCTCGGAGCCCAGTCACGCTGGACCTTTATTGGAGCGACGCCCCTACCCCGACTCCGTTTTCGTGAGTGAGGTGTTGTGGGGGGGTGTCTCGAGTAGCGGTCAGCTCTCCACCTCCGACCGAGGTGTTGACGACAGAGGACTGGGCCCGGCGTTCCGTGGGCGGGAGGGTCTAGGTGTGCCATTCTGTGTGAGGCCAGTGTGTGTCCGTCTTCCGAACCGCCGGACGTCCTGAGCTCTGCCGACGTGTGCGTGAGTGAAGAGACGTAGTCGGCGGCTGTCTGCGGGAAGGGGTCGCCCGGAGACGGGGCTCGCGCAAGGTCCCAACAAGAGCAGGAAGGTACAGAAGCGACAAAGTCTGGTCCAAATTCCGACCGTGGGGGCCCCGGGGCGAACGAGGATGTGTCGTTCGGGGCCGACCCGACACCTGTCCCACCCGGGTCCTACACGCCGGGAAGGCCGGCCAAGTAGCGTCTCGAACTGAGCCCGAGAGGGGGTGTGGGGATGTAAAAGTCGAGTGACGGGAGGGGGCAAAAGAAAGTCCTCTGGGGAAGCTCGTCGTCTCGTCGATTTGTCTCCGACGCTAGATCTCAGTGTCCTCCTCCTAAAAGGTAGGATTTCGGTGCTTCCGACAGCTTGACGTAGTTTCACTGGACGACCCATGGGCCCCCCCCCCGCTCCCCTCCTCGTGTCTGGCCTACACCCCGAGTCCTCACCCTTCCTGAACGGGCAGACCCGTGTCCTAGGGGTTCCGGGAAGAGGTCGGCACTACGTGCAGTTTTTGTGAGGGTAAAGGGTCAGCCAAGAGGCACTGGGACCCGAAGGTCCCCTCCTGTGCACCGAACGCCGATGTAGGTTTTGTCTGTCCGTGACGACGAGGAGTCCCTGTTTGACGTTGGACGTTTCACGGCGGTCACTGCCTCTCTGCCCTACCCTGGTCTCCGGCCAGTTCATGTGCTTCGTGCCGACAAGGAGAGTTGTGTGTCCTTTAAGTTCATCAAATAAATTTTTGACGCATCAAAGTAGAACTTTATATATAGATACATATATATATAAACGAAATCTTACTAGTATAACGTCGTACTGAGAGTACGCAAAATTTCATGAAATAAATTTTTGTATAACTGAACTCCGTCGCTTCTCAATCTCAGGAGAGTGAAATAGGACCACTACACACCCTCCGGAGGGAGAAAGAGGACTCTAGTCGCCTGAATCTGACTGGCAGGGTTTCTTCTCTTCGTCTTTGACGAATGAATCTCTCTCTAACACCAAACTTTTCGTAAAGGTTTGTCGACGTCGTACACTGCTGGCACGAAGGGGCCCCACGTTCGAACCAAGACGCGCCTTTGGTCTTTACGGCACGACTCGACTGGACACCCCGCCTGGCAGGGGGACAGGCTCTGAGCGAAAGAAGTGCCACCCCGCCAGGACTGAGGTCGCCGGCCGCCCCCACTCGTCCGCGTCTCCAGTCTGCCCGTACCTCACAGGCCACACACCCGGACCGCCGCCCGTGCCCACCGTACGGTGCGGTCCTCGAGACGGGGGTCCCAGGGGGGTGTCTACCAAGTTTTTGTTTCACGTTACTTTCTCAGTGTCGCAGCGGGCCTCGAGGCCTGGTCTGCTGTCCGTCCCCCACCCGTGTCTACGCCCGCCACGTCCCTGCCGAGGCGGTCGAGGTCCCGACGGGGACCCCCCACCAGGCCGGGTCGGGCCGCCTGGAGGGGTGGTCACAGGGTCCCCGGGTCGGAGGAGGGTCGAAACCACAGTGTCGATGACGCCGGACGGCGGACCCATGTTGCACAGTTTGTCCTTTCGTCCTCCACACAAGAAGTTCTTTTGGTGTCAAAATCTTTTATTTCTGTTTTTAAAAAAAAAGATTTTATTAGTATCTCTTTTTATGAGAGGTTATCGACGTCGTGGTTGTTTTACACTGCTCTAGACTGTCTTGCAGGTTTATGGACATCCGTAGGTGTCCCTTTTTTACACTATTTTTCACAAAATCAGTGACTGATGTGTTGGCAATAGACTTCTTAAGTCTATTCTATATCGTTTTATGTAGTCTATGAAAAAACGAAAGTTAATATTGAAATCTTTACCTTTTTAGAATAAAAAAAGATTTAGCGAAGAGATATACCATTTAGACCAAATATTAAAATTTTGCACGTCTTATTATATGGACGTCTTGTTTTCTCTGTCGACTTTAATTTTCTAGCAAAAAGCTAATTTTTTTACTAAGTAAAATTAATACCTTTTTCATTAATTACTCCACAAAAGTGGATGACCGCGTTTGGATGGGATGTCGATGACTCGGAGGTGGTCCCAGCCACTTCCCGAGACCACGCGCGCCGGCGGTTCCGGTGCCGTCGGCCGGACGACCCACGGTGGGGGTGGAGGGACGGCGGGACCTTACACACGCGCCGCGCCTAGTCTGGTAGCTGAGCCAGAGCTACTCGGGGACGCCCGGGAGGAAGGCCCTGTCGAAGTCGTGCCACCCGAAGAGCCGCGACGGTGAACGCGGAAGCGGGTCGCCGACCCTTCTGTCCGGGAAGACGAGAAGGAACCGGAGAAGCCTGTGGAGACCCATCTACTGGTCCTTCCGCCGGCAGTCCTTCGGGTCCTTTCTCGGGTGCCTCCGGTGGTACCCCTACTGTGCGTGCCAGGGGTGGCGCAGCTGGTGCGACGGGTCCCGCCTCCGGTGGTCCTAGACCCTCTACATCTGGACCGTCCTGTCCTACCGCGTCAGCTACGGCTTCGGTGCGGACCTCCAGGGCCCCGACACTACGTGTATGACGTTCTCTCCGCCCGTCCCGTACTCCCGTCCCGGGTCCCGTTCGGTGCGTGTCGTAGGGGTCCCAGACCCCGTCTCGTCGGAGGAGGGTCGCCGATGTGAGAGCGAACGGACCGAGAGACAGGGGGGCTGAATATGACTTGTATCATGACCCCCAAGGTCGGTGACGTCCTTCCGTTCCTTTTATTTATTTTGGGAATTCTTAATCTTTCCTTCTTTACTTTGAGTAATGGGTATCTCCTACACTGACACACACGTCTTTCGGATCCTCTTCGATATTTATACGATACTGTCAATTATGTTATACGGTATAAATTCCTTATAATATGTCCGAGTTATGATGTTTCAAGATTGAGAGAGGTTTAACTAGGTATATTAGTTACACAAAGGTTAATTTTTTTTCAGGTCTTCGACTAGGATTGTAAATTTACTTTTCCTTTACCAGTTCCATTGGTTGATTGTTACAACTTTTTGGTTCGACCTCTTGAATTGTGGCGGTCCGAGGTCAGTCGAGAAGGACACGTTGATGGATTCTGCCACGTCGGTGACACTCGCCTGTCTCGTTCGGTACCTTCCCTTGCGTCTGTGGGGGTCGGTCTGGGGGTGGGTGCAGGTACGAGCCGTCGCGCCCCCTCCCCCTGTCCTATGGCCAGTGCACTGGTAGGAATGAACCCCCTCGGCATTTCGAGGCTAGCTGGAATCTGGTGTGTGTGTGCGTGAGAGAGACAGGGTCCGTCTGGTGTCCGCTCCCGCACTCACGTTCCCTTCTGCACCCGTTCTTACGAGGTGCGCCTTTCGCGGCCACTCTCGGCGTCTCGGCGGGTGTCGGCCACCGGAGCACCGGACCCGGACGGGAGGCCGCGGGCGGGCGGGTGGAGAGACTACAGCACCATGACGGGCTCGTCCCGCATCCCCGTCATCCTCTACGAGTACCTCTGCTGCGGGTACCACGACTAGTACTAGTACCGGTGCATCTGCAACCGCTTGTACCGGTAGTGCCGGCACGGCTGCCTCTTCGGGTCGCACGGGTCGTGCATCTACTGGGACTGCGAGTCCAGCATCAACAGGTCCATGAAGACATCGTCCCGACGTCTCTCCCCGGCGGACCACTGGCCCTCCGTGTGCCGGACGAGCGAGGGGACGGAGGTGACGTGAGTCGGACCGAGTCCTTGGCCCCACCCTGCGGGGAGCAGAGAGTGAGGGGTCGGTGGTGCGTGTCGGGGACCTACCCGGGGGTCGAGTGGCACGGGGTTAGGTGGTGGTCCCCGAGGTGTGGAGTTTTCCTCCGGCTGGGAGCACCAAGGTCTGGATATTGGAGCAAGGTAGGACGTCGGGGCACCCCTGAGGGGTGGAACCTCTCGGTCCGGAAGACTGGGAAGGCGGTCAGATCCGGGTGGGCCACGGGAGAGACCGGAACCCGGGACGGGACGGAGCCCCTGACTCAACACCGACCAAAAGGAGCGCTCAGGGTTGGGGAGACCCAGTCCGAAAGACTGGGTCGGGAGGACTCTTCAGGACATCATTTCGTCTGTCGTGACACTGGTAGTCCGACCGACAGGCACCAGTGACCGACAATAGGGTAGTAGGAGTCCATCTCTGACTCGTCCCAGGTCCCGTCCTAGTCGGTGTCCGGGCATTGGCGCCGAGACGGGGCAAGGGTCTTCCGTACGGACACGGGGCGAGGACTCGGACTTCGGACAGTGACGGTGGGAGACAAGAGGTCCCGTGTCACCTGGGGTCCCTTCCGGCGAACAGAGGAGGTCGGTGGGGCTGGAGGTCGTCTGGGGTCTGTGTGACGGACAGGAGTCGGTCTTGGACCCTGCGGACGGGAAGTCCGAGTCTCGTGTCGAGAACGTCGCACGGTAGCGGGACTCGGGACCTTCCGGGAGGGGCCCTCGACCGTCCACCGGCGCAACTCCTGTCGACTCCCGAGCGTCGTCGCCACGCTCGTCGAGGCGGAGGTCCGTTGCTACTTGCCACTGCGACGACGACAGGGACTCCCGGTCGGGGCAGTTCCGTCCCGGACGCCGGGTACCTCGTCCTGCGGACGGCCAGAAAGCCCAGTGCCTCGCTCAGGTCCACGAGTCGAGTGGACCGACCCCCGGCGAATGGACTCGTCCACCGTGGTCACCGACGCATCTACTGATCCGGGGTCGTCGGGTAGAAGTGTGGACGCGACATCCGGACGGTGCGGCAACTCAACCTACCTCGGACAAGGTCTGTGTTCTACTCCCAAGCCCCCCACCCCGGCGCACGCCGCGGAGGTCCCCTCCCCAGCAAGTGGGGCTTTAGTGATGACGCAGAGTTGGCGCCGTCGTGTCCCTCGTCGTCGGTGCCGGGTCCGGCGACGGACGCCACCCGGGGGACGTGGGAGGGGGCCGGGATGAGGCGATAGACCCGGGTCCTACGGACGACGAGGGCGGAGACCGGAGGGACTCGGGTCACCGACGTACCTCGTCGGATCCGGACCACCCGGCGCACCCCGTCCCTCCGGACTCGGCACTGGTGGAACCTGGAGGACCACGGTGAGACCCGGTCCTCGTGTCCACACTTGGGCACCTGGGGGACCCCGGATCTTCGGTGCGGGTGCACCGGACCTGTGTTCGGTGTTGTCTTTCGACGAAGTCGGACGTCCAAGACGCCGGTGGACACATTACTCTCTCGACCGGCCGGACGGAGGTCGAGGGCCACAAGGGCGTGAAGGTTTCGGACCCCGCTCCGCCCCACACGAGTGGTGTCTGGGTCCGGGCCTACGGGAGAGCGTAAGTATGTGCTCCTGGGGACTGGTGCAAGGGTTGTCCCCGCGTAGGCCCGACCGACAGTGGGTCCGAGGGAGGGTGTCCCGTCCCCCCGGGTCCGCGAGTGGAACCCCAGGGGGAGCTTCTACTGGACCGGGTACTTCAGCCACATCTTGTGCCGGAGCCGCTACTGCCTCTTGGTCCACTCGTCCACCGTCTCCGTCTCCGCGTGGTCGAGCCCCCCGTAGAAGTCGTACCTGTCGGTCTCGTCGGCGTGCCACCAGAGCGGGAGCGGGAGGAGCGAGAGGCTCAGGGGCGACCTGCACCACCGGGGCGAGACCACCGCCGCCGCCACGACGGCGCCGGCGCGGACGTCCAGCATCTCCAGTGAGTACGACGCGCTCCCGAACTACTCGTGGTGCCGCAACCGCGCGGCCACCGCCATCACCACCCTCGGCTAGAACGGCATCATCCTCTTCCACGACCTCCGGACGGCCGCCTTGTGCACGGCCGCGGCCGCCCGCCCCGGACGACACCACCCCCGGAAGTCCCGCCGGGCCGACATCTACGTCCACGGGCCCGGCAGGACGTCGGGGCGCGACAGGGGCAAGCCCTCGGACCGACGCGAGTCCCCGAGGAGGTCGTCCCAGAGCAGGAGCGACCACCCACGCGCCTCACCGTCCCCGGCCGCCCCGCCGGCCCAACCCCGCACGAGGACCGGCCACGACGCCCCCCACGGTCCCGTCCTCTGCAGCACCTTCTACCTCCCGAGCTGCAGGACGTCCTTCTCGAGCCCGAGGTCCGGGTCACGTCGGAGTCCGTGCACGTTGTGGCTTAGCGAGAACGAGGCGTGGTCCGGGAGCAGGTCCTTCAGGTCCCGGTCGAGCACGAGACTGACGTGGAGCAGGCCCTTATCCCGTGGCGGCAGGTCGTGCGTCCACGCCCCCGGCCCCCGACCGCACGGTCGGCCCAGGGGCGGTGCGAGGACGACCCCCGACATGACGAGGAGGAGCTACGACCTGTCCACGTCCCGGTGTCTGTGGCACTTCTACTACCGGCGCTTCTTCTTGTCGTGGACCAAGACGCAGGCCTTGGTCCTCGGGTCCTTCCAGACCCAGGTCAGGTCGGGTGGGTCGTGCATCGGCTACCGGGGCGGCTCCGGACCCCTGTCCTCCCCTACCGCGTCTACACTCGTCTCGTCCCCGTACCCAGTGCCCCGCCTCTCGAGTCTGTCCACAAGTGTTGAGGGGGGTGGTCCCCCCAAGGGTCCAGTGAGTCTCTCTCTTGCCCTTCTCGTCCCTATTTCGTGCTGTCGACTCGGGTCCAAACCCTTTGACCAGGGCGGGCCCTGAGAGAGGGGTGACTCGTGGTAGGGGCTTCGAGTCCTCGGGTGCAAGGGTAGCCTACCCTTTCGACGGGCTCACCTCCCCCGTCGGTCGTTTCCCGGGACCGGAGCCCGGTCGTTGGAGCGTGCGGGGTGTGGAGTCTGGTCAGTGAGCCGGGACGGCTCAGGGACGAGCGATGGAGTGGGTGGTCCCAGATGTACTTCGACGAACCCCCGGTACTTCGTCGGAGGGGACCTGGACTGCTAGGTCCTCACCCCGAGTCTCGGCCCCGTCCCGGACGAGTGGTCGTCTCTTCCGCACCTACAACTCCCGGTACAGGACGAGGAGCGACAGGTGGTGCAGGTCGTCCATGCGTGCCTACCCGGGGAGACACCGTAGTCGCGACTTTAGGTCCTGGTGGTGGGGGTCGTGTCACTCCTGCTACGGCTACCCGACGGCCCTCCCCTGTAGCGGCTCCCGGTTCGGACGGTCCCGTGTCTCCTCGTCGCCGAGTCCGGGGGGTACCGGCGGAGCCCCCCGAGACACGAGGACCCACGTCGGAGCGGTGAGCCCTCCGTCCGAAGCAGAGAGGGCGACGAAACTTCGCCCAATACTCGGCATTAGAGTGTGGACAGAGTCCACTCAGACGGGGACTTGGGTCTCTGGTCGGACGAGGGACTTTCGACTCACGGCCCCCGGTCGCACTCCTTGAGGCGGGTACCGTTTCCAGTACTCCTTCCTCCGAACCGTATGCGTTTCCGCACTAGTTCGGAGTCCTTTGGGGGACAAGGGCTCGTAGATGGGGGTTTTGGTCTCAGACAAAATACGAGAGTGGATGTGGAGACTGAAATGCCCCCCGAGAGGGGTAGTGGTAAAGAGAGCCTCTTCCTCAATTACACGTCGAGGTTCGGTTATTTTTAAGGACCCGTACTGTTCTGACAAAGTCGAATGTCTGAGGAGACTTCCAATAGATCGGGCGGACATATCCAAGTAGGCCGGTGTACACTAACAAATGTCGGAGGGTTGGACTCTCCGTACTCTACAAAATCTGAATGATTTCCGTTTAAGAAAACCCTTTAACAGTCATATCACCCAACCAATCCTTAATATAACCACTTCCCAAAAAGTAAACAACACAGTTATTAATGACGATTAAGAGACGGGACCCACACTGTTCCCACAGAGTCCAGTTTGGAGAGACGACTGTCTGATCGAACACACTGTCCTAATAGGTATGAGGACGGTATGAGGACTTGTACTAACAAATGATGGAGAGTTGGTATTTGTGGTGTCTCAAAACCTCATAAAACTGTCAGAATTAATCGTATCCCGAAAAGAGTAACAACTCAACTATCCGTGGACCCTTATATAATTAGTTACATAAACCTTATATCTTTTCCTTTATATCATCAAAAATTCCAATCGTTATGATCTGAAAAACTCAATTACTTAAAAGAGAAAACATTATCTAGTGACATGAAACAATATTTAGTGACACAGGAACGATACATTTTTACATTGAAATAGTGATAGAATTCTGATTTATCTAGAATTCCGCTTGTAACCCCTTTCCTAAAAGTAAACAACCCGACTACAAACGACGATTTAGAGGTATAAGGGACGGGAATATTA
Organism: Capra ibex; assembly: GCA_006410555.1. NCBI lineage: Eukaryota > Metazoa > Chordata > Mammalia > Artiodactyla > Bovidae > Capra > Capra ibex. The sequence continues at coordinate 64,026,653 of SJYO01049755.1, forward strand.
CTTATATTGTATATCCTCTTTATTCATAATTGGAAATTCTAATTAGTACAATTGGAACCCAATTTATTTAAGAAAAGAACTAACATTAAGTGATATGGGAGTGGGATATCCTTACGTTACAATAAACCTCCCACCACAGACCGAATTCTTTTTTGTGTGAACCTTTTTTATTCAAAAAACCAATAGTCTTTCTTTCCCAGCATTTTACAGTCGTCCAGAGTACCGGTCTTCTACTACATTTTGGGGATTCTGGAAAAAAAAATATGTAAATACACTTCGTGGACTAAAACTATTTCCAGTCCTGACAACTGGGGGCGCACTGAGACATAAGTAGGGATACACGTTGTTTTCCATATATTCGTTTGGGGTTTTATTTCTTTAACCTAGTCAAAGGCCTTTCTGACTAAGGGGGTACAGCGAAGAAAGAACGAGGGGCAAAGAGACCGACTTAAGGGTAGACCTCGTACCTACGATAAAGTATATTTGGTTCAATAAGTCGGAGAAAAGAGGTGATTAAAAGGATGATGTGATAGGTAAAGATTAGAGAGATATATAGACATTAATTTATACATAAAAAGGTTCCTGTGGCTGAGGTAGGGGTGGAAGCTTAGTGGGACCTAGGTGGCCCCGACCTGGGGTCGTCGACTCGACGACGACCAACATGACCTACTCGTCGTGAGAACCGTGTCTCCACGACACCCCGGACCCTGGGGGGGGTTGAGACGTTCACCCCCAAGGGTCTGTCGGGACGGGGTGTACTCCCGGCCCTTTCCCCGAAGACTGGTCCTCTCTGCGTCCATGTCACTGTCCGTACCGTGGGCCCACGCCCCGTCCTCGAGGTTGAAGACACACACCCGGTGTCAGCCGACCCCGGTGGGGGTATCTGTCCAGGGACGCTTCTGGTCACAAGGAAGACTTGGCTCGGACGTCCACGGACCTCCCATCGTCGGACACCTGAGGACTGGGTCCCTGTCGGTCGAACCCCGCCCCGTACCACGTGTCGAGTCCCTCCGGGGAGAACGTGGGGGAGGTTCGGACCCTGACACGGGTGGGACGGTCGTACGAATCCGGGACCTCCTCGACCCGCTCCGAGACAACGTGTGTCTGGAGAAGCCGATGGAGGGAAGGACTCGGAGGGTCGCAGGCACTAACGGGCTCCTGGCTACACCTGCGCCCGTTCAAGTGGACACAGTCCTGTGTCCAATTCGAAGACAGAATCGACAGTGGTCTTTTGTTCTGAAAACGAAAAAGTGTAAGGACTAGCCAAGAGAGTTCCGTTTTCCATAAAAGGGTGTTTATCGACGAAATTGACTTTTGTTTGTTGTCTTTCTTTGTTTTGTTTGGGACTCATGTACTTGGTTTTTTTGTTCATCGTTTGATCCAGACCTGCAAAAGTTATGGTTCAGACTCTTTTCCTCCTTTTTTTTTTTTCTTTTCTATTAAAGACTTTATTACGACCTTTGTCCTGCACCACAGTCTATGCGTAATTTTTGTTTGCCCAGTGTTGTCCTTCGCGACGGACTCTTGTCCAAGGGTACCGTGAGGGTGCGCCCCGGGCGTCGGACCGGTGGCGGGCCCCGGTTCCAGCGGTCGGTCGCCGGGGCCGGTCCTAGCCGCCAGACCCGAGGAGTATGGACGAGCGGGCCACCTCGGGCCGAGGTACGGGGGTCTGGGGCCCCGTCCTGTGAGTGGCTACCGTCTCGGCAACTCCTTGTCGCGGTGAGGTTTCTCGTGCGGGTGCGTCTCGCGGTCCTACTTTCCGGCGGCCGCCGGGGTCGAGTCCCACGTCGCCAGTGAGCGCCTCGGTTACTCTCCGCACTTCTACTCCGGCTCCTACCCCGAGTCCTTGGTCCACTCCGACATCATGACGAGGCCCTCCGGACGTTGTGTGTGCCGGTAGTGGGAGCCCGTCCACCCACCGACCGTCGTGCGCGGGACGCGTGTGTGGGCGGTCGACCTCTGGGGAGCCCGTGCGCAGGGGGTGCTCCGGGTCACAGACTTTGGTTGGTTTCGGGTGGACCCTTCGTAGGTCACCGGGTTCCGGTCTGGGCCCGACACCTCGGCCCGGACCCCCACGTGTCTCGGAAGTCTCGTCGTGGGTCTGGGTCGCCCGGGCCCGGCGGCCCGTGCGCACCTCTTGTACCACAGTCGGGGTACGTCGGTCGGGGCCCCCACGTGTCTCGGAAGTCTCGTCGTGGGTCTGGGTCGCCCGGACCCGGCGGCACGTGCACACCTCTTGTACCACAGTCGGGGTACGTCGGTCGGGGCCCCCACGTGTCTCGGAAGTCTCGTCGTGGGTCTGGGTCGCCCGGGCCCGACGGCACGTGCACACCTCTTACGTCACAGTCGGGGTACGTGGGCCGGGACCCCCACGTGTCTCGGAAGTCTCGTCGTGGGTCTGGGTCGCCCGGGCCCGACGGCACGTGTACACCTCTTACGCCACAGTCCGGGACGTCGACCGTGGGTACCCCCACTACCGTACTCCCACTCCGGGAGAGTGAGGTGACCGCGACTAGCCCCGGACCCCAAAGTCCCCGCGACGAGTTACGGTGGGAGTCCCTGACCCGGGTATAGTCGGGTCTTGTGCCGTATGCCGTCCCCCGATGTCGAAGTCTCTCATCTCCTGGACACTAGGCCCCTGGGACCCTGGGACCCGGAGTGACTGGTTTTAGATAGTGGTCCCGGGATGTCTCCCTGGGACGCGGTGACTACGTGATTTGCCGGGTCGTCACCCGAAGGTTCACCGATGACTCCCGCTACTCTCCCCTACGGAGGTACGCACAGGTCGACCTCGGTCCCCCGGCTCAGACCATGGATTGGAAGGGTGGATGGGTCTCCGTCCTACTGGTACGGGCAAAGTGTCTGCCCGTTTGACTTCGAGTCTCTCCAGTCCACTAGACGGGACGCAACTGTCCCGTGCTTTCGTCCTCGGGGTCGTAAATTTAGGTCCCGACGGACCGACAGATGCATATTCGTGCCTGGGAGGGGTCGGGGTGGGAGGTGCGACAGTGGGCGACTGTGTTGGGGCTCCGGGCGGTAGGAACCCTGTCTCTACCCAGACCGGGCGAATGCGGGTCCTACGTGGAGCCGGTGTAGGACGTGTGAGACACCCAAGGTAAGTACGGTGTCTGTGTCGCCCCTTCGTCGGAGGTGACCGCCCCGACCCCCCCACCATCGGGAAACAGCCCCCCCCTGTCTGCCCCCGAAGTCCGACCACACAAGAGTGGAACTGGACCTGCCCCCAGGGACCCCTGTCGAGTGGACCGACCTCTTACGCCCAGTGCGTGGAGACAGTTAAAGTCACTTCTCGACTGAATTCTTTTTTATGTTCCACGAGACCGGGCGGTCGTTGACCCAGTCACTTACAAAATGTGGCGGCTCCCGCTACTCCTTGCCTTATAGCACGACTGATGGTTCCTTTTATTTGACACATCCTCCTCCTTTAGTAAAAGTCTTCTCCTCCCTTCGTGGAAAGTCTTGACAACGTCCGCACGGGTAATTTTATAACTGCGCAAGTCGGATCTTAAACTCCACAACCGGAACTGGAAAGGTCTTGGAATCCTTCCCACTTGACACGAGGACAAAGATTCAGTCGTCCTACTCGACGACCAAGTCCTTTACCCCTCAAACGACTCGCACGAGGTGACTGCGCGGCCCCAGATACACCGCCCGGACCCAGGAACTGCGAGTGATAGTCCCAGGTCGTGTCCCCTCCCGTCCCGACCCGGCTGTGACGGGTGGGAGTTCTCCCGCCGCACCTCTCGTCCGAAGAGTCCCTACTGAGGGAGGGGCGTGGTGAGGACCCTCGGGCACCAGTGGAAGTCTCTGTCTCCTCTCGTAGGAAAGGGACCCCCTGTGTCAGAGAGAACGACCCGAAAAAGTTTACAGTGTTGAAATGATGACTTGTGACTGATCGGAGCACTGCCCCGACGCACGTCTCGACGTCGTGCGTGCGTGTGAGCGTCAGTGTGTGTCAGTGTGCCCGTACGCACGTGGACAGGTGGCAGAGGGGCCCCCCGGGCCGGAAGGACGAAGTCCGTGGTCCTCTGCGAGGTCTGCGGTGTGGACGGCTGAGAACGGAGACACGGACCGAGGGCCGTCTTGGGGCTCCCCTTGTGCGGGGCGTCGGGGCTGTCCTTGGCGGACGGGTGGGGACGAGACCTGCGTCGCGAGCACCACAGACCTCAGACGGAAGGCCCAGACACAGTCACGTCCTTCTCCCACAGAGTGCCGAGACTGGGGCTCTGTGCCCGCCGAGTGAGGCCTCGGCGGGGAGGGTCGGACTCGCCAAGAGACGGGGAGCCCGTTTCGAGGCAGGTGGACTTCAGGGAAAATAGACCCAGCCGTGACGGGGTCGGCTGAGTCCGAAGGACAGGGACGGAAAAGTCGGAGGTAGGGAGACGTAGTGTCATAAAGACCTCGGCCACCCACCCGGGGCAGAGGACGCAGAGGAGGGTCCCACACGAGTCGGGGAGGACGACGATCGTCGACAGCACCCCCCTAACCCGGGCGGCGAGGTGGTGGACGAAGGAGACGGGAAGGCCGGCCGAGACGGGGAGAACGAGGACGGAAGAGAACCACTGAGTTCAGGAGGAAGTGCAAGGTACCACTAGGCGTGTGATGGCAAAGTCGTAATAAGCCGTCACCGACGAGATCTCTGAGTCTCTTCCGCTACCGTGGGATGAGGTCATGAGAACGGACCTTTTAGGGTACCTGTCTCCTCGGACCACCCGACATCAGGTACGCCAGCGGATCCCAACCTGTGGTGACTCGCTGAAGTGAAAGTGAAAAGTGAAAGTACGTAACCCCTTCCTTTGTCGTTGGGTGAGGTCACAAGAACGGACCTCTTAGGGTCCCTGTCTACTCAGACCACCCGACGGTAGGTACCCCAGCGTGTCTCAGCCTGTGCTAACTTCCCTGAATCGTCGTCGTCGTCGAAATCTCTGATGACATAAGTGGAAGTCGGGCTCACCTCTGACGCGGGGAGACCACTCTGGGGCCGTGGACAGACACGGGTAGGTGGGGTCCAGGCAGAGACGATTTCGCCGTGTATGTAATGTAGACGTCTGAGCTATTTGGGACCACACGTCCCTCGAGACTTGTTAGCGAGTAAGATTTCCTTGGTTCTACTTGCACAGAAAGAAGAATGGACGGGCAGAATGGTAGGGGTATGGGAAGGAAGGAAGGAGGAGCCCTAGGGTCCCAGTGCCCCATAGTGAAGGGAAACCGAACTTCTTGACGGAAGTCGAAGAAGTCGTAAGGGATCTCCAGACGACTACTGTCGACTGGTGTCAAGAGGAGGAAAACAGGGAGTGCCCATAAAGACGGCGCACGTCCTGAGACCCAGTTTCGGAGACACCGCTCGACACGAGCCGCACTTCAGGCGTGTTCCACCAGAAACCCTCGTCCCGAGAGCCCCTGGGCACAAGAGGTACACCCGCGCAGGCAGGGGAGTCTGCGTCTCGACGCCCCGAAGTCTCTATACTGGACCCCTCAAGACAGTTGGGAAAGACTTTCCCCAGTACGTTGACTTTCGCTTAGAGCCCTTCGAACAGTTCGACCCACGACGAGTCGTTAAGTGGGGTTTGGGCGCAGGACGAGCGGGTCCCTTTGGCGGCGGTGCGCCGTAGCCGACGGGCCTCGGGACCGGGGCGTCCTCACCGGCGCCCACGCGTGCCGGGTCGACCAGCCACCCAAGGACCCCGGACTCGTCCCGGACGGCCGGGTGCTGGGCTCCCCGGTCCCCTCTGGTGGGGCCTCAGCACCGAGGCGGAGGCGGTCGTGGTGGAACGCCGGGAGGACGTCGACGGTACCGTCGGACGGACGTAGGGGAGACCGCTCCGACAGTGACAGTGGGGGGAGGGGTGGCAGGGGGAGGTGGGTACCATCGGACCTAGGGGGGAAACCGAGGGGGTTTTGGGGGAGCGTCCAGTGGTCCGGTGGACGGACGGTCGGGTCGGCCGGGCGTAAGTCGTCCGAACCGATTTCGGGGTACTCTCGTCTCGCACAACCGTGTGCACGGCCGACGGGACCGAGTTGCGACTCGTGATCCTGGGAAAGGGGTTTGTCGGCGAGGAGGGGTGGGACGTGCCCTGGGGGTCCGGTTGGGGTCCGTCCGGAGACACGTCTCCACCGATCCGGTCCTCGACCAGTCCGACGTCTCGGGTCCCCCGGCGGACCTGGCAGACACGCAAGGTAGAGGGCCGAAACAGCGGCTAAGAGGACTTTCAGAGTCTCCCCCATGCTCAGGGGTCGTCGACTCAGTCCCCAACCCCTCCCGTCCCACGGGGGCCGCGACTGGTGTCGTCCCTGTACAGAAGCAAATTTGTGTCCCCGTTGTTTCTGCTTGCGCAGGGTAGTGCAGGGACTCCGTCGCTGCTCGGACTCTTGTGTCGGGACCCGGTCGGGGGTAGACAGGGGCCGCGCCGACGGCGACCCTGTCGACCTGCACCGTAAAGGGTCGTTCCGAGATTTGTGTGTGTCGTGGCCACGCGTCATTTATTAAAAACAAAAGAAGGTCCGTTTTCGCTTGTTGTTACCACCCTGGTCCTTCTGACGGCCAAGTGTCCTTTGCGGCCCCCGCAGCACCGAGCGGCTCCCGACTCACTCCAGTGCCCGCTGACGCCGGTGCGAGTCAGTGCGCGCCGGAGGGTAAGTTGTGTTGGCGAAAAAACTATTTGACCAGGAAGAACCCCCTCCCCCGGTCCCATGGCCCTTTCACCGGATATTTAACAAATTGTTTTCTAGACTTTACCCTTATCCTTGAAGTAAGAAAGAGAGTTATCTGTTTCGGAAGGAGTAGTTCTATGCGAACATAACAGTCTGTTTTTGAAGTACTATTGTGGTTTCGGTACTCTTGGTCGAGAGGCACCCTTGACGAGTCGTCGGACCCCACTGGAGCCTTCCTAGACGGTCGGGGCACCCCTCGGCAGTGGTGCACCCGGACCCCTCCCCATGTCCACGCTTTCTCGTTGTGTGTGCGCTCTGGGGCCCGTACCTGACCTCCGGCCCAGGACCCCTTTCCCGGGGGGCGGCCCTGGGGGTTCGGCCCTCCCAGACGTGGCCCGTCGTCCGTTGTGGAGGAGGTCGACCTCCCTCCTGGTCTCTCGACGTTCCTTCGAAGATCTCGGGGTCCCTCCGTCCCTCTTTCTCCCGTTGCTTCCTCCTTCTGATCGAGGCCTCGGAGAAGCCCCCGGAGGGGGAACCCTGCCGTTCGGGACCACAGAGGTCCACGCTGCCCGACCAAGGACCCTCGGGTCTTGACTTACTCTGCGGGGAGTAGTCTCATCGTCGCGGCCCTGTCCGTGGACTTCCACGTTCCGCGTCCCGGCTCTCGGGTCCGGTGCGTCCCGGTCAGGGTAGTCACGGTCCCCTCTCGGCACATCGCACCGGTGAAGACAGGTCAAACCCACATGCACGAGGTATGTCCCCCTGCACGAGGGACGCCCCCCCTGGCACCAATTTCTTCCTCGACAAGGCCTCCCTCCACTGACGAGCCTTTGCCGTGCTAAGTTTGAATGACTTCCGTGGTAATGAATTCATTGCCTTGCAAGACTTGCCAGTTTTATTTGGGAAGACCATTTTTATTTGGAGGAGGTCGGGGAGCACAGCCGGGACTCCGGCCCGGACCAAGAGGTCGTTACCTGACCGTCGGGGTGTGCCCCCAACGGGTTATGAGGCGTCCCCGTGACCAGGAGACCACCTGGTCCTCTCCGGAGGTGTCGGGTCGTCCCACGAGGACCGGCCTGTCCTGACCTGTGACCGGAGACCCTTCGGTCACCTGTGGGGAGGACCCAGGAACCCCGGGCCGACGTCCCCGGAGAGGAGGCCCGTCGAGAGTCCTCGCACCGAGGGGCATCTGTCCGCGTGACCGCGAGAGGTGCCGGGTGCGTAGGGCCGAAACTGTGTCTACGACGTGGTCCGGCGCCACGGGTCCAGTACCACCCCCGTAGTTCAAACGGGGCTCGGAGCACCACCGGTGAGTCCGGGCTGAGTCCGACCACGGATATGCTCCGGACCTGCACGACCGTCGGTTCCAGAGAGCGTCGGGGCTCTCAGGTACTAGACTTGACCCCTCCCTGGGGTCCGTGGTGGGATAAACGACCCTAAGTGTCACGAAACCAAAATTGTTCACCCCGAAAGTCCCCGTACCCCTGAGGACCCCCTCGGTCGCCTGAAGGTGACGGAACCGGTTGCAGTGTTGTGGATGTACTACAGTTACTTGGTCCTCGAGTCTGTGTTCCGCGGCCCTAGCGGGCTCCCGGCTCCTGTCACTTCACGTCTGCTCGTCCGTCCTTCCGTGCGCACACACGATCGAAGGACAGTTGTGTTAAACTGACGTTCGCACATTAATTGAAAATTTATCACCTACAAGAGTCGGTTCCCGGGACCCCTCAGTACCTTCAAACCCTCGGTCGAGTCCGTGCGGGGCCCGACGTCGGTCGTCCCGGAAACGTCAGACGGAGGACTTTTGTGCTGCTGTCCCTTTGATCGTCCGGCAGGCCCTTGAAATTTTCACCTTAAGTATGCTTTCCAGCGTGGTGGAATTGGCTCTCTCTAGAACTCGTGCAAACCTTGGGCGACTGGTCCCAAGGGAAAGAGTGTCGACGTCGGTCGTGTCGACCGCCCCGGCGGCCCCCGACGGAGGGGACGTTCTTAGACGCGCCATTGCGGTAGAGGTCCGACCACCCTCCTAGTCCAGCGACCTGGTCGACGACGACCGTACCAATGGTGTCCCAGGCGTGTAGAGCAAAGATTCTCGTCCCTTGTGGATCGAGAGAGGATCAAGTGCCGTCGGAGGCCAGACCGGGTCGGTCTTCTTTTCCTCTCCGAGTTTGGGACTAAGATGCGAAAGACCGGTACCTCGGGACCCGTCCAGTGGAGGGAGAGACTCGGGGTTGAGGGTATCACGTCTCGTCTGGACAGGTCCCGACTCTCCTCTGCCGGTCCGCGGACCCCGTCGGGCCCTCGGAGCGAGTGCCGGACAAACTGTGGCTCGAAAACGCGGGTCGGAACGGAGGGAGGTACGACGGACGGAACCACCAGTCCGTCGCACGGCGAGACAGGCTGGGACCAGGATCTGACGAACGGAAGCCGTGCCAGAGGGGGTGTCCGGTGTCGGTACCAGAGTGGTGTGAGACGGACGTCGTACCGCCCGGGGTCTCGGCGTTGCCCCCTTCCGCCGTCGGACCGGACCGGGGGTGCGGTCCGAGGCGCCACTCGGAAGGAGGGTCGTCGGCCTTAGCCCCGAAGGTTCGGGTGCACGTCCCCGGCGGGACGTACGACTGGAACCTCGAACCCCAATTCCCTCACACGAGACGAACACGACCGGCCGAGAGGGACTCCTGCCCCGATGTCCCGGGGGCGTTCCCCACCCCCGGGTGGAGGGCACTACGGTCACTGGACGCGGGGACGTGAGACGAGTGGTCTGGGTTCCGCTCCGACCCGGACTGGGAGCCCCCGGTGTGGCGACCGGTGGTGGGGTGTGCCTCTTTAGGTGTCGTACTCTGCAGATGGGACCGAGAAGCAAAGTCACTTTGCTAATTTTACGTACTCGACGTGTACTCCGGGGCACATAGACGGTGCTCACAGGCTAATGTCCCCGCCCGCGGACCCCTTCGCGAGGGGTCCGTCGCCGAGACAGACGTGCCCGACGCAAAGGACAGACCGAGACCAATTGAGGGCGAAAAGCCAGTGTGAGATCGTGCTGTTTCCACTTCCTTTCCTCAAAGTGTCAGACTCTCTGACGTCCCTCCTGTACGCCTGGGTCCCGAAGTCGGCCCGGACGTCACCTCGCGAGACCCGTCGTCTCGGGGTCCCCGTCTCCCTTCCCTCCACGAGTCCCAGTCCCAGAGCCGGCTCCGTCTCGAACCTTCGGTGCGCCTCTACGGGGCCGTAGCTAGTCTCGTCCGTCTCTACGGGCGACTGGTACGGCCATTATTTGTTGTCGCTTTCCCTGTGTGCACTTGTAGGTCTCCCTTAAACTCCTGTGCATTGAACCAACTTTGACTATTTCGGACTGTGAGCGATCTTAGCCACAGTGGGGGGCGGGGTTGGGACTCGGCTCGGACACGGTCGATGGAGGTAGAGAGGACGGGTCCCGTCCCGAGAAGGTCGACGCCAGTTGTCGGGTCGTCCGTCCGCAGGTCGGAGTATCGGAGCCTCGCTCTGAGTCCGAAAGTCAAAGACGGATCAAAACGTCACACTCGATGTAGAGGACCCACCCTTGGCGAAAAGGTCCAAACGTCTATTTCATGATTGTGTTGGTAAGGGTTCAGGAGTGCTCCCGACCGTCAAGGAAGTACAAAGAAAGACACTACGAAGGGACTTCGAATGTTCGATATTCTGTGTGAGTGCGCCAGAGAGGTCAAGTTGTCCCTTTTGATGGATGCGACGTGGGCTTCTGTTTGGGATAGGTGTGTGGTAAAGGCAGTAAATATGCACATACGTAAAACGTACCCTAAGTTTATCAACCGAAAAATTACCGGTTTGAGGATGGTAGTCCCGGTACCGAACGACCGCCTGTGTGAGGTGTGACTGACGAAAATTGTCGTTTCTCTCAGAAACAAGGTTTTAAATGGTGACCTTTTTAAGTGGAGACACTAATATTAGAACAACGTCCGAATTCTCTTTTTGAATTGTAAATCTCACTAAGGGACCTCTCGAGACGAAACTGTTCGTCGTCCTCCGGGCACCCGACCCGAGGGGACTCTTCCCTGGGTGCCTTCTGTCTAGTGGGGCTTGGGGCCGAGACACAATGGGCCAAGGAATAGTAAGGTTGTGTGTGAACATTACGAGACGATTTCAAATAAACTGAAGAAAGACCGAAAGTAATGTTTCACTGTACTAGTGAAAGACGCCCTTATTGACTGTCGTAAAGGACAGGAAAGTGGGTTCACATGTGAGTGGGGAGTCACAGGTGTCTTCCGACCGGGGTCTTGGGAGGGACTCGAAAAAGTGTTCACGAGTTCAGGGACCATGTCTACCATCCATAGACGTGCATTGGATGTATTGGATGCGTGTAGGAGGGTATATAAAATTTAACAGAGATTCTAATGAATGGATTACGTTGTATTAACGAGGTAAGAACGAAATTGATTCCAAGTGCACACGTTATAACCGTTTCCTGCCTTAGTGAGTCTAAAGAGACCTTTAGTGGAGGCTCCTCACCCAAGATTCCGGAGGATACTAGACCGGGTGGTCCTTGGTCTCGAAGGGTTTGTCCTGAACCGTGGTTCGAACACGGTAAGTCTGAATCAGTGCCGAGGGGGTCGTCCGGTGTGAAGGGAGACGGAGAGGGACGGTGCGGCGTCCGACCTTACACCGTTACTGAGTGGAAGTGAGGACTGGGGACACGTAAGCCGTTGGTCCTCCGGTCCGGTGGAGGGGGTGCTTGGAGGGGTGGGGGAGGAGAGACCCGGGCCGACAGCGGAGGACAGGGCAAAGACGGTAGGGGTGCGAGTAGAAGTTACCTCTCCCGTCACCGGACATAAGGCTGACGGGAAGGAAGAGGTTTGGTATTTGGTGTCGGAACTCGGGTCCGAGGCACTCGAGTCTCGACCACACGCCCTGGCCACTGGGGGAGGTCCGGAGGGACCTGGACCCTGGGAAGCCAGGGACCTCGCGTCCACGGGCAGTGGGGTGTCTCTGGAGGTGTACGAGTCAGGGACGCACACGTACCGGGGTAGCTTCGTCTTCGGAACCGACGAGTGGGGCGGACCCCTGGACCGTGTTGCGGGCCGTGGACCGCCCATCCACGAGTTATTCGCAAACTACTTTCTTTTTGTCCGTACCTTAAGGAACCCTTTTCGCTGACTCCGACTGTAACGTAACAGGGATTTTATGTTACTAGACTTTGTGCTCCTTTAGGTCTGAAGGGTTGGGTTTGTTTCGTCGGGACGTGTTGTCAAGAAGTCAATTAAGTAGTCTGAGGTCCTTCAAGACTGCCTGAGGACGGACAGGAAGGTCGTACGACGAACCCGAGACTCCCCTGGCGTTCCCAGGGGACCGGGCCCACCCACAGTGCAGTCCCGGGGGTCCGAGCCTGCGCGCGCAGACCTGGAGGGGAGACACCCGCTCACACCCGGGAGACGGTGGAGGGTCGAGCCCGGTACACAGTGGGAAGTCCGAAGGAGTCAGAGAGCAGTCGTCCTTTAAGTCAAAAGTCGGTCTATCTTGCCGGGCAGGTTAAAAAAAGGTGTAAATTTTTCACCCCCATTCTATAGGTAGTACACTTTCGACGGAGAGACTGGCGAAACTCCTCAAACCAAGTCACTGAAGTCCGCGTTCAGGGGACGACAGGGGTGTCCTGGAAGTGGACACTTTGCCTTTGAGGCAGGGGGAATTTCGGGAGGGCCCGGGGAGGGAGTCGGGGCTGTAGACCAGGGCTCGTCTCCACGTTAGTGTCGCAAACAGGAAGACACAGACCTGACAAAGTGAGCATGTCTGCGGACACTTCCGGGTAGAGTAGGTGAATGGTAGGAGGAGACACGGATTCGGGACGCCCGTGCGGGCGGGGAGGGGGCTGCCGCGAGACCCTACCCCCACCTACTCCCGGACCTCGGGTCACGAGAGAAGGACCCAGACGCAGGGTTGGGACCCCTCGGACCCCTGGGGAGGGGGTTGTGGCCCCCTGGGACGGGAGGTCCGGACGTCTGGTTCGTATTCGGGTCTGTCCCACCTGTCCAGGGCCCCTTTGGGTAGAACTCTCGCCGAGACTATTTTAAGAGGTCCAGACGTGTCGTAGTCGAAAGTGTCTATGTTTTTGTTGACAGTCTAGTCTTCGTTGTGATTCTGGGGAGATGGTGGGCCTCCTCCTACCGGTTCGGACCACCCCAAAAGCGACGACTTCTTGCTGGCTTCGTGGTTCCGTCTTAAATTCGAGTGTACGAGACCCGATTGGAGTCGGGTCCTGTCTTCGGGGTGTGTCCCTCTCTGGGGGTGCGCGACTTCTCGTCGCCCGGCGGTCGGACTTTCGAGGGGCGGGTCCCCGACCTCCCGGACACCCGCAGCAGAGCCGTCGGTCGTGTCACTGTGTCCGACCCGCCCCACAGGAGGGACGCGCCCAGGGGTCTTGGTGGTGAGGTCGGAGGTGGTGAACGGGGAGAAGGGCCGGAGGAAGTAGACAGGGAGAAAGCCACTGCGTCGAAACGCGGTTGTCACGGCCTACTGGGTGTTCTTGGTCTGTCCCCGTGGAATCCTTGACCCACCGTGTTTCCTCTGTCCCGTCGCTCGACCGTCGAGAAACTGTTTTGTCCTTTTGGTTGGTCCTCGCGGGGGACGTCTTCCGGACCCCCAGTGATATGTGTTTCCCTCAAAGATCCTTCGCGTAGACTCGACCCCTTCGTGCTCCACACTTTTCGTCGACGACCCTCCCGGTGCAACCTCCGGACTGCGATTTCCATTGAGTGCTGGCCGGTGGACGCCCGTTGTAGGTGTGAGCGAGCTCTTCCCACGTCCCGTGCGAACACACGAGGTTCCGTGCTGGCGAGGGCTCAGGTAGGTCGTGCGTCCGCGAGTCGTACCGCGCGAGGAGTGAAACCTGTGTCGTACTCGGGTGTCGCGAGTTAAGAGTGGTTTCCGCACACACGGGGGCCCGCGACGGGTTACCTACAGTTCGCGATCGGACTCAGTCACCGTGGTCTTCCGTGTGCCGCAATCTCTGTCCGTGACTCAGGACCCCCGTCCGTCCCCCGACCTAATGTCCCCCACGTCGACCCCCGGTGGCCCAGTGCCGGGGTGAGACGAGGCGTCCACGGCCGGAGTGACAGGCGAAGAGAGGTGTTAGGTCCCTCACCTCCTGTCACTGACCGTGAATACCGCGGAGCTCGAAGGCACAAAAGAAATTCCGGTCGACGATTTCCCGTCCAAAAAGGGTGTCTTTCTTTTCCACTCCGAGGTCAAGACTGTGTAGTGTAGGAGCCTTAAGACTAAGTGTAACAATCCTGACTTTCACCCTTCTCACGAAAATTTCTTCTTTTTTCTGTCTGTCTGTGTTTTACTTGTGTCAGAGTGAGGAGGACTTACTCTGTCTGTTCTAATTTGGGTTCGAAGGGGTATGTATTTACATGTTTCGTGAACCAGTGAGACCCTGTCGTGTCGGGACGAGGGGAGTTGAAGGTAGTCCTCTCTTTGACCGTAGACAGTCGCCTCTCCGGTGCCCTGTGGGAAGATCCTGAAAGGAAAAGGAAGTTCCCACAAAGCTCTTGTTTCTTCCTTGGTCACCCCCCGCCCCCCCTCTACGGGGAAGGGTTCCCCCTTCGAGACACCCCGGTCTGACACAGGCAGGTCCTCCCGAGGCCTCGAAGCGCCCCCCGACGAGACCGAGACCCGTCCGATGAGGGTCTGAGAGGAGACTGTCCCTGGGGAGTAAGGGTGAACTGGGACTGAGACTCCGGTCCGAGTATCCCACGTGGACTCACATGTGTGTCGTGCACGTGTGTAGTGTGTGCACACGTGTGTATATGGACGTACGCGCGTATGTGTGTGTGCCGCACGTTTGGCACCCGGGGATGGACGTCACGGTCCGAACGTGGTCCTCAACCAGACGTCTTCAAGGATCCGTCGGAGAGGAGTCGGGGGTCTGGTGGCCGGGACGTCCTCCGTCCGTGCCTGCGACGATGCGGATCGCCCCGGGCTTCCGGGGAACGGGGGTGTGCAGCGTAAGAGTGGGAGACGGGCCGACGCTCGAACGCCCAGAATGAACAGCCTCGGGGTGGACCGTGATTGTCTCGTTGTTAAAAATCGACGACGAGAAGGGAGGAACCGAAGGGTCCGCCGAGTCTGCCCTTTCGCACACGAACGTTACGCCCTCCTGGGTCCAAGCTAGGGACCACCCTTTCTAGGGGACCTCTTCCTTTACCGTTGGGTGAGATCATGAGAACGGACCTTTTCAGGTACCTGCCTCCTCGGACCATCCGATGTCAGGTACCCAATCGTCTCAGTCTGCGTTGACTCGCTAAAGTGAAACTCGGACTTCGGATTTTTCCATCCACACAAATTTCCCGGGGAGGTCTTCGACTCTGCGAACTGATTGCCACACCCCTAGATCCTCTACCTCGGAGAATCTGCCCCTCCCCCCCACTATCACTCCGACTTCCGCGGACCCGGTCGGGGTTCCAGCCGTGGTTCCACCCGCCCGAGTGGTCCTCCTGCGTCGTTCTCGGACCTATTTGGTTGCCCGAAAGACGGGACTGGACCTGGACCCAAAAGCAGACAGATACTGCGAGAGACGACGATCACCCCTGTCGCACAGAGTGTACAGTGTGCACACCCTCTGTAGGTCTTCCTCCGAGTACTTTGGACGAGGAGGTCCCTGTCTTGGTCCACGACTCCTCTCCTCTACCTGCCTTCAGAGTGAAGGGACTGGAGACTTAGGACTTGGACCACTTTCACGAAACCCAGGTTCTTTCGTCTCCGGGTCAAAAATTTCCGGGAAGAGGACGTTTCCTCTCGCCTCTTGGTCACCGACGGGGTCGAGACGTGGTGCAAGAAGGACTCGAGCACCTCGGCGTCAGAGTCCTGACGACGGGGCGTAGAAAAGTTTCCCCACCCGCGGTGGGCGGGCTTGGCGGGAAGACGGGGGAGACGCCGGGTCGGTCACCCTGGTCCTCCCCGCCGACAGGGCCGGTGTGGACGGACGGGGGACGGCGACAGGGGTTCCGGACGACCGAGTCACAACGGGAAGGTCGCGGCTCCCTACCGAGACGACGACCAGATCTCCGCGGTCGTATTTCTACACGAGTGCACCTCAGTCCTCGAGAGTGACGTCCATGGCCGGACCGGTCCGTTCCCGAAGGACGCCGTCTGGGGGCACCTGCTCGTGAACGTCACAGGAACTACCGCCCCCGTGGACCCGGTCGTTTGTGTGTGTCTACCGAGTGTCTCCACGCTAAATTTGACGTGAAAGGTTTTAATAAGTGGAGAAATGTTTTTGTCGCACCACTAAACTGAAGGATAATGTGGGGGGTGTCCCGTCCACCGGTTCGTCGGTGGTCCCAGTCGCCCAGGTCCTAGTCTCTCTCCTCCCTCCTGTCCCACCCGTCTCTGGGACAGGAGATTGGGGGAAGTACTTTTCTATACTTTTGTCTTGCCGAGGTAGTGGGGTCTCGACCTTAGTCTGTTCGGGACGGTTCCGATAGACAGTTGTGTGCACGGTGGTCGACTCCTAGTGTCCTCTGTTGCACATTGGTTTGTGGTTTCGGGGTTTCGAGCACACTTTCTTTGTGTTCTTGCGTGTCGACTCTCACTGTCGATCCTACTGATAGCTGTTCGGTCGAGTGCGCTGTTCGGCCTAAATTCTCTGTCTGGTGTCGTTCACGACCTTAATATCAAGTCAAGGGGTCTGGGTCCTTACGTTGTCCGGTCCGGATCGACGGAAGGTCTGGTGTCGTCCTCACCATTGGAAGGGTGGCTCTTCGGCTCGGGAAGGAGCCCCTCCACCTGCCCTCACTTGTTCCGTGGTGCCCCAGACTCAAGACTGGTGGTTCTGGGATTGTCGAACCCTCGCCCCGGGGGAGTCTCGCCCCGGTCTCGAGTGGAGGGGACGGTCGTCCGAGGGAGGTGGACGAAGACCCGTGCAGGGGGTGCGGGAGTGACGTGCCATGAGGGGTCACCGCCCGTAGGGTTGGGCGCCGGCGGGTAGCTCCTGACTGTACCATTAAAACGCCGTACGGCTTCCCGTCACCGAAAACATCTTAGACATAAAAGATAAACCGACCTTATTGAGAGGAGTATTAACGTCCACAGAGACCTTAATCGAGGAGGGCGTCCGGCCGCCGGTACGGTCCGTCCACACATCGAACTCCTTGTGTACGGGCCGAATCTTTGGTGGTGGAGAAGGGTCCAAGGGTGTCGGACCCGTCGGGAGTCGGACCCTGGGTCCGCCGGGAGTCGGGCGTGGGTGGGAGCCCCGCCACCCCACTGTTCCATGAAACTCCTGACTACCGACCCTAGTCACAGATCCAATCTCAGTTGAAGGACCCGGGTACACATTCGAGTCCGGCACTGGCACCACCCTTCCCGTGAGGCGGAAGGTCGGTAACAAGGGGTCCAGGAGTTACGTCGTCTGTGCGTTACAGTCCACTCCCCGGTCCGTCTCCCGACCCCTAGACTCGCCTTGTGTCGGGGGGCGTCTGCATCGTTGCTTGAGACAAGTACCTACCGGTAGCCTGGTTTGGTCTTTCCGACCCTACGACTTCGACTTTGAGTCCGGTCTGCGAAGTTCCAAATTTGTGTCGGGTGCACGGGGACCACCCGAGGGGGTTCTGTCCGCCCGGTCGGGAGGGTCGGAGAAGAAGGAATGCGACGGTGATCTTTTTTCGGACGACCACCCTCCCACTGGTCGCGACGCAGGTGTCATAAAAGGACACGGGAGTAGAGGTGACCTCTGTCCGGGCCAGTAAGGGTCTCGTTTGTGCACACTGAACTTACTCTCCGTTACGTGCACCAAGGCGACCCCACCCGCGACTGACCGAGGGATCCCTTAGGGTACCCGGAAGACACAACGCACGTAGTTACCCAGGTCTCCCACCTGGTGGGGTTCTCGGACCCACCCCCGGTCGACAGCCCCTGTCTGAGACCTTCCGTCCTTTGGTCTTCGACCCGAAACTTCTTCCGTGTGCCTGTGTAGCCCGCAGATTCGACGTAGTGGGTAAGAAAGGAGGGTGCTTACGAGTGACTCGTAGGGGACCCGGACCTCGTGGCCACTCGCAGACTTTGACGAGGTCCGGGCCCCCCATCCCCACCCCCTACCCCCTCTGACGCGTCTTACCACTGCCCTTCTACCGTGAAGTCCACCGAGGAACCTCAGAGGGCCCACCCTTCGTGTGCTTGTCCGACCGGCACTCTCGGGCCGGGACACCACCCGAGTGGTGTGTTCGCTACTCGTTCAGGTAGTCGGGTCCTGTCTTGACCTACGGGGGTCCGTCTGCGTAGACTATTTCCTGAAGAATTATTTCTTGGGAGTGGTGAGTAATTACTCTGTTTGGTGGACTGACTTTATAGTCGTTTTGTTAGACTCATGCGTGAGGTGGATTCTATGTACTTCCGGGTTGTCCGTGTCCTTGTCTACCAATTGTAGCGACAAACTTCTCCTTACGTCCACAAGAGTTCCTGCACCCCTTGCCAGCCTTACCCGAGACGGACATTTCGCTTGGACGCGAATGCACCCTGGTCGGCGGGGTGAGGATCCAGAGGTGAGCACCCTTTACTTCGTGTTCAGGTGTGTCTGAGTCTCGTCGAGATAAATTTTGTCGGGCGTCTACCTTTGCTGCGTCTGCGAGACCCGACCACTTGCTCGTCCCCTTTCCCCCACACAGGTGAGTCACCTGGTGAATCACGTCGTCCTACCTGCTTGGTTGGCGGCTTCGTGTCGTCTTTGGTCTGGTGGATGACGCACTAAGACGAGCATGTTTGAAGTCTGTCCCGTCCTGGTGCTGTCTCCGCTGGGGGCGGTACCTCCTCGTGACTACGCTGCCCGGTGGTCCCTCGGAGGACCCTGCTACCCCCGTGACACCACCACGAATGTGGACGTCTGTAGATAGTCCACCTAGGTTCACAGGTGTCACTCTGCTGTCGAAGTCGGTGTGTGTGTGTGTGTGTGTGTGTGTGTGTGTGTGTGTGTGTGGGGTGTATATGTGTGTACATGTATATGTTGTGTGTGTATGTGATATGTGTATACATGTATATGTTGTGTATGTATGCGTGTGTGTGTTGTGTGTGCATGTATATTTTGTGTATATGTGTATGCATGTGTATGTTATGTGTGTGCATGTATATGTTGTGTGTATATGTGTGTACATGTATATGGTGGGGGTGAGGTCATGAGAACGGACCTTTTAGGGTACCCACCTCCTCGGGCCATCCGACGTCAGGTACCCCAGCGATTCTCAGTCTGTGTTGACTCGCTGAAGCGAAAGTGAAAGGTGAAAATACGTAACCTCTTCCGTTACCGTTGGGTGAGGTCACAAGAACGGACCTCTTAGGGTCCCTGCCCCCTCAGACCACCCGACGGCAGATGCCCCAGCGTGTCTCAGCCTGTGCTGACTTCGCTGAATCGTCGTCGTTGTTATGTATATGGTGTGTGCATGTATGTGTGTAGATGTGTGCGTATGTGTGTCATGTATATGTTGTGTATGTACATGTGTATGTGTAAGTGTGTGTACATGTGTATGTTGTGTGTGTTACATGTATATGTTGTGTATAAATATACACGTTATGGGTACATGTGGGTACATGTGTGTTTTGTGTGTGTGTGTGCATACCTACATAAACCGACGCGACCCAGAATCAACGTCGTACGTCCTGGAAGTCAAAAGTAACACGGTACGGTCTAGAAATCAACGTCGTAAATTTGAGGATCAACTCCCTACACTCTAGATCAAGGGACTGGTCCTTAGCTTGGGATCGGGGACGTAACCCTCGAACCTCAGAATCGGTAACGTAGTGGTCCCTTTAAGGGCAAAGTCGAAATTATTAATAATTATATGTTTTAGGTTATTATTTGTAACATGAAGACCCACACTGTCTGGTGAGACTGGTGATGTAACGGGGATCCAGACAGATACCAAAAAGGTCATCAGTACATACCTACACTCTCAACCTGATACTCTTTCGACTCGTGACTTCTTAACTACGAAAATTGACATCACAACCTCTTCTGAGAACTCTCAGGGAACCTGTTGTTCCTCTAGGTTGGTCAGGTAGGATTTCCTTTGGTCAAGACTTACAAGGGTAACCTTCCTGACTACGATTTCGACTTTGAGGTTATGAAACCGGTGAAATACGTTTCTTGACTGAGAAAACTTTTCTGGAACTACGACCCTTTCTGACTTCCACCCTCCTCTTCCCCTGCTGTCTCCTACTCTACCAACCTACCAAACTCGTTCGAGGTCCTCAACCACTACCTGTCCCTTCGGAACGCACGACGTCAGTTACCCCAGTGTTTCCCCAGTCAGCCTGTACTGACTCACTGACTTGACTTGTAACGGGGTTCTCACTTTAAGTTCATGTTGGAACTCTTTTCCTAGTCCGGAATGACAGACCGAGGATAGATTCGGGTAGAGTCCTGTTGAGAGCAATTCGAGACGAGGAAGTCGGGTACCTTTGTCGAAGACGGTCTCAGGACGAGAGGATACGTCACAGGTCCCAGTCACTGTTCCCAGTGGAGGTAGGGGAAACCCGGCAAGGCAGTGTCAAATTGATACTACTGTTGACAGGACGAAGAGTAGTAGTGACCACATGCCAGTGTACCTTGTCTGTGTGAACGTTGAAAATTTTCGATGTCAATTACGTATCGGATCCGTAATATATCTTTTGAATCTTATATGTAATAGGCCCTAATAGACTTTACCAACGTTCAGAACACACTATGCATATGTGAGTCTTGGTGTGTCACTTTACATTCGACACACCTTTGACTCTGCGTCTTGGACATGTCACACTTTCACGGTTCTCCGACACACTCGTCGTCCCACGACCCGGTGGTATGTGCACTGGGCAGTGGTACCTTTGCGAGGGTTTGGACATGAGGACGATGGTTGGACGAGGAGTTTATAGTCTCGGTCTTGGTACTTTCTGGTGTCTTCCATTTGTACCCTGGACGGAGACTGGGGGGCTCAGACCGGTGTGACGAAAGCACTACTGGAGTTGACACTTGGGTGTGGGGCCGTGCAGACTCCGCGCTTTATACGCGGACCATTCAAAGGTACGGTGGCGTGTGCCGGGCGGGCCCCAGACCGGTGTTTCCACCCGAGGTTCTGAACGGGGCGTGAGGGTGGGAGAGGGGGGCTCTCCAGAAGGGTCCAGGAGGTCCCCGGCCGTAGAGTCGGGTCGAGAGGAGGATCGTTCCGCCGAGAACGACCCGACCAGTGAGCGACCGAGGGTCGTGGTCTTGCTCCGGTGCACCCTGACGGTCTGTACCACAAGGTAGACGGGGATCGCCGGACCGTGGACCCCCGGGGCTCCTTCGTCTCGCCCCACTCACGTCCCTACCGGTTGTACGTCTACCTCCTGTCTCGTGCCGCGTGCACCAAGTGTGGGGTACCAGGAGTCGAGGGGTCCTCTCCCAGAGCTGAACAGGTCCACACCCGGCAGGGAGGTCGGAGTACTTTCTACTCTGTCTGTCTGTGGGCCCCACAGTGTCCCTTTCGTGCGCCCTCGTGTCCCTACGTTTGCGTCTCTCACTGGTCGGACGGGGAAACCAGTGCACGGACTACTGTGCCACGCCCGTCCTCGCCGTGGACGACTCGACCCTGGGCGTGGTCGGGGACGGGTGGCGGGAGGTCCCAGGCCGCGGGCCGTCCGGACTCGTACATGAGACTTGTTCTTAGTGTGGTAGTTCAAGTCTCTCTCTGTGTAAGGTCCCTATCGGTTTTATTTAGTCTCGAAGTTTTATAAATTTTATAAAATGTCACGTGTGCACCTGAAGATCTTACTTCGTGCGAAGAATGGGCCTGGAGAATGTTTCAACCCTCGCATCTCTAAAATTCTGAAAGAATCTGTTACTCCTTTTAATTTGTAAGACTGGTACGAGAAAGTCCCGGACTCTGAAAAGAGCGTCATTACACGTTCCCTACTGTCTCACAGAGAGACTCTTAGGGTTATAAAGACCTTTACGGGTAGTAAGTCCGAGGATTGAAGGTGTTATTTGAAGATAAATTCAGTTATTGTTCTACTTTTATTTCCTTTGTCTTAAGAAGTCACAGAAGATGTCGCTCCGGAACAAGACTCGTCCACGGACCAGGGGCTGGACCGGACGCTAAATGGAGTGAGGTGCCTTTTCGTCACCCCACCCCCGAGTGTCCGAGCCGGTCCCACTGTGCCAACCCCCGCGTGACCCCCACCCCCGAGTGCCCGAGCCGGTCTACTGTACTAACCCCCGACGTGACCCCCCCCCCCCCCGGGCCCCGAGCCGTTCACCGTGGAGTACCCTCCGCTCCCACACGGTCCAGTCTCGAAGTCTTCCGGTGTGCGTGGGCCTGTGGGTCATGGTGGACCGACCCCGGAGACTGGGGTGCACGTGCAGACCTCCTAGCGGGGGCGGGTGGGACGGGGGTGGCTGTGTCCTCCTTTCGGGTAGTCTCCTCCGACGGTACTCCCCTCTGGCCCCCGCGCCAGTCGGGCACACGGGTGGGCGTGGACGCAAGTGACGAGTCGGGCCCTGCGCCCACCGTGAGTGGCTAGACATTGTCCTGACCGCACTGGTCGCGGCAGAGGTACCGCATTGTCTTGAGGGACGGCTTGTAGTGCCGGGGCACGTAGTGGGTGTCCGCGTGCCCCTACGCCAGCTACCTCGGGAGTGACTGCCAGAGCAGGGCGCAGAGGCGGAGACGGGAGGGGCCGAAGACATCCAGACCGTCCCCGTGGCCCTCGAGGACTTGAACGTATCTAAGACGCAGCCGTAAGACACCTCGGTAAAAGTAGTGGTGGTTTTTTTATATATATAGAGAAATGAGATGGATTTATTTATTAAGATAGTATATAGAAATTCCTATTTAATTCTGCAGAAGCGAAAGACGAAGTCGACACGAGGAGGCCGTTCATTGTGAATATAAGGAGAAACATGTTTGTCCATAGAACTTTGAAGAGTGTCAGCCCACTCTGTGCGTCGTTTTGTCTTACTAAAAACCAACCGAACTTGTATACCGAAAGACCGAATGACACTTAATCTCAATTTTTAGGTATTTACGGTAAGTCAATTATGGTCAAAGTAGTAGTAATGACTTCTCCACGACTTCGAGGCAAGGAACGACGACTCTCCGCCCGTCCACTGTGTGCCTCCATCCGGCGGCCGCACGGGGTAGCTCGCTGACCCGCTAGACGTTCCCTCGTTCTCGGCCAGTGTGCCCGGCCCCGGCGGGCGGGAGTGGGTGGTAGGCCCGGGTGGGCCCCGGGAACCAAGAGACTCGTCCCTCCCCTGTCTCAGTGGACGCCTCTTTTGTTTAGGTCAGGGGCCTCTTTGTTACAAAAGGTCATACCTTAGCCAGGACCCCCTCCTATATCGGTCCTGTTGTTGCCCTCTGTCCTGCTCTCTTTTCCCGTGAAAACCTTTCTCGAGGGCAAAGACGAGGAGCCGGTCCGGTCCCTGGCTGGTACCCGTGACCCGGGGTTTCCCGGTCTGCGACTGGTGGTACAACTCCGCGTGAGGTCCCCCACGACTTTGGGCCCGGGACCAGGACGAAAAGGTGGAAGGACCATGACCACTGGTCAGAGATGGATCTGCGTGTGCGGTCCTCGTCCACGGCTGACGACTCTTGGACGGATCTTAGCAGGGGGAACGACGTGGGGGCACTTTCCGGTCTGTTCCTACGTGAATGTAGGGACGAGAGACCTGCCCCCGGAGGTAAGTTCGACTTCCCTGGACTGTAGTGTGTTGTTCGCTGAAATACAATTCCACCCAGCCACCCACCTAGAGAATGGTTTTTTAAAGTTAACAAAATTTATTTTTATAAAGACGAATTATAAGCGAATTAGGTTCTGTAGATTGAGGATGAAAAGTGGGGTCTTTCCTGGTCTTCAACTCCCCATCAGAAGTGATTCGAAGGAAGAGTCCCTCGGAACCTCCACTATCCCCCAGGAACCGGGGCGACGACCGTTTCGACTCGACGACTGGGACCCCCAAGTCTCTGGGGCGGAGTGAGAAGGTGGTTTGACTCCGAAAGAGTACGAGAGAAAGGACGGTGGTTTTGAAGAGCCCGTTAGTGACTGACCAGGTTCCCCAGGCTGGTTACATGGACGAAGAATGCGGAGGGTGAAGCGACGTTCAGGTGTCGACATGGGAAGTGGACGCCGACGGTAGTTTGAGTGTTTACAGGAGGTGGTATGTTAGCGAGTAGAGGTAGTTCCGGTCACGAAGGTTTGACCGTGGAGGGATGTGAGAAGAGATTTTGTGTGCCATGACACTGGGCAAGAGTACACGAGTTACATTCGTCCTGTCACAATTTCGTGGGTCGCACTTGGGAACCGTCGTTCGTGAGAGAGTACGGTAGGGACCAGCCGACTTGAGAACCGTTCTCCCTGTCATTGGGCAGAAGAGACTCTGGGATTCCTGAATTAATAGTAGAAGTTTGGGTAGTCAAGACAGGGGAGCGGGGACCAGGGTGACACACAGATAGGACTTTCAGTTCGACTTTATTTCCTTTGAGACGCTCAACCTTCACCTTCAGTAAGTCAACACAGGCTGAGACACACTGAGGTACCTGATGCCGGATGGTCCGAGGAGACAGGCACCCTAAGAGGTCCGCTCTTATGACCTCACCCGTCGGTAAGGGGAGAGGTCCCCTAGAAGGGTTGGGTCCCTAGATTGGGTCCAGAGGATGTACCGTCCGTCTAAGAAATGGCAGACTCGGTGGTTATACTCTTTACGACCCGACCAACTTCGTGTTTGACCTTAAGTCTAACGGTCCCCTTTATAGTTGTTGGAGTCTATACGCCTACTATGGTGAGATTGCCCTTTTTCGCTTTTCCTTGATTTCTCGGACGACTACTCTCGCTTTCTGCTCTCACTTTTTCGACCGAATTTTGAGTTGTAAGTTTTTTACTTTTAGTACCGTAGACCTGAGTAGCGAAGTGCTGTTTATTTACTCCTTTTTCACCTTTGTCACCTTCTGAAATAGAAGAACCCGAGGTTTTAGTGACACCTGACACGACGTCGGTACTTTAATTTTCCGTGAACGTGGAACCTTTATTGCGATACTGTTAGGATCTGTCACGCAATTTTTCGTCTCTGTAGTGAAACGGCTGTTTCCAGGTAGATCAGTCGATACCAAAAGGGTCATCAGTGCATGCCTACAATTTTCAACCTGGTATTTCTTCCGACGATGACGATTCAGTGAAGTCAGCACAGACTGAGACACGCTGGGGTATCTGCCGTCGGGTGGTCCGAGGGGACAGGGACCCTAAGAGGTCCGTTCTTGTGACCTCACCCAACGGTAAAGGAAGAGGTTATTTCTTCGGACTCGTGACTTCTTAACTACGAAAAGCTTGACACCACGACCTCTTCTGAGAACTCTCAGTTAGGAATGGGCAGTTAGGATTTCCTTTGGTTGGGACTGATAAGTGACCTTCCTTACTAGGACTGGGAGGTTGTGACACCGGTGGACTACGCTTCTTAGTTGAGTGACCTTGTCTAAGACTAGGACTCCCGTCCTCTTCCTCTACTGTCTCCTACTGTACCAATCTACCGTAGTGACTGAGTTACCCGTACTTAGACTCGTTCGAGACCGTCTGTCACTCCCTGTCCCTCCGGACCGCACGACGTCAGATACCCCAGCGATTCTCGACCTGTGCTGAATCGTTGACTTGTTGTTGACGCACAGCCTCTCAGTAAAGTCGTTGTCGATTGTGACTCCGTTGTCCCGAGACGTCATTCACGTGATCCTAATAAAATTCCGACACTCAGAGTCGGGGCCCCCGTGACCCGCTACGGACCTCTACAAAGACCCAGAGTACTGACCTCCGTCCCCAACCATAGTACGAAGCCCCCTTTCAGGTCGCTACCCGAATCGTAGGACGTCGGGGTCCCACGGGGTGTCGTCTCTTGTTGACAAAGGATCCCAATAATAATTTGTTCTCCTTTTCACGAGAAATTTTACGACTTTGCGAATAATGTGACACGTAGTCAGTTGGTCGGGTCTTGGATGTTTGAGGTGACGTGAAGGAAGGGGAAACAAAAGAATACGCCGGAGACGGGTTTCGTCTTCTCCTTTGTGTCCATCGAGCCCTGTGACCAAGGGGCTCCTCCCCAGATCCCAGGCCGCAGATTCACCCTTCCCCACACTCGTCAGGGGAGGGTCAGTCAGTGGGGCCGGTGTCCTCCACCGTAATGGCCCGTGAATAAAAGGTTCTCTTCCATTCTCGGCGGTTCCCCGTCACTTCCTTCGGGTCGGTCGGCGGACCGGAGCCAGTGCAAGTCCGACACCCTAGGTTGGGGTCCGGGTCCCGACGTGGACGGGTTCCCGGACGCCTTAGTCGATCTCTACCGGTCCTTCGGGTCCTCTGTCTCCAACGCGCACCTCGCTTCCCGGGCCGCGGGAATCCTTTCGGCGGGCGGCAGTCTGGTGGTCCGGTCACGCTCGTGCGAGGGAGACACCACGTCTCGTTCAGAGGTGTGGTCTCTGGGAGGAGTGTAGACCCCAGGAGTGGTTTGTAGATTCTTACCGGGTCGGTACCAGAGACCTTTCTTTCAAGCCTCCCTCGGGGATCACCACCATCACCACCGGTGGACGGGAGGGTCCTGAGAAGGCCCGTCTCCCAGGTCGGTGGACGGCAGAGGGAGTACCAGTCCCCGTCCGTGCCGGTGGATTGACCAGTCGTCTCGGACGGAGTGTGCCCCGCAGGACGACCGGTTGGTCCGTCGGGTCCTTTGCACGTGAAGGTCTGGGTTGGTGTCGTCACACACGCCAGAAGAGTTTCCCCCCGAACGGCCCCAACCCGACCGCGACGCCGGACAGTCCCCCAAGTGGGTGGGAGATCTAGACCGGGACTACGGGGAAACGCCCCCGTCGTCCTTCCTAGGTCCGAAGTCCCGTCTTCCGGACGCGGGGTGAAGGGTGGTGTAGGGTGGAAGGGTCACCGACAGACCAACGACGACGTACTAAAGATATGCTCGGGTGGGGTCGTGAGCCTCCAAGGCGGAGGGAGAGGGGTGTGCCCGAGACAGGTCGTTCGGGTCGTTTCCGAGACGTCCGGGTCCCGGTGGTCGTCCAGGACTCGACCCTTGTGTAGAAGGGAGAGCGCCGAAGAGGGTCTTAGAGCTAGGTGAGGCCGTACAAATAGACGTTCTTGAGATACTCGTTTACTGGAAATTCTCAGACTGATCGAGACCTCCCTTTACAGTCATAAAAATGACTCTAAAGTGACTAAAATATTTATTCGACTTCCTCTCGGTGGTGGGAATCCCGACAGAGGCATATAGGCTCAGATTTGGGTCACGGAAAGCCCTCTTAAAGTTGTGCAAGGAGGATGTGAAAACGTGTAAAGAACACTTCAAAGAAGGATCACTAAAGTAGAAGAGACACCGGTGACGCCTACGCTAAAAGGGAACGGAATATGGAAGGTTCACCAACCGACACGAGCACTTCCCATGGTCCCGAACGAGTGAAAGAATCCATGAGTGTGTGTCGCTTTTCCATGGTGAGTTAGTCAAAACTGATTAGATACAGTTGTCCCTCCTGCAAAGGTTGTGGGACCGTTCGGGTGCCCCCAGGAAAGGGTAGGTCACTTCCGAGTACCTAAACATAAAATTCAACTATTGTACCAAGAGATTAACAGACTCACTCTTACCCACCCCCCTCCTCCGATATGGGTCTGACTGTCGTTCAGATTTGTCGTGGTTCTACGTGGGTCAGGGGTCGAGTTACCGTCGAACCTGAACCCCAGGGGAGTCAGACTTAATACGTGCCGCGGACGCGTCTTGTGCCGCGTCCCTGGGTCCACCGTACTCGACCGGGGAAGGACCCGAGACTGTAGGCAGGGGAGGGGGTGGTTGAGAGGACGCTCCCGGGGAAGAGGAGCCCCGAGACGAGATGTTCTGCTGCCTTCCTCTCGTCGAAACTCCTCTTTTCCTTCCACACTCACCCCTCCCACAGAGAGGTAAATCCCCCTGTTAGCCTGTGGCGGTTCGGTCCAAGTGAGGGCATTGCGTCACGACACTTCATGTGCATGTCGTTCGTTTCCCCGAACGAAATTCCTTCTTTCTTTCTTTCGTTCGTTCGTTCCCCGAAAGAAATTCCTTCGATAGTAGATCTTTCCGATCTCGACAATTAATGTTGTAGATTTTGGTGCTTTTACGAGAGGAGACTTTGTGGACTACATTCTCCGGGCTCGCTTTCACACTGTTATGTGACTTCGTTAGACTCCTACTGATCCGACGACGGAGGACTTTCGGAGGAGGACTGAACGAGCTTCCTCGCCGCTCCGAAGGAGACACTGGACAAGGTGATCCGAGACGTCTCGGACCTCCCTGAGACTTCAGTCCGGAGGGAGGCCTCGGACGGACTGCTGCTATGACAACACTAAGCGTCTACGTGGCTCTGTTCGCCTTGATGTCAACAAGGTTAGTTGTTGAAGGAGATAACAGGACGAAGATTAAAGTCCCCCTGACTACGGTTCTGTGCACTGAAGGATGTTAGACGACACACCTTTTCGACCGACATTTGAAGTGCAGTGGTTTTGGAATTGACTTCGTATTAAAAAACTGTCCGTCACTTCTCAGATACGTTCAGTGTCATAGGCTACCCTTGTGCTAGAACTTCCAGTCCCTGGGTGTGCGCGGCCTCCTGCCGACCTGCCCCCGAGTCCGCAGAACCGAGGACAGAGCCGGGGTGCGTGTGCGCGTACGTGTGTCGTAATGTCCGTCCCCTGCTCGTCGGGCACGAAACGCCACAGACCAAAACACCGTTCCCGACAAACTAAACATGTGAGTGGTAGATTCTGTCCGTAGAGATGGGACCTTTTTGAGTAGTCTTGACGATTGCAAAAGCATTCTGCAGCAGTTGATAGTCGGAGTTTATTGGGTGGTTTGGTTTCGTATCCCGGTGGTGATGGTAGTTGGGTGACACGGGAGGGAGGTCTGTACGTACCGTTTCCACTGACGGACTCCCGTTGTCACTTCGGCCACCGTGTCCCGTCTGCCGACACGCGGTCTCTCCTGGTCGACGACGTGGTCCCCTCTTCCGGATTCTGCCTCGGTTCGTTTCGGTCTCCGGGACTATGTTTACGCCTGTTGTAAGACCATTTTTAAACGAATATTTCAATGCAGGAAGTTTCGTAAAGTCTTTACGGTAACTAAAGGTTGTATTTTAGTTACGGCATAGTTCTCTTACTCTTCTGTCCGGGGTCTGACCCTCTTTTATGAACATTTTCTGTGTCACTATTTCCTACGATAGGTTTTGTTTGGGCTGCCACTCCTTTACTTGTTGAGTCAATATTTCCACCCGGTTTCTGGGCTTGTCTGTCGAGTGACCTCTTCTGTCTCCACCGTCTACTCGTGTCGTTTCTGCGAGGTGTAGGTCGCGGACAGTAGTCCCTTTGCGTTTAAGGTTGTCGTCGCTCTGTCGGGAGGTGTGGACAATGTCGTCAGGTCCGGGTCTCGCGGCGGTCGTGGTTCCGTCCGCCCTTGCTCCTCGCCGTCCTTGGCGTGAGTGACGCACCCCTGTCTGACCACGTCGGTGAAACCTCCTGTCAAACCACCGAAAAATGGTTTGATTTGTATGAGAATCATACGCTAGGTCGTTAGCACAAGGGACCATAAAAGGGTTTCCTCACCGTTTGAATAGGTATTTGTGGACGTGTACCTACGATATGTCGTCGAAATAGGTGCTACTGGCTCTGAACCTTTGTTGGTCCTACGGGAAGTCATCCACTTGGCGGCTAGACGCCGTGTAGTTACTCTGTCACTGGTCGTGATTTCTTTGCTCGGTAGTGTGGCACTTTCGGTACTCTGTAATTTACGTACAATCAAGCTACTCTCTACGGTTAGACTCTGCCGATGCATAATGGTCTAAGGTCGCTGTCCTGTAAGACCTTTTCCGTGTCGATACCTGTGTCATGGTCCTGGTCACCAAAGACGGGCGGATTCCGTCTTTTCGTCGCTCAGAACCTGGAGGGGTGCACCACAGGACAATGCCCTCGGCTTACCTGGCTGTGCGACTTAGGCACACTTGGCTCTTCCGGCTCCGTCGTACAAATTTTTGCGTCTGAGGTCCCGAGGACACACGGTGACTTGGTGTCGAGACCTCTTCCCGGGCTCCCAGACGTCCGGACGAGCGGGGTCCACCCTCGGCGACCGGCGTCCGTGGACCGGTTGTCGGGTGACGGGGAGATCCATCCTTACTGACCAGACACTGAAGCATTGGAGCGGACTCACACAAGACACGGTGCTCAGGACCGGCTCCCGTGGAGTCTGTGACTTGTGGTGCAGCTACGCGGAAGACTAACCGAACGACCCTTGGACCACGTCCGTCTCCCCCGCCCCCTCATTCCTCCGTGCACTGACGCACACAGTTTATGAGCCTCATACGTCTCTGACTTAGTTTCCTTTAGACCTTTCCCCGGGGTCCCTCGCTCCCCTACTTTTAGAACGATGTGACATTGTTCGGTCAGATTAATTTCACAAAGAGCTACCTAATCATAGGGTCGTTGCACGTCCTCGGTGCCCAGGTCCGTTAGGTCGCTCGAAGAGGACCTACCGAAAAGACACTGAGGCCCCGGGTCGGGTCGGGGGACCAGGGAGGGGTCTGTCACGAGTTCTGGAGGGGCAGTTCTCCGTGGGTTGGACCCGGTCCGACGGGTGAGGGGACCCTCCGGTCCAGTGTCAGGGGTGCCGTCCCTGCGCCCCTACACCGGGGAGAGCACGCAGGAGTCCTGTCCTCCTTCGTGTGGGAGGATCTCTACCAAAAAATTTGCGGACATTTGACCGTATGACGTTGAATTAGAGTTTTATGCGAGACAAATTCTTGATGAAAGATTTTCAACAGAGAATCCTTCCGTCGCATGTCGTCCTGCTCCCCCTCGTTCCTTCCGAGCCGAGGGGAGGTGGGTTGGTGGAACCCCGTCCCCCCGACCAGACGAGACTACGCCCACACGCCCTCGGACGCTCGGGACGTCTCCTACGTGCGGTGGCATGCCCTGAGGTACGACGGGGACGGGAGTGCGGGACGCCTTCGTCAGCGAGACTTGGTGGATTTTCGTACCGTAGTCCAGTTTGTGCGTCTTCCCGTGCACCTTCGTTTGGACCGTTTGAGGTCACTGGCGTTTTTACAAGTTGTCACCTAGTCAGTCTCGTGTAGGGTAGATCTGAACGGACCACCGTGTCACCCACTCCTAGGTAGACGGTTACGTCCCCCGTGCCGAAGCTAGGGACCAGACCCTTCTAAAGTGTACGGTGTCCCGTTCCCTCGGACTCTCGTACTGGACGACTCGGGTACGCTACGTTGCTGGTTTCCGGCCACGGATCTCGGCCACGAGACGGGGTTCTCTTTGAGCGCGTGGTGTCGCTTCTCACCGGGGACGAGCGGGCTGATCTCGTGTGGGTCGTGTCGTCACCTCTGGGCCACGCGGGGGAGGGGGGTCGAAGGTCCCGTAATCGCACCTGTGGCTCGTGCAAGAGTTCGTCGTCGACAGAAGTGAGAGACGATTTCCTTTGACGATGGGTGTGAGCTACCTTTTGAGTCTTGCGAGTACAGTCTCCTTTACTGGGACTTTGTTCCTGTTTGACGGGACAGGGGTCTCTTTTGTAAGAGGTGCTGAAAGTGGAAGACGATTTTTGTTTCTGGACGAGTGGACTGAAGAGTGGAGACTGGAAATGTGCCCAGCGGAGACTGGAAATATACCTAGCCCAGAGGAAGTAAACGTGCAGTCCACTCATCCTCCAAAAAAACAAAAGATTAATTTTTAGAGACTCTCCAAAAAACGGAAGGAGAAGAACATTTACAAAGATCGTAGTTAAACGGTGAAATCGGTGACCCCAGTCTACTTCGAAACCGACGATACCTTTGTCGTTGTTCGAAAATTTGGTGTGACGAGGACGGATTGACCCGTTCCTTTTGCCTCGAAGTCCTAGTTGGATTTCCGGCTCACCCGTCGGTGACGGGTGTCAAGGTCTCCTCTGATCGTAAAGGGGTTTTGAGTGATGGAGTAGATTCCATGTCCTGGTCCATGGGTGTTTGCAGTAGATGTCACACAATCTCTGTCCGTTCGTCGACTTCCCCTACGCAATTGTTGGTTTGTAATAAATTTTTGTACTTTTGTTTTCTAACGAGTGAAATGTGTGTATGTCGGTTCTTGTTCCTTAAGGGACCACCGGGTGACCAATCTTGAGGCGTGAAAGGGACGACACTCCGACCCAAGTCAGGGACCACCCCCTTGATTCTAGGGTATTTGGAGTTCCTTGTCGGTTCTTTTCTTTTTTTATGTCTTTGTCTGGAGTTCCTGTTCCCATATTAATTCCCGATGGCGATTTCTGACGTCTCGACATTACTTTGCAAGACTACCATGAACATAGTATAGTTTCGTCGCAGGTCTCAGGGGAGAGTCCGTCTCCTGTCGCGGGGTGCTCCTTCACGACCCTTGGTGGCTTGACGACTTGTTGTGCCCTACTAAACTTAATGTCAGGTACACAGTTCATTTGTGTTTTACCGGTTTACAAAAGTTTCACTTCTTCATACTTTATATAAACTCCGTACAAGTTTAGTTTTGATCAAGAGAATTTTCCATTTGTAAAACCACTTACTTCCCTTGTGTGTGTCGAAATCGACCACAATGTCAGTAAGAATGATTCTGGTATTTCTGTTGGTCGTTCTTGTAAGACGTCGTAAGACGTCAGTGGCGGGGCGGTGGGGGTTGTGTGTGTGTGTGTGTGGACTTCAGTCGACTTCCAGTCGCACGGTGTGTTCCCTACTCAGTAGAGACGTGGTAAATGTCCTGACGGTCCGCGACGACTCGCTGTTCTGGCACCAGATTTTGTGTGACGTCCGGAACACTTCAGAAAGGTGGGAAGGATTCAGAAGGGTGACAGAGTCAGTGGAGACCAGGCAAAATGGTCCTCCTCCCACACCAGGATCCCGCGACCCCTCGGGGTGACGTCCGTCCGTATCCCCTCCCGGGTGAGGGGAGACTCGAGTCCGACTCGGGTGCCTGTGGTGGGATCCGTCTCCCCCTCCCTAGGAGGGTCTCCCGTAGTTAGTCTGACAGTCGAGTCCTTAGACAGGAGGCAGAACTCGTTGAGGAATTGGACTCCCGGGGACTCCCAGACACTACTTTTTCGGGTGAAACCATTGACTTAGGAGGGGCGACAGACCTCTTCAGACACTGAGTCCCGGTCGCGGGAGGACCCCAGTGGTCCCGACTGCACGAGTGTCGTTCACCGTGCTAGTGGACGCCCTAAATAAGACTGAGGCAGTCTTTGTTAAAGAGTGTTGACGTCAGGAGATCCATCTATCCCTTTCGGAGTCTTACATTTACATTTATGGGAAACTAGGACGTTAAGACGAGAAACCTTTCGTTTCGGACATGTCAGACGCCTGGTTGTGGTGACTCTTTGGACGAGTGCATTTCCTTCTACCTAAGACTGTGTTTGAGGTGCAACACCCTAATGGACAACTGTACCTTTACACGGATTATTGTCCGTGTTTTCCGTGTAATATTTAGCTGCTGTGAATTACCAGGGTATTTCAAAAAAAATTCCTTACCTACGTCTCTCCTCGAAAGACCACCGAGTCGGTATTTCTTGAACGGACGGTTACGTACTCAAGTCAAGTCAGCGCAGACTGAGACGCTGGGGTACCTGCGGTCCGAAGGGATAGATAGGATAGATAGTAGTTGAGGGCCTCGAACGAGTTTGAGTACGGGTAGCTCAACCACTACGGTAGGTTGGTAGAGTAGGAGACAGCAGGGGAGACAGCTGGGGAAGTACGTCCTCTGCGCCCAAGTTAGGACCCAATCTTTTTAGGGGACCTCCTCCTGCACCGTTGGGTGAGGTCATAAGAACGAACCCTTTAGAGTACCTGTCTTCTCGGACCACCCGATGTCAGGTACTCCAGCGTTCTCTCAGCCTGTGCTGACTCGTTGATTTGTGGTGGTGACTTACGTCTCTTTCTCCATAAGACTCGCTAAGTGGTAATATATATATAACGACAACGAAGATATACTGGGTTTCAATAAAGGATTAAATCAAAGGGATAGGTTTGAAGTGTCTTCTCGAACTATACACCTTACTGTAAGTCCTGACAAGATGTTACTTCGACTTAGAGTCTACCAAGTCTGTCACGACTGTCTCCGAACGTTCCGGTCCGTGGGCCTTTCTCAACCTACCCCAACTTCCCACCCCCTCCGTCCAGACGTTTCGGTCGACACCTGGGTCGAGGACCGCCCAGGTGACTTTCTGAGTCTCGACTAGTGGTTCCTGGTCGAGTCTTCGAGAAGGGTTAGACAGTAGTCGTTATTTCATTGATGTCTGGCAAGTCAGTGGGTGGTCCTTGCGTCGTCCAGGGAGGGGTTGTCAGGCCATGTACCCGCGATGGAGAGACAGGACACAACGACCCTCCGGGAAGGAGCCACCGATGAGGCCAAAGGTTCGTGTTAATGTCCCGAAAAGCGGTTGTCGTGGACAGCGAGGAGGACCTCGGGTCTAAAGCGAGACGAAGAAATAAATAAATCGGAAGAGAGGCGACCTGACTGCAGTCCGTGGGTAGGGTTCGACGTCGTGGTGGACGAAGCAAGTAGTGCCTAAGAGGGTGTTACGTGACGTGAGTCCCCATGTGTACCGGTCGGAGGTGAGGGTCCATACTACGGGTAGTTCGTCAGTCCCTAGTTGGGAGAAGAGAGGTCCGGTACTCGTTGTTCTGTCTTTTCAGGAAGTTCCAGACTTTGTCTAGGTGGACCCCAACTCGTCGAGAGTACGAACAGATCGTGAAACGGGGAGGACTCCAGGTCTACCGTGGTCTGAGGGGTCCGGTTTCGGGTTCAAGTTCAAAGAGTCGACGTTTGTGACTGTTCGCGGAAAGAGAGGGTGATCAATTGGGTACCCACGACTGTAGTGGGTCCTGATTCACGACCGGGGGGGTGGGGGGCTTGTTGGGTCCTGACCTAATGTCGTCTTCCTACGACGGAGGTCTGTTTTGTGTGTGTGTGTGTGTGTGTGTGTGTGTGTGTGTGTGTTTGTGTCGTGGTCCTTTGCCTCAGACTCGGCCTTTCCTCCGGGTCCCAGGGGTCCGTGGACGGTCGGTACATCCGTGACCTCCTTCTCGACCCACCGAGGTTTCGCACTTAAATACTTGTATGTCGTGACTGGTGTCTTTGGACGGTCACTGCTTCCCAAAGGTCTACGTGATTTCTATTTCCATTCCCCTGAAGGGACCCCCAGGTCGTCAATTCTTTTCACAAGTTTCACAGTCGACGAGTCAGTACAGACTGAGGGAACGCTGGAATGTCGGACATCGGGGGAGGTCCGAGGAGACAGGTACCCTTAAAGGGTCCGTTCTTATGACCTCCCCCAACGGTAAGGGAAGAGGTCCCCTGGAAGGACTGGGTCCCTAGTTTGGGTTCAGAGGAGGCAGCGTCCGTCTAAGAAATGGCAGATTCGGTGGTCCCTTCGGGTGGACAGTTGCATCCCCTGCGTCCAAGCTAGGGACCAGGCCCTTCTAGGGTGTTCGATTCGTTGGCGCGTGTGCTTGGTGTCGATCTTTTCGACGGCGCTGCTCTTCGGACCCGTTGGTCTCCCCCGGAGCGTGTCGTCACTTCAGGGCCGCGTCGGTCTCTACACACTAAAAAAATTCATTGTTTTTTTTACACAAGGGAGTGACATTTATTCGTACAGAAGGATAGGTTTAAAGACACATGCACACAAGATGGTCAATTGATGAAGACGTCAAGATAAAGAAGAAGAACCAAAACATATTTTCCTGTTTTTACTTTTTCAACCTTAAGGAGACTTTTTTCATTCATTTACATTCCCCATGTCTCAAAGACAACCCCCTCTTCTTTTTCAAGACCTCTACTGTCGCCACCCTCCGTGTGGATCTTTTACTGGACCTCTCAGTGCTACCGGTCTTTACCTTAATAAAGGGGGGACGTCTTTGAGTCACGCAGGGCGTTTGTTAAGTCGGTCGTGGGTCTCCCTGTGACCCCGCACCTGTTGCATACACA
This sequence comes from Capra ibex, assembly GCA_006410555.1. Lineage (NCBI taxonomy): Eukaryota > Metazoa > Chordata > Mammalia > Artiodactyla > Bovidae > Capra > Capra ibex. The sequence goes on from SJYO01049755.1 coordinate 64,062,296, forward strand.
GACACCGACGTCGCTTCTGTCGTCCTTCTACCCGAGAGTCGGGGTGAGTCCGGTGTCCGTCGAGGCACCCGTCGCGTCCGCACTCGGTCTTTCCTCCCTGTCTCTCCCTTCGCGACTCCGGCGCTCCTTGTCGCTCAGTCGCCGACGTCCCTCAGTCGACTGGGTCCTCCTTCACGGACCACACTGACTCCAGAGAGGTCCCGTCTCCGTGGCGGGGGGCCCGCGGTCGGGAGCCCGGGGAGGTTCCTCGTGGTCACGTCGCGTGCAGGGGTGTAGGGCCGGAGGTCGGGGTCGTGTCGGACGGATTCCGGGGAGACGGGGGTGGCCGGATCCGGGGGTCGGGGACCAGTGACTCCGAATTGAGCGGAGACCTGGACGGAGAGTAGCCTCGGTGTGCTCTCAGGGGTGCAGACAGGGACATGTCTTCGGTGTCGTGAGTGGAGATGAGATCTGGGGACCCGTCCTCCGTCCCCGTGTTTGAGCTCCCACGAACCACGAGTCCGGGACCTGTAGGAAGGTGGGGGTCTCCTGAAGGGGTGGAGGATGGGCCTGTGAGTTCTCAGCTCTCCCCGACGGCACATCCCTTCGCCCGAGGTCTCTTCTGGGTCCTTCGGTGAAGAAGGTGACTTTTTTATTACCGGAGTCCTTTCAAGAATCAAGTGGCAGTCTCACAAAAGGAAATCTGGACTTTGGAGGACTGGTGTGTATTTATTGTGGTGGAAGACGTGTAAGAACAATGTGGATAGTAAAAAATAAAGGACGTGTGACGACTCAGAAACTTCTGACGTACCACTCCGTCGAAAGGAAGACTTTTCGTCGTGGAGGTGAAAATTTCCCTGCTAAGTATTTTTGGCTCTCGAGGTACATGTTTCAGGCTCAAGGACTTTTCGGACGGTTAGTATTTTGCTCATTGTGGACTTGCATAATGTTTTGGTCGAGACCCGCGGTCCGGAGGGGAGAGGGTCACGTACGGTCACTGTCTGTTTTTTGTGTTCCTATTTCGGGAGAAATGGTCTTGTCGGTTGTGCTAAGGTAGACAATTGTTTTTGATTGACAACGTAATTTCCAACGTTCAAGTTTGTGTTAGACCGATAACATTCGTCACGGAGTCAAATAGTTACATTGTTACTGAGAGAAAGTTTCTGACTATTTCGAGAGACGTTTATTGAACGGGAGGTCGTAAAAACTCTATGAAGTGTCCTATTTATAATCGAACCCTGAACGGATGTACTCTTCACTTTCGACGGTTTCTTCGTCAAAATGTTTCCTTTTTTTCTTCCTTGTCGTCGTCGACCTCCCTTCGTCCAACGGAACGGGACCCAGGGGTCCGGGGTCCGAGGGACGGGTGGGTAAGACCCGGCGGCCCGTGTCCTCCCGTCCTGGCACCGAGGACTAGTCCCCACGTCACGGTCCACGAGTTCGTTTGTTGGGTCGTCCGTCTTTCTTGACCCTTTGTCTCAATTAATTTTCCTCTAAAATTCTGTTNCCCTTCGTCCAACGGAACGGGACCCAGGGGTCCGGGGTCCGAGGGACGGGTGGGTAAGACCCGGCGGCCCGTGTCCTCCCGTCCTGGCACCGAGGACTAGTCCCCACGTCACGGTCCACGAGTTCGTTTGTTGGGTCGTCCGTCTTTCTTGACCCTTTGTATCAATTAATTTTCCTCTAAAATTCTGTTACCAACCCTACTTTCGCTCGTTCCTCGCAAGGACGAGTTTAGACTAAATTTGAACTGAAGAACTGTCTGTCCACTCAGAGGACCACTGGTCTACGTCCGTCGTCCCCCTACCACCCGGGTCTCCCATTGTGGGGTGGCCGGTCCGGGTACTGGCCGAGGTCTGACGGGGAGAGGAACTGAAGTAGACCCATCGAAATGCAGATCACACAGTCACACGGTGAGTCACCCCTACCCTACGGTTCAGTGTCGTCGTCAACGGCGGGTCCCCTCGGGCGCTCCCCTCTGCTCTCGGAACGGCCGTTCGCCCGCCGAGCTCCTCTTCCCGAGGGGCTTGGGCCACCTCTTCTTCTGAGTCGGTCCCAGGGGGTCTGGACCTGGGGCTGTAGGACCGAGGACCCTGCGGTGTGAAGGCTCTATGTCGTCCCGTCCGAGACGTATCTATCTCCCCCAGTCGTAGGGCACTCAGGTTCGTGGGACCTTCGTCGACTCGAAGACTGGAGCTCCACCCTTTGCCTCGCCTCTGCACTCACGGTCCGGACTCCGTGGAGGTAGGTGTCGGGGGTGGACGTCTCCCCCAATGTGACGTCGTTGCGTCCGGAGGCCCGGTACTCCTGTCAAGACCTTTGGGGGGCGGTGCACACACCGTCCCCTACGCGACCCGTCCATGAGTCAGGATTCCTGGGGTTGGTGGGTTGTTGCCCTTGGTCGAGGGACTCTTAGACTCGATGACCTGTCCGAGATGAGACCCGCACTTGCCGGGTCTTCTTGTTCTCCCTCGATTGTTACTGCTGTGGTAATCGAAATACTCCTAAAACTGGACCCCAACAGTGACTCTCACTATTTCAATAATATCTTCGTATTTAAATCCAATTCCTAAGATGAACCAATAGTCTTGGTTCGCGTCGGAGAGAGACATTTCCGTCCGTGCCTCGCCGACTGGTGTGGAGGGGACGGGCGGCGATCCCGCTGGGACCCTACTGGGAACTCCTCCCCGCCCGAGTCTTTTGTCCTCTCGCCCCGTCCGTCGAGCGGTCGGCCGGCTCCCCGAGGGAGACTGGGAGGGTGGGGACTAAAGTCCACGGACCTCCCCTCCCCGGACCGGCTCTGGTCCTCCCTCGGACACAGGTACGACGGGCGGACGGCCCTCGGCACCCGTTGCCCCGACCTCCAGAATCGGCACCGACGGTGTCCCGTCCCCGAGGGGCGGAGGTGGTAGGACAGGGAAGAGGGCCGGCGAGTGTCCCTGTGGGTGTACGCGTGACCTGGCGTCCTCCCGAGACGCGGACTGGGCTCACGAACCGACAGAACCGGTCCTGTCTAGGTGCCGCGTCGCGTGTGGCGCGTCGGACCCCGGACACCGACCCCGGGCCTGTGTGCCGGCGTCGAGACCCCGGTCGCGACCAGAGGCGCGGAGGAGTCCGGGGTCCCGAGGGGCGTTCGCCGTGTTCGACCCACTCCGCCCCTACTCGCCGAAGGTGGGGTCAGGTCTACCGACGCGGGTCGGGTCGTCCCGACGGGGCCGTCACGTTCGACCGAGGCGCACCCGGGTCGTGGTCCGCCGGCCATGGCCCGTGGTAGCTATTCGGTGGGCTCGAGACAATAAAATGTCAAACGATGTAGGTTTGGGGTTTTGGAGTGGTGGTTTACTGGGAGGTTACAGGACTCGACATACGTCTCGGAACACCCACACCCCTCGGTTCGGGTCCTGGGGGTTCCTGTGGTACTCAGAGACACGGCTCTTCTCGCCCCCGTGACTCACGAATAGGGGAACTCTTCGCTCGTCGTCGGGAGAGGTTCGTCCTACTCCAGATTCAGTGGAGTAGGGGGCGGTCGGGGTCCAAGACCCGGGGGAGCCCGAAGAGCACGTCGCAGGATCCTGGTCACGGGGCCCTGTGTGTCCTCTCCGTCCGTCGTCCCCTCTGTCTGTTCCTGTGGCTCTTCCAGAGCCCAAGGGGTCTTAACGGCCCAGCTGTGGTCGAGGTTCAGACGGATCCGTAAATCCCGTTAGGGCGTCGGGGTCGGTTTCCCCCGAAGCAGGGGAGCCACGAGCCGGTGTCCCCAGGAGGACCCGCTGGAGAGGTATCGAATTTCCGCGTCCCCCTCCGTCGTCGCGTCTGTCCCTGAGTGTGAGTCCATGTCGGGGCCGTCGCCGTGCTCCAGTTCCATCGGTACTCCTTTCCGGTGCCACGAACCGCCAGTCACGGGTCGGGAACGGGTCGTGCACACGCAGGTGTGTTCCGTCGTGGAGGTTACATGCCAGGCGTGCACGACGGACGCGGACTCGGCCCATGGTTCCGGCCCCTTCCGCCACCACCCCACAGAGGCCACCGGAGCTGCTCCCGACTGTAGTGTGGTGGTGGGGACCGAGACTGATACCGGTGCGCACGGGACCCTGAGTCACTGGTGTCACTGAAAGACGTCCCGTCGGCACTTTTGTGACTCCAAGGACTAGATACTTCTAGGGTCCTCTCGACCCGCCGGGTCGCACCCCGGGACTACACCGGCCGCCCGGCGTCCCTGCACCCGTCCACGACCGGAGGGTCCGCGGCCGGCCGAGTGCTGTGTGGGGCCGTGCGGCCCTGCCTTTCAACCGGTCCCGACCGCTCCTGCACACCACAGATATTTTTACAAGGAGGGCCCCCTCGGAGACCTTTGTCTCTGAGGCTCTATGAAAGTAAGAAAAGGAATAAACGGTGAGACTTTTTATTCGACACGAAGGATAAGACTTTACCTTATGCCAGTTTTGGAAGAGGTCACTAATCACTGGGTTTCTTTTTCCAGTGGTCTAGGTTTTATACAGAGCAAACCGGTCCCCGGGCTTCATTGAGATAAGACAAATAAACCAAAGAGAGGACCCCCTATTTTCGTATTACGTTACGGTTCAACCGGACACGAGCAGGTTCAGGACACTTCGGGGTTCTGAGTCCTTCGAAGAACGAGGGAGGTCGTCCAGGAGGACCCGCGTCGGGGACGGGTCCAGGTCCCCGAGCAGAAACAGGGGTCCCCGGAGTGTCCCCTCTCTCAGTCGTGGGAAAGTCGACGTCGTTAGGCTCCACAGGTGGGACGCGTGACTGGGGGACGGTCCTACTGACGTCTCTTGTCCACTGACCTCTCCGTCTTGGTCTTTGCCCGCCACTCATCCTGAGTCACAGTCGGACCGAGGTGTCGCCCATAGGGGGTGGGGTCCTCCGAGGGAGGTTCGCGCTCGAGCGGTAGGGACCCCCAGGTCGCTCCCTCTTCCCTGGCACCCAGGGGCGGAGGGGGTGGGTACCCTGGAACCGGGTTACCGAAGGCGTTGTCGTCGGCGACCCTGGTGTGGGCTGTGGGGTTGTAGAGTTGTCCGGAAGGGCCCAGTCCCTGGGTAGATAGTGACACTCGAGTCTCGGTGTCGGAGTGCCTGTCCCGACGACGTGTCCGTCAAGGGTACAGACAGTTGGGAAGTGAGATCCCAGTGGTTGACGGGGTAGGTCCTGCTGTCCGGGCGACGCGCCGGGTCTGGGCGTAGGGCCACGACACGTGTTCCTGGGTGAAGTCTTTCGAGCGGGGGTCCCGCACTTCGGGTGCTTCGGCGGCCGGAGGGCGAGGTAGGACGGTCGGACGCAGGGGAGCCGCGGGAGACACGGGTGCGAGTGACTGTTACGAGGGGTCCTGCCCGTGTGCCCCCTTCAGGCCCTGTCTCCGACCGTTACTGGCGACGTCTCCGACTCCTTGTCGTGGGTCGCGTGCCCGACCGCGTGTGAGGGACTCCGGGTGGGTCGCCTCGGGCCCTGCGCGCGTCAACACTCTAAAGACAGAAGGGGTTTGCCAGAGACTTGTGCGAGCTAGAACTCAAACTCGTTGCGAAGATCTTGGTCACTCCCCCGAAAAGTCGGGGACTGTAGTCAGGTGTTCGACCCACAGGTGTCACAGGGTCCTGTGTGGACTCCGGCGGACTTCCCCACCCCCAACAGTGCACCCCCTTCCACCCACCCCTCTGGGTCCCCCGGGAGGGAAACCCAAAGAGGACTTACTTGCGACGGAGTTTCCGTGTTCCCTCGGGTCGAACCGAGGCCGGGAGACCCTCGGGGACCCGACACGGGGGAGGGTCGGGTCCCTCCGTCCTCAGACTCGAATACCAGGGAGACCGAAAGTTCAGACCCGGTCTTTCTGTCCCGAACCCGTGTCTGTTCCTCCTGGACGTCTCCGATCACCGTTTCCGGGGAGACGTGAGGGCCCCTCGAGGATCCGACCCCATCCCCCGTCGGAGGTACACGTGAGTGACCTTTGTCTGGTGTCGTCCTGTGTATTCGTACGTTCGACGTTTGCATGGAATGACGTGGAAATGTCTGAGGATTTGAACCTCCTGTGTCGTTGGGTGAGGTCATGAGAACGGACCTCTTAGGGCACCTGTCTCCTCGGACCACCCGACGACAGGTACCCCAGTGTTTCTCATCCTGTGCTAACTTCTCTGGATCGTACGTACGTACGTTCGGTCGAATTTCGGAAAGGTCTTATTCCATTTGTATTTGTCTCATTCAGTGGCAAGGGCTCGCTCGCAAAGGACTAGCCCACGTTACGTCACTGACGTACTTAGACGTCACCTGGACCAAGGACGGGTGACAGGGGCGTTTTCGTCGGGGTCCTCTGGGGCGACAGGGGAATCGTCGTCGGGACGGAGCTGTGACGACAGAAGAGGTACGCGTGTGGACGGGGGTCGTTTGTCTTCGTTGACGGTAAGTGTCTCGCGAGTGTCGACCCACGTCGACCGGGACACTTCCATAGAGGACCGGTCGGCGGCCCCCACCCCACGGGGAGCACTCCAGTCGTAGGCAGGGACCTGTGACTCTTGTCGTCTCTCCGTGTCCCGTCTGTCCTTGGGTCCCGGCGACGGCGAGGTCCGACGCCCGTGACAGGGAGGAGGGGGTACCGGTGGTCGAGACTAGGGCAAGTCTTGGCGTGTGGCTCCCGTGGCGGTAGCTTCCTGTTTCCGGACGTCCCGGACGCCCTTCGGACATTTACTACTCGCTCTTTGAGTCGTGTGGTGGAATGAGAGAGGAGTTCTGATTAAAATTTTCCCTCTTCTGTATTGGCGTCGATGTTTGGCCGGGACCGCCTATAAATGCCGCAGTACTGAGTCGACGGGACTGCCGACTGTCCACTCCAGTGGACCTCCGTGCCGCCACAAACGTGTTCCCTCGGTCGTTGGTCGTCCCGGTCCTCTCGGCCGACGCGTGGCGGGGGTCTTGGTGGGAGGGAGGAGGTTCCGGGCGACTCGGGGGGTCCCGACCGGGGGACCTCTTGGGAAGTACCACGCGGACATAATGGGTTACAGGGGGTCCCTCGTGCCTCGTAGGAACCCTCACCTTCCTACCGGTCCGACCGTGTTGTCGGTTAATTTCCGTCAATTGATGTTTATCCTTTTAATACATAAACCAATGTCTTCAATAAGAAACCCCGTAGACTAATTCAGACAGTTCTTTTGTGAAACCCCTTGAACGGGTCACGAAGGTGACACCCCCCGCACCCAAGTTACGGACCAGTCTCTTGGGTGTACGACCCGTGAACACCGGTGGGGGGTTTTTCTTCCTTGTCTTCCTCTCTTCTTTCAAGTCTGGTATTTTCCGAGTGACACGCTGAGTGGTGTGGTGGGAGGGGCTCCTGACGTCGCCCGAGTGCGACCCGGTCCCTCAGTCCGACCGTCGTCGGACCCGCGGAGACCCGTGGTCGACCGGCGACGGGCGTCCCAGGGCCCGTCCCACTCGGGGAACCAGGCGTGCGCCGCGGTGGGGGAGGGCGTGAGTGTCTGGACTGGGGTGCGAACACCGGGTCGAGCCCCCTGTGTCGCCTGTCGCCGTGCAGGTGGACGCACGCGAAGACAAGTGTGCGGCGGGCTGAGGTACCGGGGCCGGTTCTGCACGTCGGTTTACGCGGCCCGGTCAGGTCGACGGCCGGGGACGGTCGGAGGACGGGTCGGTGTGCCGGGGTGCGAGCCGCCACGACCGAGACGGGACGTGCTGCCGTGCGCGAGGGCGGGGTTGGGCCCGTACGTGTCCGGGCCCTCCAGGGTAGAGAGTGACCTCGCGTAGGGAGGGAGGGCCCTCGGTGGTTCGGAGAGGGACCGTGACGTAGGAGTCCGAAGCACACCCGCGTAGTGCCGTCGACTTTGAGACTCGCTGGAGGATCCACGGTTGATGACAAGTACCGCGAAACACACACGCTCGAGCGAGACAGGAACGTTTTCAGGTTACGCCACTTGTGGCAAGAATCGGGGTCAAACGTCTACCCCTTTGACTCCGTGATCCAGCGAACGGGTCTTCGACGTCCTACCACTGACGACCCGGGAGTCCCCCTGTTTGTCGTCGGGTCTACCGCTATGACGCAGGGTCGCGACAGCACTCAGACAGTTGTCAAAGCGACGACCCGACGCCTTTGCTTACCCTTGACCGCCCCTCTCCGGTCTCGGGGTAAGACCAGAACGAAAAAGCACCCTTGGGAGGGGGTTTTCGTCCCCAGTCCACCAGCGCCTCTGGCCGTCGAGTGTCCCACCCGGCCCACCCTCCGCTCCCGGTCCGCCCGACCAAGGAAAGGTCCGCCTTTAACTTTGGACCGGGCTAGTTTTCAGAAATCAAGGTTCGTTGGAGTGTGTCCTCCAACAGGAAGCGGAAAGTGTGTCCTGTCTGTTGGTAATCTCACCTCGCATTTCAGCGTCTCCGCACGACACGGAGCGCCGAAGGGTACTCCTGCCCGGAGATTCGAAGTCCCGGCGCCTGCCCCATCGTCTAACGACTCTTACTAGTCCCTGCCGACACGCGAGACATAGACTTCTCGTACTTCTCCGCCACGACATTCGCCCGCCTACGGCCCAAACGGGTCGACTTTCCTCGACCCGACCTTTCCTAGTGTACCGGACAGAACTCTCCTTGGTTCACCGTCACACGGTCTCTGGTCTCCCCAGGGAGACGTCTCCCCCGGACCTCCTCCGGGTGCCTCTTCCGACGTCTTGTGGGGTCCGGGAGGACAAGACAGTCCCTTTGTCTGAGTCTCATCTCCTCCGACGAGGGGTAAGGAGACTTAGCCCTCGGGTGATTCGTCCGGGTCACCTGCGGACCGTGACATGGAAGTCTGGGAGGTAGTGCCGGGATTCTTTGTGGGACAGGGAGTACAGTAGTTACTTTTCCTCGACCACCCCGTTGATCTTGGGATGTGTAGGGGGATTCCTTGAACTTTATTTTATGTGTAATGCTATTACCTGACAGTATGTGTAATGTATACACATTAATACACACGACATCATACAGTGTCATACGTCAATCTATTTGTTACGATATGTGTAACAAATTGTGTGTGTGTGCGTTCTGTCTCGTATGACAAGATGGGTCCTGAGGGGTGTCCAGGAGCTCAGGGAATGTGACACTCTGACGTGCTACGTCGACGGGACCTCTAGGTACGTGCCCCTTGGACGTCCACGTCCCCGGGCGAGGGGTTCGGTACTGTGTGTAGACCAAGATCCCATTGGTGTAGTCCCCGTCGTGTCGGTCTCTAGATTGGGGCCCGGGGAGACCTCTGGGAGAGCCACGACTGCGGGACTCCCGGGGACGCTCGACGTCGACGTCCGGACTGGGAAGGTGACGCCGAACCGACCCTTAAGGTGGGCGGTGGGGCTCGGACTAGAGTTACACTGTAACGAGTTGCGAGAACCTGTTGGAACTGAGAGCCTCCGAGAGCGACGATTAAAATTGATGGGATGTAAGGGGTGTTTCACTTGACCTCGTAGGATTGCAGTGTCCGTACTGTCGTAGGGGCCGTCCGCGAGACGGGTGTCGAAGGTCCGAGAGGTCCCGGGCCCTACCTACGGACTCGGCCTGCCCGTCAGCGACGAGTAGGGGCAGTGCCGTCGACCCTTTATGGCGGTCGGTAGTGGACCCCCGACTAGAGGTCGGGTTCCGGTCTCGATCGGTGAGGGCCTCTGCTTCGTCCGTCGGGTGGACCGCCCAGGGAGCTGGACCGAGGTCTCTCCCGGAACACCGGGTGTAGGATCCCACGGTCCTCTCGGCACTCATGGGCGATTACGTGTCGATTCTACCACAAAAGTGTAAAAACACTCTTCCTCCAGGTATCGCAAGCCGTCAGAGTCTCCTAGGTACTGGGTTGACCCATCTCTTGGTGGGACCGACCCCCTGTCCCTCGTCCCGCATGTACGCCAAAGAGTTGGTCAGTCCCCGTGACAACGACACTAGACCGACAATGTAGTAGAAGAGTATCGAAAACTTCCAGTCAGGAAGGAAGACATTAAAGGAAATCTTACATCAACTCGTTAAATCCGAGTTTGTTTGTTTTCCGTCTACTTTGTCTTTGGTTGTTCCCGGTCGGGACTGACGACGCCTCGACCCGTGAGATACTCTGTGTGTCTGTACCACTATCGTCTTTCCTTTCGAGTTTGGTGGTGAAGGTCTCGACCAGGATTTCCTCGGCTGTTTTCATGTTTGGTGACGGTCATTTCGCTGACGGTAAGACAGTCTGCCTTATTTCAGTCGGGTCGTTCGGAGGCGCAGACGTCTCCTCAGGACTCATTTACACTACATCAACCGAACGGTCCCACTATTACTCGAACAAAACTTGGAAGACATACAACATAATCGAGTAAGTAAACCTTTTCATTGGGTCCTGTCTCGACCCCTCCCTACTCACTCCTTTTTTTGTCCAGTCGTTTTGCACCCAGAGTGCAAAGGATTGGTTTGTGTTCGGCATGAGGTCTATTGTGAGATTAGATTAGACATGCGGCTGAACTTTGCTCCTCAGACCCGTAGTGGCAGAGGGAGTCTGTGCCAGACCGAGGAGGAAGGCACGGGCCGAGGTCCGGCAGACGGTCCGCGACGTGGGGGTCAAGTCTCGACTGGGTCCGGTCCGAAAGAAGGGAGTAGGTCGGAGAGTGGCACGGCGGTCACGTGTGCGTAGTCGGGGCCGTGTGTGCGTAGTCGGGGCTCGTGTGCGTAGTCGGGGCCGCGTGTGCGTTGTCGGGGCTCGTGTGCGTAGTCGGGGCTCGTGTGCGTAGTCGGGGCTCGTGTGCGTAGTCGGGGCTCGTGTACGTAGTGCCCCGAGTTCGACGGGAGTTCCACAAGGTTCCGACGGGACGTCTACTCCCCGCCTCGGGCGGACATCGGGACCCCTTCCTCCTGCGCCGGACACGTGTTCCCCGGACTTCGGGGTTTGGGTGACCTGGACCTGACGAGTCCTGTGGCGGGTCTTGGGCTCGGTGACATTCGGGTGTCGACAGTCGAGGGTGAGCCTGTCGTCCGCCGTCCTTCGACCAGGGCGTCCGTCCACGGGTGCGACTGGACAGTGACGTCGAACTGGTCCGGGGAGACACCTTCTGGTGGGGTAGAGGTTGTCTGAGAAGGGGAGCACACCGGACGAGCGACGAGGTCGGCCGCGGGGCCCGGGTACTCACCTTCAGAGGGTCACCGCCGGTCCGGGTCCCACCCTACAGTGGGGGTGACGACACAGGGACTCGGGGTGGACGGGGGGGTATACCTGGATTGAGGGGACCGAGACGGACACCTACGGTGGACGAGGGGTGGTGGTCGTCCTACTCTGTCTACGTCGGTCTGGTGGGTGGGCGGTAGTGGGGTCCCGTTTCCTCGACCGTTAGGGACGCTGGAGGTGTATTCATGCTTCGTCCTTGAGACTTTACGAACTAGTTGACTAGTAGTCAAGTCAAGTCAAGTCAGCGAGTCAACACAGGCTGAGAAACGCTGGAGTACTTAGTGTCGTGCGGTCCGGAGGGACAGGTAGTGGTTGAGGGCCTCAAGTGAGTCTGAGTGCAGGTAGCTCAGACACTACGGTAGGTCGGTAGAGTAGGAGACAGCAGGGGAAGAGGACGGGAGTTAGGGAGGGTCGTAGTCTCAGAAAAGGTTACTCAGTTCAGAAACGTACTCCACCGGTTTCATGACCTTAAAATCGAAGTCGTAGTAAGGAAGGTTTCTTTGGGGTCCCGACTAGAGGAAGTCTTACCTGATCAACCTAGAGGAACGTCAGGTTCCCTGAGAGTTCTCAGAAGTTGTGGTGTCAAATTTTCGTAGTTAAGAAGCCGTGAGTCGGAAGAAGTGTCAGGTTGAGAGTGTAGGTATGTACTGGTGTCCTTTTTGGTATCGGAACTGATCTGCCTGGAATCCGCCGTTTCATTGCAGAGACGAAAATTTATACGATAGATCCAACCAGTATTGAAAAGAAGGTTCCTCATTCGCAGAAAATTAAAGTACCGACGTCAGTGGTAGACGTCACTAAAACCTCGGGGGGTTTTATTTCAGACTGTGACAAAGGTGACAAAGGGGTAGATAAAGGGTACTTCACTACCCTGGTCTACGGTACTAGAAACAAAAGACTTACAACTCGAAATTCGGTTGAAAAAGTGATAGGAGAAAGTGAAAGTTCTCCGAAAAAATCAAGAAGAAGTGAAAGACGGTATTACCACCACAGTAGACGTATAGACTCCACTGACTATAAAGAGGTCCGTTAGAACTAAGGTGAATACAAAGAAGGTCGGGTCATAAAGAGTGCTACATGAGACGTATATTCAATTTATTCGTCCCACTGNAGTTCTCCGAAAAAATCAAGAAGAAGTGAAAGACGGTATTACCACCACAGTAGACGTATAGACTCCACTGACTATAAAGAGGTCCGTTAGAACTAAGGTGAATACAAAGAAGGTCGGGTCATAAAGAGTGCTACATGAGACGTACATTCAATTTATTCGTCCCACTGTTATATGTCGGAACTACATGAGGAAAAGGATAAACCTTGGTCAGACAACAAGGTACAGGTCAAGATTGACAACGAAGGACTGGACGTATATCCAAAGAGGTCTCCGTCCAGTCTACCAGACCATAAGGGTAGAGAAAGTCTTAAATAACTTTTATTTAAGTGTGTCAAATAACACTAGGTGTGTCAGTTTCTGAAACCGTATCAGTTATTTCGTCTTTATCTACAAAAAGACCTCGAGAGAACGAAAAAGGTACTAGGTAGCCTGCGACCGTTAAACTAAAGACCAAAGAGACGGAAAAGATTATGGTCGATTTTGCGAAATCGGAACTTTGACTGGGAGCCTTCGTTCTGTCCGTTTAGGCCCGACAGACCCACGGGAGTCCTGGGCCTCAGGTAGGCTCTGTGGTCTTGGACCGTGACCCGAGACCAGTCGCGCTCCTTTTACCTCGGCTTGCCGTCGAGGTACCTTTGGCTTGTGCGTCCGGGACGGCTTACATGTTCTCGGCGAACGGATGATCACAGCGTAGGCGGTGTGCCTTCTTCGGGTGCCGTGGACGGGATGTCCCGTGCTCTACGTCGTGTTCCCACGGCGCCGTCGCCCGGAGCACCCTGGGGAACCCCGGCTTGAAGGTCCCCACAGTCCCCTCGCGTCAATGCGACCCTTTCCGTGTGACGTACGTGTTTTCAGAACGTTAAATTTCTTTTCACACTTAGGTCTGTTCTAGAAGGATCCCCCCCCTTCACACGTTTTTTTTTTTTTTTTTTCTGACCAAACTTTTTTTCAACTTTTTAGGACCAAACCCCGAATTCTGATCTAACACCATTTTTATTCTGAGTCGGTCCGGTTTGAGACTGGTCCTCCTGGGACCCGGGTACCCGGTCGTGGAAACCCAGGGGGAACGTGGGACGGCACCGCTCCGTAAGGTGGTCCGGTTCTCCGCGTCCGGACGGAGGTGGGAACTTTTGTGCCCACTCGTCAGTCCAGCCCCCAGTGACCTGTGTCCAGGGTTTGCGGGTAATGTTTCGACGGTGATGGACGGACGGAAACGGGTGACAGTGTCGGAAACAGCCGGACACGGGTCGTACTCCCGTCGAGGGAACCCTCGGTCAGCACTTCCTGGACAGAGGTCCCCGTCGTCCCCTACCCCCCGTCCAAACCGGACGGTCCGCCCGTCCTGTGTCCCGGGGATGGCCAGAGCCAGTCCTGGGAGTCTCGGGGCCCCCTCGAAGAGGTCGTTCCCGTGCGTAGTCGCGGTCTCGGGGGTCACTGGTCGGCGTTGAGGTCTTGCGGGCAGCACCCCTGTCGGCATGCACGCCACTACTGGGTCGTCTGAGTCCCCGGGAGGGTCTGCGGTGGTGGGGGGTGTCGGAGACGAGGTCGGGGAGAGACTTCCCGGGCCCCTTGTCATAGACTAATGTAGAGGATTCATCAACTCGACAAGAGTCTACACTTGGGGGGGCGGTTTGCCTTCTGCAATTGAGGGATTCGGGCACTCGTGTGTCGGGGTCGGGGGTCGGGAGGGTTCGGAGTCGTACTATTCCCATTGGACCCTGTGGTGGGACGAGGGAGTGCAGTCGGTCAGGCCCTTGCTCGGCGAGTGAGGGCACTGGCAGGGGGTGGTCCGAGAGTCTTCCCGACACGATTTGACCCTCACACCCCAAGAGTCAATCCCCTCGGTACCGGTCAGGGATTTATCTGCCTGAAGAGTACACTTTTTACTCCGATCGGTGACTTTCCGACAAAATTGAACTTTACAATAGTCCTCGACACTCATAATCGCTGGGACTCGGTCCCGACCCGGACTACCTCGGTGAGGTCAGGGGCTGGACACGGGCTCTCTGTCCTAGGTCCCGTCTCTCTGTCTTACGGTGGAAGGGAACCCCTGCGCCCCCTGTCATGCCCTGAGTGGCTCGTCGGAGTTGAACTTGGACAATGGACTCGACGGACCCCCAGCCCCCTCCGGGTGGTGTCACGCTCGTGTGTCCCTGGGACTCCTCCCGTCGGCCCTTTGGTCCGGTCCTCTCGCGACCCACCCGCCCTGCCCCACGTGACTGGTCCCGTCTCCCGAGCCCACCAGGTACGGGTCAGGTGCGCGGAACGACATGTGTACGACTTCCGTCGAGGAAAGGTGCCCGGTGCGACGCCACCCGTGCCGTGTCTCGCAGACAGGAACCGATTCTCCTGGCCTCTTCAGGTTCCTGCGGTGCGACCGGTCGTCGTGCGGTACGGGGTACGGGACCGGGGAGGGCCGGTGCGGTACTTCCGAACCGTCCCGGAGGAGGGGGCCGTGCAGAGACACCGTTGGGCCCGCCCAGCAGTGATTTCACCTGAGTCGACCTCCGGGTGGGGTGGAGGTGGTACGTTTCGGTGTCGCCGTGGGAGTACGGGCCTGTCAGCCCGAGAAAAAGAAGGCCTCGGTCGGCATTCTCGGAGGTGAAGGCTCTTCAGGAGGGACTTGTCCGAGTCCACTTCTACCATCATTGATAGACCTCGCAAGCCGGTCCTGACACAGAGCAGACACATGAGAAGAAGTCGAGAGTGGAGAGATGAATCTACTCTTGACGAAAACGTAAAGGGCGACAGGGATCATGAGAAAGGTCGTCTCCGTGAGTCTTCTGTCTTGAGGTGTGCCTGAGGAATTCGAGAGACCCGGACAAAGGAGTAGGTATTTCACCCCTGTCGTGGGAGGGTACGTCTCACGAGCCGTTTAAGCCTTCAATAGAGGCTTAGATCCGCCGTGGAACGTGTCTTGGACGGGTACCAGGGGTGGGTGTCCACGGACTATTTCTACGGGCCCCGGGAAGATTCCCCGACACTCGTGGGTGTTTATGAGTCTCTCCTACCCGTTACGGACCCGTGTAGCGACGGTGGGCCACTGGGGGCAAGTAGTCCTGATGATTCCTCTCGGGGGGTCCGAGTCACGTGTCCTGCCGGAGCGACTCCCAGGCCCAAGGAGGGGTCCGTTAGGTGCACCATCGGAATGTCGACGGGGACGGGTCCAGTAAATTCAGTTCTTGTGTCTCCTGAGGGCGGTTTTCGGTTGTCCCAACCGTCTCGCCGTCCTCGCCAGGAGGTCGGGAGAGAGTGCCTCGGCCGGACGGTGTCCCGTCCGGACTCTAGGGTCCGGTGTATACGATTTCCCGAGGTTCGGGTCCGACTCGACCCGCCTGTCATTATTGGGGTCTGCCTGTCCAAGATTCCCCGGTACTCCTTTAGGTGCAATTTTGACCAGTTGAAAGGGGTTCACCACACCTTTGGTCGGTCACGAGCCCGAGGTCTACGAGGGACGGTGAGTTCCGCCTTGGTTTCCGGATAGACTGGAAGTGTTGGTGTTTGGCGGCAACAAGTGCCCGAGAATAGGCGCGCGTCGGAGAGGTGTGTCCGCCGAGGATGCCGGTCCCTGATGCTCCTGGCTCTCGGTCGGGTGGGCGGGGGTGCGACGAGGACGGAGGAGAGGTAAGTGTCGTAGCCACAGTCGTGGCGACAAGTGGGCGACCCTTTTGCCAGGGGTGAGAGTGGACGTAAACCACTCGCTGTTCGCAAAGCGGGACACTTTTACATCACTACAAAAGGTGTGCGACAGTGTCGTGCTCTCGCTTTCAGTGCAAAGGGTCTGAAGGTCTTTGTGTATATAATTATACCCACCTCCGCGGGACGTGGGCGTGCCGAGTGCCACGGTGCGCCCTCTGGGTTCTGGAGCCCGGGCCGTGGGAGTAGCCACTCCGGGTTCCACTCGAACGCCCGAACCGGTGAATGGCACACCGAGCCCCATTTGACGAACTGGAGAGACACACACGGGGGAAGAGGAGAGACAGTGTGTCCGTGTCGGGACCGGTGTACCAATCTCCTCCTCGGCTCACGAGGCGGGTCCTCCTGGGTCGGGAGTCCCGGACGATTCACGGTCCTTGTTTGGGCGTAATACGAGGGGTCCGGGATTGTACCCCCGACCTCGAGGCTCACCACCCGCCGACGACCCAGTTCCAGTGGGCCGGCCCCGACCGTGGTCGTGGTCCGCGATCGCACAGAGACGACGTCTGCCGCCGTGTCCCGGGGAGGGCTAGGAGAATTCTTAATTCTTGTGAAAGTTGCAGACTTATTAAGCTCCTACTCTGTCGAGCTGCACAAAATTTGTCGCGACTCAGGAGAGAGTCGACGGGACAGGGTGTTTCGAACGACTCGGGGTACGGCCGTTTAGGTTCTTGTACGACCGGAGTTGGGGTGTTGGGGTGGGGGTGGGGAGTGTGGCTCAGTGTCGACGGACGTTACCCGCGAGCCCCCGCCCCCCGTCGGGGCCTGTGGGACCTTCCGGGCCGAGGGAGGCCGTCTCCCACCACCACACGTCCCACACTTCCGCTCCGAAGGTCGACGGTCGAAAATAACATTCACTATGCTCCTTCGGGCTGCCACTACGGTCGTGGGGACGAGAGGCTCGTCCTGTCCGTACGGCTTGGGGAGCCACACCCCAGTGGACCTGTGGGACCAAAGGGCACACGTCGGGTCCGGAGATTTGGGGACACCGTTTCCGGGATTAGGAAATCATGGCTCCGGGTTTGCCGGTTCTTCTACACTTGCACCTAGACCCGTGTCCCCAGAGGTGTCCCGCCCCCTCCGCCGTGCCAGACCGGGTGGCGGAGTGAGGGCCCTACGTGGGGTCCTCGGGGCCACCCCGGCACGGAGCGAGGATGGAAGAGAATAGAGATGTTTGGTTCCGAGCCGGAGTGCCAGACTCCTGTACGCAACGGGTGCAAGTTCCGCTTCGTAAGGATTCGCCTAACGATTGCCGCCCCGGACTCCTGCGCTCTGCCCCCCTGCCGTCCGACCGGGTGTACTCGTCCCAGGCGTCTCGACCCTCTCGTCGGTCGGAGGACGGGTCGTGCTCGTGGTTGTCGTCGTGCGGGACCAGTGGACCTTGGAGGGGATACAGTGTCTGACGGGGCGTTGTGTTGCAAGATGTCGGAGGTCGGTTGCGGACAAGACCCAGTCCCGTCCTTCCGTCTCGTTGGACGACTTAATGATTTAAACGACAGTATAGATTGTAGTTGACCGAAAATCCGATTTGTGTCATGTACAAGTGCAAAGCTCCCGAAGAGACCGAGTGGATCCTCTTCCGGTCGGACCTGAAGTTCGCCGAGACTCCTTCCAGACCTTTGACTGCGGTCGCGGTGGACAAAGAATCCCACTCCGGGACGAAGGGTTTGGGGCTGGACGGTCCGAGGAGACGTGGGGGTCGGGTCCCCGGGAGCGGGACCTCTGGTCGTCGCCCGTGTGAGAGGAGGGACGACTGTGAGAGGGACCCGGGCTCTTTCCTCGGCCCGTCTCATCCGACTACCTGAGGGCGTCTCCCTTGTTTTTGGAGAAATTGAGTGTCGTGATCAGGTGTCCGAACGTAAAATTGGGTTGGTTTATTTTTACGTGACAGTGATTGGTTTTGTGTGAGCACATACTCGACGTGGCAGAACACGGGAAATTGCATCAGGTCGATCCTTTGTGGGTCAGTTTGTAGGGCCGTGTGCGCCTCCTCGTGCTTCGGTGACAGATTGTCGTCGGACGGCGAGGTAGGTGGTTCGGCCGGCCCACTGTTTCGTCGTGAGACGTCGGGTACACGTTTGCGGTTCGCGGGAGTCCCAAGAGCCCATGCCCTCCGAGTGTCTAGGAGGTGCAATAGGACAGACACTGTGCCGACCACCAGTTCAGCTTGCCGGGGGCCAGGGGTGGGGGGTGGCGGTGGTTCCAGTGGAAGTGTGAGAGGGAAGGAGTCAGGGACAACCCTCACCCCCCCCCCCCCCNCCCCCCCCCCCCCCCGCCCATGACCGTAGTTCCTGTCCCCCTATTAAGGAAATTACCTCTGCGAAATTTCCCTGGGTCGGTCGAGAAATTCTGTGTAAGACGGATACACATCAATAGTTCATTAATAGTTCTGGTCGTTATGTAAAGACGAAGACACTAGTTAATACATGACTATAAATGTCACTGCTTTTAGAGAGGACCCCGTGGACGGACCACCAACCCTTAGGCGGAGGACCACACGCCCCACACTCAAACTAGGGATCAGTCCCTTGATTCTAGGGTACACGGCACTCCGTTGGCCCGGGTACACGGCGTTGATGACCCGTACAAGTGGTGTTGGTATTTCTTTGTCGTGTCTGGACACATGTCTACGTCAGCATTCATTTATTTATGAATTTTTTTTAAAGGAGACCTAATTGTGTCGAAGTACTAGTGTCTTTACAAAATTTGACGTCAAATCCATATGAGACCACTGTCTCTTCACACTTCTTACTAGTTATTTTCCGAAAGTTCATATTTTCACGTACTGTAATTTTAAGGTGTTCCTTTTTACCTCGTTTGTGTGTTCTACTCCTTCTTTTCTTCTGTGTACACAATTTTGACAATTTTTGTCATACATACGAGGAAAAAAGTTTCGCACTCCCACCCGATAGTCTAGTAATCTCACAAATCAATAAAATTTACTTTTTCAGATCTGCCGTTGAATTTTTACACGAGTATCAAAAACAATAAAGTATCTTGTCCCCGTTCTTTCAGACTTCTAGAGACGAAATTCCCTTACAGCGAGACTTCGTGAGGATTGTCCACTGACGTTACTACTCTCCCGACGGGGAGTCGACCACGGGGGGAGTGGCAGGTGTAGGGTTCCAGTAGGGGTTTGGGGAGGGGAGTTTTATTGACTACCTTTTTGTGAGGAGAAAGGTTTGGTTTTTAGTAGAGGAGAAAGCCTATTTACATAAAAGGATTTTACCACTAATTTTACAACAAACAGATTTTGACACGTCCTTCTAGATATACATTTTAGAGCAGTTGGTGCTGTAGACCTGGTCTTAGGTGAGAGAAGGTTAGGGAGAAATAGATTCCCAGACGATACCTAAAACGCGAGTTCTGGAAGGAAAGAAAGGTTACCCTTCTTAAACCAGTGGTTGGTTAAGTTGCTCGAGGGTCTAAGTTCCCACTTCGGGGTCCTCTCTGGGAGGTCGTTTGAGGTTTTTGATGTTTGGTCGACTGTGTCTTAGGGTCCGACCTTCCATGAAGAACTTCCGTCGTATTATTTCTCGGAGAGCCCGTGACCAAGTCCTTACGCCGAAGGGAGTGACGGTCGCTTTAGGACGTTGTCCAAACCCTCCTCCGTTTGTTGTAGCCGGGTCCACCTTGTTTCGGAGGGAGGGGACCCGCGTCCCGGTCGTCTCACCCCCTCACTCCGGTCCCGTCGGAACGTGTCACTGAGCTTTTCTGAGACGTTTGGGAGGTCGACACCCCCCTAGGGTGAAACCCTGTTGGTCGTGGGGTTGGGACGTGGACCCCCGTTTTACGGACCGTGTCACGTGTGGGAGTAAACCCCCGAGGGACGTCCGGGTCGATACCTGAGACTGCTGGACAGAAGCGAACTCCAAGGTTTGATCGTCTTCTCTTGAGTCTCAGGAAGAGAGGTTGGGACTCCTGGACAAAGGAAAGGGTGGTAGAGATCATCGTCGTCGCACGAATGGGGTTCTACTCGCTCGAGTTGTCTCCTGGGTCTGTCTGGTGACGGGCGTGAAGGCCCACAGTGTAGACGCAGCTCACAGGCCCGGCACAGGGCCGCGATGACGGCTGGGCCCACACCTCCCCTTGTGACAGCCACGGGACTCTTGTCGTCCTTAGTGCGACGACGGGACGTTCGGACTCCGAGAATTAGAAGAATTTTATGGAGGAGACTTTCAGTGAACGGCTTCGTCGTCGAAGTGTTTATGATACTCCGGGGGTCACTTGCAAAGGTCCCAGTGGTGATGGATTCACCGTCTCCCAACTTTTACTGCCGACACATCAGACCAGACTTACGTCCGTCCCTTCGAAGGAAACGTGTGTGCAAGTTTACAGGTGTTGGAGGATCAATCGATCTTCACGGAATGAAGTGTTTCCCAATCGTAAATTATGAGAATTTTTTTTTTTTCGGTGAGCTTCGTGTAAAACTTTGAAGGTACAATTTTTCTAGGAACAAGTAACTAAAACCACCCTATTGATTGGATTAGATTTGTTCCCCTGGAACACACCCGTCCCCACCCCCTTCCCGCCACCCGGACCGGACCCTCGGGGACGGGCCCCCAGGAGAGGGTGGAGGAAAGAGATACCGGCGAGAAGGAGGCCCTCCGAAAAGGGGAGACCAGTCTAAGGGTAAGACGTCGCGATTTTACGAGAGTCCAAAGGACCGAACCTCTACTTCCGTTGGGAGGATTACCCCAAAACGACTCACAAAGAATTAGTCGCCTTAATACAACAGTAATTTTTTCTTCTTTTAGACCCTTTGGTCTCCTTCGTTCACACCTCGTCATGGGACCGGACAGGAGTCACCCCTGACCCGAAGGTCGCGCAAGACTGAGGTGTTTAATATCTGTACCGAGACGGTCCCCACAAGGGCCCCTCCCGTGACGTTAAACCCCAACAGACGGTGGATGACGCGAGTGGTCAGTCCGGCTGTCCGACAATCAGTGCTTGGTGGGGACGACCCGACCCGACGACCCGGGGTGTCCTGCTCGTCCTCGCCGGTTCTCCCACGTCTGCTCCCTGCCCCTGGTTTTCCGTGACGTCAGTCCTGTGCGGTCGTTTCGGGTCTGGGGTCACTCCGGTAGGTGAGAGGAGGGGTGGCAGGGAGACTGTTGTGCCTATTTTGGTTAGGTTGTGGTTCGTCGGACTTGCGGCCTCTTTTACGGACACACACGAGAGGAGGTGACCCCTACCCCCTCGTTCGCCGACGACGGCGTCGGGGAGGAGGGGGCGTCTGGACGTCCCGCCCGAGAGGGCCGAGGCTCTCCGGTCCCAGGACAACGGTCCGAAGAGGGCGGGGACGGGCTGGAGGTCGTTCGTCACGACTCCCGTCCCTTCTCGGGGTTCTACAATTTTTTGACGGTCCGTGGAACCTCTAGCGGGTCAGGTTAGAGACGAGACGAAAGGGCTACGCCGTGCCCGGCTCCGACGTCGTGCGTAGAGTCGGTCCCTTTGTCCGGGTGAGAGTATCCGGGCCTCGGGGGCCCGCCGGAGGGGTCTCCCTGTAGGTCCGGTGTGTGCGGAAGGTGAGTCCCGGATTATACGTAAAGTTTATGCAGAGTTTGATCGAGGATGAAAGGAAATGTCGACGACGGGTACTAAATAGTTAATCGGGCCTGCCCTGACTTTAAGGTATAAAAATTCTGTTGACTGAGGAGGGAGGGGCGGTGAGGTCTTCGGGGTCGTAAGCCGTCGGTGTTCCTAGAAGGGTGGACCCTGGATGTGTCGAGGTCCGGTGTCGGTGACGGGGAGGGGTGGAAGTTCACCTAAGACGTTTTGGAGAACTCGTGAGTTATTTGAGAATGACAAAGAAACTTATGTATTAAGTCTAGGTGATCTTTTGACTCCTTTCATAAGTAAAAATTTCCGCCGATCCCAGTGAGAAAACCTACGGGACGGTAAATTATGTGGCGAATTCCCATTATATGGTTAGGAGGTCGAAAAATAGCAGAAGGAAAAAGAGGATGATGTCCGCGTTTTATATTCTCGACTTTCTAAGGGGGAATGGGTGGGTGACTTCACGTCTCGTGTGAGTGTCTTGCGGCCTTCTAGCTGGACCGAAAAGGGTCTTCTTCGTCCGAAGCTAAGACTGTTAGCAAACTGGGGTGTTGCTACCGAAGTTAGTGAGTAGAAGATTTGGGAGTAGGGAAGGGTCCGGAGTCCGATCCTCTACGGGGGTTTTGGTCCTCGTTGGTCCGGGGAAAACCGACCTCAGTCGCTTCCTTTGGCTACCCCAACCTACCGAGTCACGGGGTAAGTCTTTCCTTTTTTTTGGAGTGTGAGGGATCCTCTAGTTCACACACGGGGTTGGGGGGTCTTAGTGATACTTACTAATTGGCCCTCCGACACAAAAAAAGTTTGGTGGTGGGGAGGGTAAAACTGTATGGAGGAGACTTTTTCGGGAAACGACCTTCCACAAGGGGACGTCGGGTCAGTTCTCGTTGTGTGGGACCCCTCCTTGCCCAATTCAAGTTCTCGAGACCCTCCGGTCGGCCGTGCCCTTTCCCTCTCGCCACGTCTCTACGTCTGTATGCACGCCCCTGAAGACGTCCCGTCCCCGACGACCTGGACCCACATGGCTCCGTAACCGGGGAGAAGGGGTCCGTGTCGAACCGACGCCCTTGCCTCCACAGAAGTTTCCCCGTCTGGTCTCCTGCCACGTCCATTCTGTTTGTTTTGTGTCCCCGTCGGGGCTCACACCGGCGGGACGCTCCGGCGACTCCCGCACGCCCACGCCCCTGTCCTCCCAGAGTCCGTCTCCCCTGTCACCGACTTGAGTCTTCAACCGCTGCAGTCCGGCTCCCGCGCCCCGTCCCAGCCCTGGTTCCCCCGACTCCGCGGTCCGAAGGACGCCCATCTCATTGGGCTCTTCTGACCCCACCCCCTACGGCTCTTGACGCCGGCCCCGTCCCAGGTCCCCTTCCGCGTGGGGCGCCCCTCCCCGGGTTCTACGAGGTCCTCCGACCCCGCCCCCACCCCCCGCTGCCTCTGCTTCTGCCCGTCCACGTGGGGCCCGCCTCTTCCCTTCCCCGGGTTCGGGCCCCGCCGACACGCCCGCCCTCGTCCGAGAGCCGGCACCGCACCCCCCGGAGGAGGGGCACCTTCCCTACGGCCTCGCCCGGCCCTCGGCCGGGGCCTCGAGCTCCGGCCCCGGCGCGCCCCCGGCTCACCCCCACCCGTCGACGTCCACGGCCCGCGGGTCCACGCCGCCCCAGCCCCGCCGCCCGGCCGGCGAGTGGACAGAGGAGGCCGGCCCCGGCGCCCCGCCGCCCCGCCGGCCCGGCCCGGCCCGCCCCCGCCGCCCCCGCGCCGCGAGGCCCCCGCCGCCGCCGCCGTCCCGGGCCGCCGCCGACGAGGAGTCGACCGGCCGGCCCGCCAGTCAGTCGCTCTCTGCGCCCGCGCTTGCCTCGCGAACGCTCCTACGCCGGTCGCGCGCCCCTGTTGCGGCGAAATAGTCCAGCCTTTGTCGGCGGCGCGCGGCGAAGGCGACTGCGTCGCGGCGGGCTCGAGTACTGATACGTCGTCGGCGGCGCCCCCCGCCCCGCCCCGGGTTCGACGCACGCGGATAACCNGGGGCGGGGCGGGGGCCCGGCTCCGGGGCGGGGCCTGGCCGGGGCGGGGCCGGCGTAGGGCGGAGCCCGGAGACCGCTCCCAGACGGTAAGCGGGGGTCGTGTAGAAGAGGTCTGAACTCGTGTCTGGGATTGGCCCTGGGCACTGGGGTCTGAGACCGGCGCCTCCACGGGGAGCCATCGGCGTCCTCCCTCTTGGACGGTGGGAGCGAGGAGGGGCCAAGTGGGGCCAGGACGAAGAGGCGATTGCGGAGGACCTTCTCCCAGGATTCTCGGAGCGCCGGGCGGTGGTCGGACCAGGGAGACGTCTGTCGGAGAAGGGTAGGGTGAGAGGGAGGTAGGGGGCCGGACTGACCACTCTACCCAAGGCCGCGGTCCACGCTGTCGTTTTGGGAGGGGAGGCAAAGGGGATGGAGCGGGACCCGGAAGAAGGGACGGGGTATGGTGGGGGTGGGGGGTGCGATTCACACGGGGGCCGACGGGTGGGGGACGGGAAAGGTCGGGACCTTTCTCACGATCTCTCCTGGACCTGGTCTCCCGGAGGATGAGCGTCGGGCTGGGTACGGTCCCCGTAGTCAGGCCATAGTGGGTTCTTCGTCTCACCGATATCAGGGATCTTACCCTGAAGACCCTTGGGGACCCCTGTTCCAGCCTCCTCCGTCGAACTATTTGTCTCTTTGCTACTATATAACCCGACTCCAGTCTGTCGGGACGCGGTCACGGTCCCAAATTCACCACGACCTCTTTAATGAAGTGGAGAGTCTCGGACCCACAAGAGCAGACATTACATCTCTAGTGTTTTAGGAAGAGTATCCCAAGGACTTTCCTAACTCTTTATTTCACATGTCGTGTCGGATGTCCCGTCATTTTTACCTCTTTAGACTGTTATAATTCACAACCGTCCCTTCACCTCGTTGACCTTGAGAGTATTAGGATGAACCACCCCTACGTTTAACCACATCGGTGGAACCCTTAGGCAAATCTTCATGACCTAAGATACAGTTTGGACACTGGAGGAACTACGTACGAAAGACACTAGGACAAAAACACGTGTCGTCGTGACAAACATTATTTGTCTTTCACCTTTAATAGGTTTACGAATAGTTAGTATCTTACCTACATACTTAACGCTGTATAAGTATGTTACGTTACCGTTGCTTATTAGACATTGATATCTGTTGTTATACCCACTGAGTGTGTACTATAAAAAAAGAAAATTCCCTCACACAACGGTAAAGGATGAGGTCCCTTAGAAGCGTTGGGTCCCTAGTTTGGACGTAGAGGATATAACCGTCCGTCTAAGAAATGGCGACTCGGTGGGAATGTGTGCTGAAATTCTTCTTTTTTTTTTGGGTCTGGGATTTGGAATATCTTAAGATACGCCTATTTAGTCATCTTTACATGTTTACCACCATCTTCAGTCCTATCACCAATTAGAACCTCCCCCGCACGGTCTCGGTCCTGTGTCTCCCTTATAGACCCCTCGACTACTTCAAGACAAAGGACTAGACCCACGACCAATGTACCTACATAAGTCAAATACCTTAAAAGAGGTCGACGCGTAAGTAGTACACACTTGAGAAATCACACGTACACTACGAAGTTACTTCTCAATTATTCTTATAGACCACACATACATCATTCTTGGGTTTCAACGGGGACTGTGTAACTCCCACGAGTAGTGACAGATAGATAGGAAGGGACAACCCAAAACTGAGGATACCAGTCTTCTACCTCCGCCTTCGTTGAGATCGACGTACAGGAGGTCGACGTGCCCGTAGAATAAAGTGGACAGTCTCAGTAGACGTTTACTCTGAAGACTGTTATGGGTTGAGTGTTCAGTAGAACTCCTAAGTTGTTACGATAAATAAATAAATAAAAACCGATGTCATCCAGAAACCTCTTCCTTCACCGTTGGGTAAGGTCATAAGAACGGACCTCTTAAGATACCTGGTTCCTCGGACCACCCGATGTCAGGTACCCCAGTGCTTCTCAGCCTGTGTCGACTCACTGATTGTGTCTCATCCAGAAGTAGTGACACGTCCGAAAAGAGTTCGACACTACTCATCCTCGATGAAAGGTCAACGAAAAACTCCCGAAGAGTAACACCACCAAAGAGCGACGCCTTGTACCCGAGGGCTCGAGTCCGGGTCATCAGTACCTCGTACCGAATCGACGGAGTGCCGTACACCCTAGAAAGGTCTGGTCGCTAGTTTGGGGACAGAGGACGTAACTGTTTTCTTAAGAATTGGTGACCTGGTGGTCCCTTAAGGTTTATTACGAAGAAATTTTTCTGAACTTGAAGGAACCTGTAGGACACCAATTCTGAGACGTTAAGGTGACGTTCCTTGTATCAATACGAGGGGTCAGTCCCTTAATTCTAGGGTGTACGGCACACGGTACCGGTTTCTTAAATTTTTCATCTTTGAGCTATGTCATTCTTCTTGTCGGATTCCTGAATTATTGAAACAAATTAATAAGGGATTGACAACCACAAATGACTTAGAAGAAATAAAAGTACCTAAGTCGTTCATTAGTGACTCACGGACGGTACACGGTACATGGTACCGTCCACGATCCTGGTCTCGACCGTCGTTCTACATAAGAGATAGGAATTCCTAGGGTACCACCTTACCCTTTGTGTCTACCGGTAGATGGTGTCCTACCTACGTTTTTAACACTCTATCAGGGTCCACCGCGATCACCATTTCTTGGGTGGACGGTTACGTCCTCTGTATTCTCTGTGTCCAAGTTAGGGGCCCGGTCCTTCTAGGAGACCTCCTCCCGCACCGTTGGGTGAGGTCATAAGAACGGACCTCTTAGGGTACCTGTCTCCTCGGACTACCGCTACCGGGAGTCCCGGCGTGTCTCGGCCTGTGTTGACTCGGTGATCCGTGCCGGGTGCTACCTGACCATCGTTACACGGTGTGGAAAGATCACGACGCCGGTGCCTCGGGTCGCGTCCTAGACTGGATCTCGTCCGCGAGGTACTGACAAAGGCGTTCTCATTTATTTGCGTTAGCGGAGACATTAGACCTCGAGGTGTCTCTCTAATCTGCCTCTCGTTTTAATTCCTTTTCGTGCCGAGGGTCGCACGTGCCCGGGTTGTGAGATACACACACTCATACGCACACATGTACACGTGGACCCGTGTGCACGTACTCCCGGTCCCCGTCCCGGTGAGACGGTCGTGAGGCTAGAGCGGATTGGTCGGCCCAGGAGAAGGTCCTCGGTGGTGGTTCATGTCACAACACCTGACGTACAAACACAGGGAAGTTTTAAGTAGGACTTCGGGATGGGAGTCGCCCTACTGTAAACTTCCACCCAGCGCCCCTCACCCCGAAGGAATCCCCAGGCCATCAATCCTGAGGGGTGAGGGTCACGACGTCCAAGGTAGGGACCCGTCTCTTGATCTAGGACGCACGACGTCGACTTCCAGGACGTGAGACGTTACTTCGGGGTCACGTCGGTTTATTTGAAAAAATCTTCATTCATAAAATCAAAACCGACACAACCCAGAAACAACGACACTCACGAAAGGAGGTGAACACCGCTCGCCCCGAAGAGAGCAACGTCTGGTGACCGAGATCCTTCGTGCTCGAAGTCACCGACGTCGTACACCTGAGTCCTTAACACCGAGGGCCCGAGATCTACCGTCCAAGCCATCAACACCGCGTGTCCGAATCAACGAGACACGGTGCACCTTAGAAGGGTCTAGCCCCTAACCTGGGGACAGAGGACGTAACCGTCCACCTAAGAAATGATGCATCGGTACTCCCTTCGGGGGTCTATTTAATTATAACTTTTCTTGAACAGTCTAGGGCCCCGTCTCGGGAAGAGCACCCTGATCACGGGAACACTCTTCTGTGTCCTCTCGGCCGAGGACGGGAGCGGCGCACGCACGTCGTTCCTTCCGCCACACTCCCGTGTCGGTCCCCCTCCCGGGGGTCCTGGGAGTAGAGTCTGGTGTCGTAGGTCTTGACCCCCTCTGTCCACAGACGACGCCTTCGGCCGGTCACACACCAGAACGTCATCGTCTGGTTCGACGGGTTCTGCCCGACCCTCGACACAGATGTCGGACACTGGTGTCGTAGGTCGAGGGGTCCCACTGGACCCTTGTCCCGGCTGACCTAGGGTGGGTGGACCTAAGAAGGGGAGAGAACTTACTCCCCTGGCGTCAGGACACTCCTGTCTCGTCCTGTGCACACGTCGGGAGAACCGGACCTGAACCGACCGGACCGAGATCTAGTCCTACACGCACCCGTGGATGGGTAGTGTCCACACGTTGACCTTCCAACGTTTCCGGGACACGAGTCCTCTCGGGGTGCGGACGAATGGACGAGCCGACGGTGAGACTTACACGAACGCGTTCACTACCTCGGTCGGGACACAGGAGTAAACAATCGTGCAACTGGACGTTCCTGTGGACGCCCTCGGGTCCCGGACTGTCGCAGAGGTCATGACGGACACGTTGGGACGGAAGAGGGGACGAGTGGGCCGCTGGCGACCTCGTCCCGATACGGGGAGAGTGGGCACCTTGGGGGTCCCGGATTCTTGCCTTTTGAAATTGGTACTGGTAAAGACCTCCAAACGGACCTTGGTGGAGGAGACCCTTCGGAAGGATTTACGGGACGGAGTCTCTTTACTCACGGGGGAAGGGTACTCGAGACTCCGTGAGACGGGGAAGTGGTTAGTAAGGGTTCGCATTGACCCGTAACGGACGGAGAGATCACCAGACACGCGGGACCGGTTCGCTATCCATGGTCCGTTCCAAGTGCCTATGCAGGGTCTCGGACGTGTGCCATCCCGACGTCTGCATAAACCTACCTCTTCCACTGTCTCTTCTGTCTCTTTTCCTTAAAAATTTAATCTCGGGTACGTCTCTGAGACCCCTCCCCTACAGGTGTCTGGGGACTTTGTTGTGTTCGGTTGGAACTGTCCCATGAACGACTCCTGACATGAGTGGTGAGACAAAGGGTGTCAGTGTCCGGATATGCCCCGTCCTCACAAGTAGAACTAGAACCCTGGGGTGAACCAAGTCCCGTGGACTTCGTCTCCCGCACCCCGGGTACACTGGGGAAAAGAAACCGGTACGGTACTTTGACCGTTCTAGAACCAAAGGGTTGGTCCCTGACTTGGACGTGACAACCGTCACCGCCTCACCTCCAGATTGGTAACCTGTCGGTCCCTTGAGGGGAGATACTACCAATCGTAGGGACTAGGACCGCGGTCCTCCCCTGGCGTCCGGACCCTCTCCATCTCCCTTCCCGTTCCAAACCCCCGTCCGGTCCCAAACTCTTCACCTCCCTACTACCCGTCTGGCGAAGTCTCCCAGTGTCCTGGACCCTAACATAAAACTGGAGTAATATTCACTCGGACTCACACACTTTACCTCCCCTGGAATGGACCTCTCCCTGAAGGGTCCACCGCAATTACCATTTCTTAGGTAGACGGTTGCGTCCTCTGTGTTCTCTGTTCTCAAGCTAGGCACCCAGTCCTTCTAGGGGACTTCTTCCTTTGCCGTGGGGTGACGTCATAAGAACGGACCCTTTAGGGTGCCTGTCTCTTCGGACTGCCCGATGTTAGGCACCCCAGCGTTTCTCAGGCTGGGTTTACTTGTGTTTGTGAAAGCATGGAATGAACCTCTTCCACTGTCAGTCCTCGTGTGGATCCTCAGTCGGTCAGTCGGACTCGACTTTGGAACCAGCACGACGACTGGACGATAGACTGGAGTCCGTCCAGGGGAGTCGGGGGACCTGGACCCATAGGAATCGAAGGTCCTCCATTCTCACCTTCAAGGACGGAGGACCCCGACAATACTCTTTACTTACTCGGTCACAGGTAATCACACTCACTCGTCGCAGAGGCACGGACTCTTCGTGAAAGGTCCCCGACCTGGCCCTTCCCTCGACCGCACGAGCCTTGACGCACCGGACCGTACCGAGTCTAAAGTGACACTAATTCTGTTACTCCGACGAGTAATTAACTACAGGATGATACGCGGGGCCGGGGAACGGACGGAGCGGTCGAGAGAAATCCCTTCCTCCGTTCTTCGAGAGAGGACTCTGTTTACTCACGGTCGACCTGCATGAATGACCTACGGAGGAGAGCGGAAACAAAAAAATTCGTTGTTTGTCAAAATTTTTGTTTGAATAAACGTCTCAGGGTCCTAGAGTTAATCGCACGAGTAAATAGTGGTGCATAAAGACTCGTGGACGAGACTCGGTCCGACGCAAGAATCCCGTGACCGACCGTCGACAGGTGGACTGTCGGCGGGAGGGAGGTCTCACCCCACGTATCCCCGTCCGTAGGGGGGAGACGGTGAAGGGACGTACTGGGACCCTCTTTGGAGTAGAGACACTTGGGTCTCTACTTTGCGTCTCCGACCCGCGGGGTCCCGTACCCCACATCTGAATGTCCCTACGCTCAGCCACCCGGGTACGGGATGTCCACGGTCTAGAAGTTTCCCCGTCTCGGGGGACTTACGGGTGCTGCCTAGGGTCCTGGACTCTTCTGTCACGGATCGGGTCGGGGTTCCCCCTGCTTAGGTACGCCCTGGAGGTCCACGACCTCAACCGATCTCTCGTCGTCCGAGGGACTCCAGTATCTGGACGCACCCTAGTGTTCCGACGGGTACCAGTATCCGAAGGATCCCAGTGTACCGGTGACTCCCGGTATACCGACGGGTCCCAGTATGTCGGTGGCTCCAGGATGTCTGTGGGTCCCAGTGTGTCGGAGAGCTTTAGTAGGTCGAAGGGTCCTGACATGACGGTTCACCCAGTATATCGAGAGGTTCCGGTATATCGAAGAACTCCAGTGTTCCGAAGAGTCCCAGTACACTGACGGACTTTAATATGTCAATGTACCTGGGTTTCCGACGGGTCGTAGTATGTGAGAGGGTACCGGTATTCCGACGAACCCCAAGAATAGCGGCAGACCCTAGTACATCGAAGAACCCCAATGTCCCGATGGACCTCAGTATGCTAGTGGACCAGTCTGTTAACGGTCCTCAGTGTACGACAGACCAGTCACCCACTGGGTACCGGTACACAGGTGAGTCTCAGTGTCTCGATGTGTCCAGTATACCTGTGGGTCCCAGGGTCTACGTAGAGTGACCTTCAAATCCGAGGAAGGTCCGACAGGAGAACGGAGACACAGGACCCACTCGTGTGTGTCTGTGTATATGTGATAGCAACCTTACGGTCGGAGAGTTAAGGGAAGGGGTGACCCCGGATCCCTTACTGGGTGCGGGAATTAATTCCCTAGGGAGGATAGTCTAGGGGACCCCCCGGACATCAGGGACGGCCTCGGGGTCCATTTTCCGTCGGACCACCTGTCCCTGGGTCCTCAGGAGTACACCCTGTCCACCCGTGGTCGGGCAGACCCAAGGTCAGGGTTGAAATGGGGAAGGAACGGTCGAAGTGGACTCGGACTGCGAGTCTTCCCGGGGCGTGAACCAAATTGTGAGACGACGGTGAACACTTGTTTCCTTAAAATAAAAAGTACAATGGGTCCCCGGGGGTTTAACACATCAGTCAGTCACAATCGATACTTGGGCAGAGACGAAGAGGCAGACATTTCACCCACACGCCCAGGTCACGATTATGAATCTTGAGTCTCCACCACTTGTCGTCATTGGTACGACCTGACTTGTGCTCGACCCCGAGTCGGACCAGTCCCAGCGGAGTACGGGTGTCGTCGGGACCGAGCTACAATCACAGGTGCAGACTTTCTTCTCCCTCGTCTGCGTGTCTCTCAATTCCGCCGTCCGGACTTCCGTGCCTCCCCGTTCACCGGTCCGACCCTAAACTTGGGGGTGACGGACCGAGACTCAGGAACACAGGAAAGGAGTTCCAGTACCTCGTCTCTCGGGGGTCCGACGGTCCCATCCCTCCCCGACATCGGGGCGAGTCGTAGAGCTCAGGTGAACAGTCCTGCCGCTCCTGTCAGTCTCAGAGAAGTCGAGTCGACACTTGGTCTACTGGTCCAGTGGACCTCTCCTCCACCCTTGGTCGGTGGGTGCCGTCCACCTCCCACCCCACAGACCGTCCTGAACAGTCTCACTTCCCACTTTTCGTCCACTACGCACCCTGGCGGGACTGGGTCCCGGAGACCGCACCCGACGTGGACGACTAAGTTGTTCCCGTCCCGCCTGGAGACTCCACGAAGTCGGTCCGGTGCCAGGAGTCCACCTTGAGGGTGGGAGTCGGGACGTACCAGTCGTCTGGGGAGTCAGGAGACCCAGATGAGCGGGGAGGACGGAAACAAGGAAGATAGTCGTCACGGGAGGAAGGAGGAACCCAGACGGAGAGGTACGAACGGAGGAGGTCCTTCGGGAGATTCTGGTGGGGTCACGTCTCAGTAGGAATGGAGGGAGTCGTCCGTCGTTTTTATTTCGACCCGACCCTTTAAGAACCACCAGGTCACCAATCCTAGACCACGAAAGTGACGGCTTCCGGACCCAAGTCAGGGACCAGTCCCTCGATTCTGGGGTGTTCGACACTCTGGTTTTCTTTTTCCTTTTTTCTCGACCCGAGACTGATACAGAAGTCAGTGGTAAATGTCTCGACAGACGTGAAATATTCCGTGAAACGGACAGGTGCCAGAGTAAACCTCGAGTGTCCTTAGGATACCCCAGTCTAAAAAAACAGGGGCAAAACGTTTACTCTGGAGTCTCCGTTCCCTTCCCGGACTCAAGTGTCCCCCCACATCAACGTGGTTGCTGACGAGATTACGCTGGAGGGACCCACGGTTCGTGGCCGGGCGCACTGACAGTAAATAAGCACGTTATTTGCACCTGAGCGTGAACCAGACACGGTCAGCGACAACGTCTCCGACACGTTCGTCTCTACTCTTTGTGTCTGGTTGTGTTTGGGAAGGAGGACCTTAGACGTGGGGTTAGTCCTCTACTCGTCACTTGTCCGTTGTGTGTCATTCCTCGACGCCTTCGTCCTCCCTCCCTCACGGCCCGACCCTCTCCAGTGCACTCTGGGGAACGTTTCCCGGGCTTCGGCCCCTTCCCTACTGGGACTCCGACAGGTAGGACTTTCGTCGGACCAAAGTGGGACCCCCGACCCCTTGGGGAGGTGGGGACGATTCACGTCCCCGCGGAGAATGTGAGGAGCGACACCGAGACGGACCGACCGGACGGACCGGGAGGGGGAGCGGAGCCGGAGACCAGGACCGTGGAAGTCGAGACGTCCTACCCGCGGGGGACCAAGTGAGGAGGGACCGAGGGACGGAGCCCGTCCGCGCTTGTGTGTGCACCGGTGACGTGTCGTCGTACCGGCTGTTCTCTTGCACACCCGTGACCCGTCCAGGACCGGGACGAGTCTCCCCGGGCCGTAGGCCCCTCACCTCCGGTCCCGGTGTCTCCTCGAGTAGGGGAGGGTCCGGTCCACCCTTGGTCGTGTGGCAGATCTTCGATCGATTCGCCCCGGGGGAGGGCCAAGATTTTGAGGGCTCAGGTAAGTGTGTAGGAGTGCAAGTGGTCAAGTGTGCCGGTGAGTAAGTCGTTTGTCTTCTCTAACAGGTGCGTTACGGCCCGAGAGTGACTCGGACACCCTGCGTTTGTCTGATTCAGGAGTGAGCGTCCCCTGAATATAAGACCACCCCTCTGTCGGGTCCCAATATTTAAGATATTTCTTGTTCCTTCGACTCCTTCCGCCGGTCCCTCCCCGCGACGACAGACCCACTAGTGTTTCCGGGGGACTCACCCACACCCTCAGTACTCCCAGACCCGTCTCCCCCCGTGTGTCTGAATTGTGAAATTTTCCAGGAATCCCGTCTCCGTCCCGTTCCCCTGATTTCCCCCGAGGACTCACTCACGTCCCGTCTCGACGGGCACCGTCACTCCCCTCGTCACCGACCTGCGTGGAGTCTCGGTGTCCTAACTGGACACCGGACCGGTCCTCCACGTCTCACTTCAGTGATGGGCGTCACTCTCAGACAGTTATTCGGAGGAGTTCGGAGTCAAAAGAGAGGACCAGTCACCCCGCGATCCTGGACCACGGTCCGAGACCACGCCTCGTCGGTCCCTCGGAACGACTCCAGACCAGTCACGACTCGGGACGAAATCGGGTTCCCGTGTCGTGCACCGCCACGACCACCACCACCAAGTCACCGACCCAACATAGACTGAGAACACTGGCGCACCTGACATCGGGCGGTGGGATCCACGAAACGTTTACCACCAAGGAAATAAAATAAATAAAGACTGACACGACACACGCACGTCCCAGAGTCAAGGGACTAACTTGGACCCGGGGACCGGGTCTTACGATTGGGGGTCCGGTGGTCCCTTGAGGACCCGAAGAGTGAAGAAATTTCCTCTACCATCTCCCGTTTCCGAAGTTCCCCGACCTTTACCCTTACCAGAGGTAAGCATCCCACCTCCGTCCTTAAACTTCCTGTTCCCGCCATCGGGGCAATCCACCGACGGGGGGCGTCCCGCCCACGACAGACTGGTACACCAGTCTCCCGGGCTCTCTTCAACGGCCCCTTCAAACCCCAGGTCTGGGTTCGAGTGCCCGACGGTTCTCACGACTCGGGTGAACGGGCCTACCGGCACGGTTCCCCGGACAAGAGGTACCACAGAGGACTCGAGGGGGTCGAGGCTCCTCGAGACTCACAGCCCCGGTTCCAGGGCCCCAGTGGGGAGACCGTCGGAAGATCCCCCGTCCCTCGTCTCCCCCACCGACTCAGTACGGTGGGACCGGCCACCCCAGCCCCAGCCCCCGAGAAACCGGGAAGGACTTAGACGTCCAGACCTCTGGTGGGGTCCGGAGGCAGACTAGACCCGAGTCTCGACCCCCGACCTCACCTTGTTCGTCTCTGGGGAAAGAGGTCCGACGGACCTCTCCTCCCTCGTCAGGTCTCCGTTTCCCCTAGACTGAGTCCTTTGTCCCTGTCCTCACCAGTCCCCGTTTCTGCCGTCCCAAGCCACCCGTCCTGATCTCGGTCCCATTCTCTAGTCCTGACTTACGTATTCATCCCAATCCTAAACTGCAGACTGGTTTCAAGAGTCGCACACCTGTTCCTAATCCCGAGTCACTCCCTCGTTCCACCCCTGAGTCAGGTGCCCGTTCCAGTCGTAAGTCGGACACTCACCCTAGTTCCGAAGCGCACACTACTCCTAGTCCCAAGTCGCACCTAGTCCCGAGTCAGTCCATGATCGAAGTCCTGCTCAGAGGCTCGCCCCAGTCGCTACTGACACCCTGAGTCGCACCCCGACCACGGAACTCCGACTGCACCGACGATGTTGAGACCCCACCTGAGTCCCAACGACCCAGAAGAGACGTGTCAAGTCGAGGTAAGTCGAAGAAGAAAGTAAATAGCATAGGCTGAGAACGTTGGGGTACCTGGGGTGGTCCGAGGAGACAGGTACTCTAAGAAATCCGTTCTTATGACCTCACCCAACGGCAAAGGAAGAGGTCCCCTAGAAGGGCTGGGTCCCTAGCTTGGACCCAGAGGACGTAACGTCCACTTAAGAAATGGTTGACTCGATACTCCCTTCGGGCTCTCCGGAGGTGAGCTTAGATTTTTTCTCACCTATAGACATATATATTTTGACCAAGTGACTTGTGGGCTTTGATTGTGTCGTAAGTATCATTTGGCTGATATGAGTTATTTTTTTTTCTGACTGGTAATATTTTTTCTCCTTCTGAGGAGACGAGACACGGTCCGTACCGAGATGACGAAGACTGAGGTCCCGGTGAATCGAAGTCAGGGACGGGGCCAGGTACGGGGACCACCGAATCGATCGAGAGGTAGCTTGGTCCATGAGGCCCCGGGTCTTTCCTGGTCACTGCACAAAGAGAGTCCTGAGACCCGAAGGACCTCTTTCGAGATTTCCGACCAAGAAAGTTCCCGTACCCGTCCTCCCGTAAGGTCCGTCTCCGGTGACGAACTCGTTTCCGAACCCCCGACGAGCCGAGTCTCGTTTCCTTAGACCAACGGCTCCTCTCACGAACCGGCCACAGTCTCGGCCCCCGGGCCGACACCTGCTTCTCCCGGCCCCCAAGTCTCCCGCTCCAAGTCTTTTCGGGACAACCCTGCCCGTCGGAGTGACCGAGTCTCCACCGGGACCGGCCCAGGGTGGTCCACTGTCCCACCAACGAGACCACCCAGGAGAGGCGGGACCTCAAGTGTGTGTTACCCACCCGGTCTCCGTCGTCTATTACCCTTCCTTACTTCCACACACTCCGGTTGGTCCTCCCGACCACCCTTCCCCACCCTTCCCCACCTTCCCGCTCCCTCCCTCCCTCCCACCCACCTCCGGTCCCGCCGTCTCACCGGTTCCGGCGTGTGTTGGGACCCTCCCGGTGGCAGTCGTTCCCTGTGCATCGCCCCCGGACCCTGCGGACACCCGGACCCGTAGCAGAGACCCACGAGCCAGGTGACCGACCCAGGAACGTCGGAACTCCGGAGGGCGTGTGGGCGGGGCTCACACGTCTGGGTCCGGACCCCTGGAGGGGGAAACGAACGCAGTAGACACGTCCCCACACGTCCTGACCCTCCCCCTGGGACCGGGCGACCGGGTCCGACACCGGACGGGTCTGGCACCGAGACTGGGGATGACACCAGGCGAAGTAGGGGTGGTGGTGTCTCGAAAGGGCTCGTGTCGTCCTGGTCCAGGACGGGACGTGTGGGGGCGGGTCAACGGGACGGGGGTGGGGACAAGGTCCGGTGGTCGAAGAGCCCGGGGAAGGGTGTCGGACCGAACACGCAGGGGTGGGATGGGCTCCCGGCGACCACACTCGTCCCGAGACCCCCCCGCCGGCCCGATAGTCCCCCGGTCCCCGTCCAGACTTCAGTCTCCACCGACCCGTTCCCTCCGCCTGCCCAGGACGGGTCGTGGGTGGTCCGTGAAGTGCGACCACCCGAGTAGCGAGAGTTCTTGCATCGTAGTGACTCGGACTTCATTGGTGTCGGTCGGAAACGACTGACAAATGAGGTACGTTTCGGACAAGTAGTGGGCGACCCCACTCGTAGTGGGGTGTTGGACCCCCGGTGGTTTCCTGCGCCTTCTCTCAGACTCTCGTCGTGCCACCGAGTCGGGGTGTCGTCCACTGCCGTCTCGCGACTGGCAGACAGGTGCCGGGGTCCGGATAGGAGGTCCGGTCCTTATTCCAGTACGAGTAGGACGTACCCACCCCATGTCCCTACCCTGGTCCGGGTGGGTCAAGGACGGGTTGGACGACCCAACCAAACCGGGACGGTCTCGGGGTTCGGACCCCTCGGGAGGCCACGGTGGGAGGGGTGATCGACGGAGATCCTTGCCCCTGAAAATCTCGGTCGACACGGGTGCTCCCCGCGCCCAGGAACCCTACGGGAGGAATCGGAGGTCTCCCCTACTTACTCCAAACTCTTCGGTCCATTTCGGAGTTCAGGTGGTCGGACCACCCACTCAGGTCCACTCGGACCCCCGCCGGGTCCCGGGCGTGTCTGGACCTCCGTCGACACAGCAGTCTCGGGACGGGCCCTGCACCTGTCGGGGCAGACCTGGGTCTGCCCAGTGGAACAACCGGCCCCGGAGCCAAAGGTATAGATGGTGAACTCCGGCACTCGGGGGAGTGTCTTCGGGCCCCTCTCCTGGAACCCAACCGCCGAGACTCACGTCCGGGTCGCGGGCCGGGGGCTCTCCGAACCGTAGGGTCAAGACCCCGACCTCGGTTCCCGCGTCCGACGAGAGTCTACGTCTGCAGGGGCGCGGGGTCGACGGAGGTGGGCGGACTTCGGTCTGTCGCCCGCAGGGCGGGACACGGAGCCCCACGGGCACCCACCGCCGTGTCCCGTGACCGTGTCCATAAGCCCCCGGAAAGCTAAGAGACTGCGGAGGACCCCACCCCCAAACCCCTGGGACCGTGGACTGCCCCTAGGTGCGGTGTACTTTGTGGGAGATCGGAGTCTGGGGTGCCACTTGTACGAGTGTGTGTGCACGTGTGAGGTCTGCACCCGTGCACATGCAGGTACACGTGTCTCGGGCGGACCTCCGGCGTGGGTGCCCCTCACGGGCGGGGGAGGGAGACGTGTGGCCGAGCGTGTGGACAGGAGAGGGACGAGCGGGTACGGTAGAGAGACAGAGGGGAGAAGACGACGGACTAGGGTGGGGGTGTCCCGGGGGACCGGGCTGTTGGGAGGGTCCCCACCCCCCACCCACCGGTCCGTCCTAATTGAGTAGACACTTTACTTCTTGGTCAGCCTTCCACTCTGAGTGTCTCCTTCCAGTACCCGGGGACCGACTCAACTACCCCCGAGAACCGATGGCGGACGCGGACTGGCCCGAGAGACACGGAGCCAAAGGAGTGGACACGTTACCCCGTCCTAACATCCCACCCGTTCCCGTCCCGGTCTCGAACGACGACGAACACTTTGATACTGGTCCCGAGTCCCTCCGACGGAGCACACTCACGACGACTCGGTCCACCACTCCACCAGAGGTAATTGTCTGTTCTGTCCCTTTTCGTAAGGTTGTCTTCCTTGTCGTGCACGTTTACACAAGTCCGGACCTCCGGACGAGTTCTGGTCTGTCCGGGGACCCTTCGGACCTCGGTCCCCTCCCACCCTACCCCATGCCCCCGACGAGATGTGGTCCTTCGACGGGACTTGCCACCAGTCACCAGTCGGTGTGAGGGTTAGTGTGTACGGTAAAGAAGACGACGTTACGGTGGACCGGGACGGGTGTGAGAGGTGAGGCAGGGGGACCGAGTGGTCCCGAAAGGAGAGGTGCTGGTTTCACGTGCGTCCTCGTTGCGATCCGAACCCGGTCGAGTCCTGTGTGCCGCTCCCCGGAGGACCTCTCCGAAAGGACCCCCACACTGAGGTGTCAACCCTGAGTCCCGTTCCTTCTCTGTTTCTCCCTATTCCCCACTCCTGGGAGTCCAGCCCGAGTAGGTCCGTGCCCCAGGTCCGGAGGAGAGACTCGGACTAGTGGTGATTGCTAGTGACGAACAGACCGTCGGACGTCTCAAAAAGACTCATCGTCTCTCTGGCGGACTCGAGTCGTCTCAACTCTAGTGTCAGGTGTCACCCCAAAGGTCGACGGACCAAGGGGTTTTGAGGAACCCCAGGAGTGACACCGGAAAGGACAAGGAGTTAGGAGTAGTGTCGGGTAAGATGTCTGTCCGTGTGGCTGCCCTCCTCTCGTCGTGGGGTCGGGACTCCAACCCGCCGGGTCCGCCGAGGGACCCGTCCCGCCCTGGGCGCGTCAGACACCCTTGGTGACGGGACCTGGACCTCCTCTTTGTAGCTATGGGCGGGCCCCCGGGTACCGGTTAATCAGCTCCTCCTCCTCCAACAACGTTCCCGGACCTAAAACTTTAAACTGACACTGTTGGCGGGACCACTTGAACTAAGCGGGTGTCCGACCCTCGGTGGAAGAGGGCCCGGAGGGAGGGACGTTCACTGTGGTGACGGGGGACGCTCCCCAGGGCCGGGGGAAGGATTGGTGGAGGAGACCTAACACCCCATACCCAGAAGGGAAACCCCCCCCCAATACCCAACTTAACACGGGGTTTTAAGTATACAGGTTTAGGATTGGGGATCCTGGAGTCTCACCCTTGATCAAACCCCTACCCCGGAAATGTCTCCGACAGTACAATTTCAGTCCATACCGTTGGGATTAGGTTAGACTGGTCGTAGGGAGATTCGTCCCCTTTAAGCGGGTGTCGATACGTGGAGAGACCTCTTCCCTTACCGTTGGGTGAGGTCATAAGAACGGACCTTTTGGGGTACCTGTCTCCTCGGACCGTCCTACGTCGGGTACCCCAGCGCTTCTCAGTCTGTGCTGACTTGTTGAAGTGAATTACGTGGCAGGTGTTCGACTCCTCCCCTGGACCTTGGCTTGGAGGGACTCCGTAGTCCTCCCCGGACGGAACTAGAGTCTGAAGGCGAAAGTCTCGCGACTCTGTTATCTTCAACGGGAAAGTCAGCGGGGAGGACCCAGGGACACCGCACCCAATCCGTCGGGTCGTTTGGTTGGGTCCCTCCATCAATTCTAGTAGGTGCAATTGCAGACCGTCTACGCGCGGAGGTTATTCACACCCGCTGACGTAATTGTAATTTTTCGGGTAGTGAGAACTGTTTTGTTTTTTGTTGACTTCTAGACATAAGTCGACGACCTCCTTTCGCCCGAAGTCCCAAATGGAGACTCTAGGATGGACCTTCTCGTCGACCCTCCGTTGGACCTTAGACGGGTGGGGGGGTCCCTCGGGTCACGTCCTGAACCCTTTAAACTCTTTTAAGGACCGAGGTAGACCCTCCCACCGACGGGGTGACACCCGAAGGGTCCACCGATGTAACATTTCTTGGGTGGACGGTCACGTCCTCTGACTCCAAGCTAGGGACCCAACCCTTCTAGGGGACCTCCTCCTTTACCGTTGGGTGAGGTCATAAACACGGACCTCTTAGGGTACCTGTCTTTTCCGACCACCCGATGTTAGGCACCTCAGCGTTTCTCAGTCTGTACTGACTCGAGTACAATCAGTGGGTGACGGAGTAATCAAAGGACTGAAATTGCGGAGGCTGGTTTCCAAGGGTTCGTGGATGACACACGAACCCGGGGTTCGCTAATAGACTCGTGTGAGAGAGACTCGACACGGAACCGAACACTTCGCCCCACCCCCTGTGAAAGGAAACGAGGGCAAAATGTCTACTCGTTTACCTCCGAGTCTCCACTCAACAAGTCGGACTGGAACCGTGACCCATGGGTGGAGAAACTCGGGTCAGGTCCCCCACACCGTCCGCGACGACCTCACCTGACCTGTTCTCTCGACCAGTCCCTTCACAGTTCCTGCCCCGCTGTGAGTGTGCTTCCCCTCGTCTCTAGCTTCTTCCCGTAATGGGTCTTCCCTTGCCGAGTACGACCCGGGCCTCCATCCACGCCGACACCGTACCGACCCCGTCTACTTTCCACCCCAATCGTCAATCCTTGTTGTGACTCAGTGTCCTTTCAGGTGTGACTCGTACTTCCTGAAAGAGACTCAGGAAAAGTCAGTCTCTGACTAAAGCTATATCTTTCAAGGGAGACAACCACCACACCTGTTACCAGAGGTTATCCTTAGCGGACGGTCTGTGTATTCGTTGAAATTTAAAAGATTATCAGTACGATATTTTTCCAGTAGTACGTTAAATAAATTCATTGTATAAAATCAATTGGGTTATATTTATTTTTAGTAACTCTATAAAATGTCATAAGAAGAGTATGAATGTCGTGTGGAGTACAGTCTGACTTCGCAATCAACGAGTCAGCACAGGCTGAGAAACGCTGGGGTACCTGACATCGGGTGGTCCGTGGAGACAGATACCCTAAGAGGTCCGTTCTTATAATTTCACCCTTTGGTAAAGGAAGAGATCCCCTAGAAGGACTAGGTCCCTAACTTGGACCCAGAGGACGTAACGTCCGTCTAAGAAATGGTAGGCTTGGTGTCCTTGAGTCATCGGCGGACTCCGACCACCGGTGCCAGGACCTGTCGTGTCCACACCTCCTCCCCGACGTCCCCGACCTCACCTTCGTCCCTCCGGTTACCTCCGGTGACACATCCCGCAGCACCGACCGAGACCTGGCGGCGGAGACGGCGTCGGGTCCACCCCGTACGTTCCTACCTGAACATCGCCGGTCAGGGTCTACCGTGGTCCAGACCCGGGACAGCGCGCAGGTCGTCCGTCCAGTGTCTCGTCGTGTTCGACCAAAGTCGGGTCTGTCGACCACAAGGGTCGACCGACCCAGTCAGACGACCGGGGACAAATGGGACTGAGGTCTAATTACCCTCCGAAGGACAGCGCCGACCTCCCACTAGGTTCCGGACTGGGACCACCGGGACCGCCTACTCGGGCCTTCCGGAGAAAGAACTACGTGAGGCGCCGCCCGCCGCCCGCCGCCCGCCTCCGAAGGGACTCCTGAGGGAGCCCTTCGTGAAGTGTGCG
This sequence comes from Capra ibex, assembly GCA_006410555.1. NCBI lineage: Eukaryota > Metazoa > Chordata > Mammalia > Artiodactyla > Bovidae > Capra > Capra ibex. Next base: position 64,103,737 of record SJYO01049755.1, read on the forward strand.
ACCACCCGCGACCCGGTCCCACCGGGGGTCGTCGACACTTCTACGCTCCCGGAGACCCTCGTCGCTCCCGGTCGTGGTCGAGGGAGGACCTCAAGGACTCCTCACAGGTGCCGTGGGCCCAGACCCCCACACAGTCCCAATCGGGGGTGTTCTGCCGACCCCGAGAGCCCCTTGTGCGTTCGTCAGGTCCTCCGGTCGACGGACAGTCGGGTCCGGGGACGGGGTCCTGCACGCCGTCGTCTCTACCCCAGTCGTCATGGAGTAGTGCACCCCGGGTTTACTCCGTGAAGTGGACGGACCGGAGGTGAACAAGGAGACGTTTGACCCCCGTACCCCTGTGGAGAAAACACCCGGTCCCACTCTTAAGTCGCTCGAGTGCACACTCTCGATGGACACTGGTGTACTATCTTCAAAGTCCGGCGAGGAGTAAAGAGGAGAGTGGACTCGACTTGAGACGAGGGTCGCACATTCGGGGTGGGACGAAGCGGTCAAGTGAGGGAGTGCGAAACACGAGGAAGTCTTATTCATGAGTCCCAGGAGGTTCCTGGGGTGTTACGGGTGGGAGCCCCAAGGGGGAGGAAAGAAAGGGGAAGAAGGAGAGGGGGCTTATAAATAACTCGTGGATGATCCACGGTCCACGATACTACCCGTGACCCATAACTGGACCCTTCCTTTCTTTCGGGACGTAAGGACTTCCACTGTCAAACCCCCGTCTGTGATCACTGAACGTGTCTCTCATTTACGTTTTAACAGTGACAAGTCGGGAAACCCGAAGAGAACACCGAGTCCTCCATTTCTTTGGCGGACGTTACACCCTCTGGACCCAAACTAGGGACCCAGTCCTTCTAGGGGACCTCTTCCTTTACCGTTGGGTGAGGTCATAAAAACGGACCCTTTAGGGTGCCTGTCTCCTCGGACGTCCCGATGTCACGTACCCCAGTGTCTATCAGTCTGTACTGGCTCAGTCATTGAGTCAGGAAACCTCTCTATGAACAGACCGTCATCCTTCCCTTGTCGTCTCCCTACCCCGTAACTGACTTTCTTCGTACCTCTTCACCCACCCTAGTCCTCACCCCCACCACCCCCGGTCACGTTTCCAGGACACCGGTTTCGAGGTGGTGACCCGTACTCTCCTCGACCTCCGGTCCCGTCCCGGCTCGTCCGTTCGGGGGACCTCGCCTGACCCCTACAGCCAGACCCTTCCTGACTCGGCCCAACCACACGAGACTAGCTTTTGTAGCCGAACCGAGAACCCTCTCAGGAGCCTTCCCCGTTCACACCCCGGCTCTGACCTGTCCTTCCGTCCTCCTCTCTCCCCCTCTGCACCCATCGACACCGGGCGTCCTCCGTTCTGGGACACGGTCCTACCGGTCCTCCGACCACAACCCCCTGGTTCCCGCGCAGGGGAGGTGAGCCCTTCAAGAACGTGCATCTCCCGCGAGAGGGCCCACGACGAGGACCGGCGGTCGTGGAGGGCGGAGAGAAACGGCGGGGGTCTGACTAAGAACACGCGTTTGAGGACGCCCTCCGGGAGGGCGTCCGCCACGCGGGAGACGCGTACGGGTCGGGGCCTCGGTCCTGGCGTCCACCGCGCGGGAGACGCGTACGGGTCGGGCCCTGGGGGCGGGGTGATTGATGCCCGCCGCGCGGGAGACGCGTACGGGTCGGGTCCTGGGGGAAGATGCCCGCCACGCAGAAGACGCGTACGGGTCGGTTCCCCGGGAAAGGGCGCCCGCCGCGCCAAAGACTTGACTAGAAATTCCGGCGGCTCTAGTCACCTGGGAGCCCCAATCCGAAAAAACGGCGCAGGACCCCTCCTAGCTCTCCCTCGGATGACACCGGCATGCGGGCTCCTGGGAGAGGTCATACCCGCCTGAGTCTTTATTTCCACCGTAACCGGAAAGGATTACGGAAGGAGTAAATAGCCGAGTGACTCTTAATCAACCCCGCGCAGCCACCTCCCACCACCCCTCCTCGGCTTTAGATTCAGGCCTGGACCCGCCGTCCACTCGACCTCCCCCTCCACCCCAATGAGAGGTCCTGAAGCAGAGGGGGATTTCAAGATCTCAACTACGAAGTGCAGCCCCTGAGCTTCGACGTAGGACTACCCAGGTCCGGGACGAACGAATGGGAGGGGGGTGGGGCGGGAGGGGGACCCTAAAAACGAAGTTCATAGAGTCCGAGAAGGTAAAGGTAAGGGGATAGGAGTCTATAGAACGGTCCGACTAGGAAACCCTTTTCTATCACCTCCTCTTACCTAAGTGGTAAGTCACCTCTTGTCGCAAACTGGACCCTACCCCCAATCGACGTCGACCCGACACCCACACCCATCCTCTCGATCTTCAAATTGCCTACCCTCTCCCGGGGTGTCCGAACAGGAGGACACGGATACTTCGACCCGTGGCTTAAATCGGAGTAATTGTCTGGGTCTGTGCTCAAATGTCGTCTCTTTCCAAATAACGTCCCGATTCGTTCCTCTAGTTCTAACGACCCTCTTTATAGTTGTTGGAGTCTATACGTTCGGGAGATTACCGTCTTTCACTTCTCTTTGAGTTATCGGGGAAGTACCTCCCACTTTCTCTCACTTTTTCGTCTAGTACCGTAGGTCAGGGTAGTCAAGTCAAGTCAGTGAGTCAGCACAGGCTGAGACGTTGAGGTACCTGACGTCGTGTGGTCCGAAGGGACAGGTAGTGGTTGAGGGTCTCGAATAAGTTTGGGTAGAGAACTCAGCCACTACAGTAGGTTGGTGGAATAGGAGATAGCAGGGGAAGAGGACGGAAGTTAGAAAGGGTCGTAGTCCCAGAAAAGGTTACTCAGCCAAAAAGCATAGTCCACCGGTTTCATAACCTCAAAGTTGAAGTCGTAGTCAGGAAGGACACTTATAAGTCCTGACTAAAGGAAATCTTAACTGACCAAACTAGTACGTCAGGTTCCCTGAGAGAGGGAAAGGAGTAACTGTTGAAACTTAGACAAGGAACCTTGAGTCCCTTCCAAGGATCCTCCGACTTACTTCGGATCAAGGTTGTTTGTTCATTACCTCCCTGGGTCTTTCCGAAAACCCAGGACGTCCCAGGACAGACACACACAATCAGCGAGTCAGTACAGAGTGAGAAACACTGGGGTACCTGATATCGGGCGGTCCGAGGAGACAGGCATCTTAAGAAGTCCGTTCCTATGACCTCACCCGACAGTATGGGAGGAGGTCCCCTAGAAGGACTGGGTCCTTACCTTGGGTCCAGAGGATGTTACGCCCGTCTAAAAAATGGTCCCTCGGCGGTCCCTTCGCGTACGTCCCGGGGTATCCCAGGACGATTCGAGGTGACCCAGGGACACCGGTTCCTGGACCCATCCGTACTGCCCGGACTTCCCACTTCGGTCCCCTGACCAAGTCCTACTCGCCGTTCACCTCCGACACTCAATCGGGCATAAAGACAAGTGTCGCAGTCCCGAACTACCTTCTCCCCGGACAACCCGACACCGCCACGAGTCTCGATTCCAAGACCCCCTTACCGTCCCACAGTGCGACACGACCCTCTGTCCGACACGGCTCGTTTTTACTCTTGAGTAAGATTTAAGGGGACTCACCTCCCGTCGTGAACTAGGCTATTCTAGGCAGGGCTCCCGGGGTATTAGGGGAATCGGTCGTCACTGGCTCGTCGGCCACTCCCCGGAACTGTACCCGAAGCCCGGAAACGTTCGAAAGGGAAGGGAGCTGACGACAGCGTCGGGACTTTGTGGGGGGTAACCCCAGTGTAGACTAGGATATTGCAAGGACCTAAAAGGTCGGAATTTGTTTGTGAGTACTCTGTGACGGTCGTCGACTGTGAATAATTCCCACAGGACACATCGTCCGAAACAAGGAAAAAAACATAATAGAGAATAAATAAGTCCTTTATTTAGGAGAATTGTCGGGTAAACGTCTGATCCTTTGTCGAGTCTCTCCAATCCGTCGTACGGGTTCCAGTAGGACGACCCCTCCGTCTGCGTCCTTCCCTGGGACGGAGACGACTACCTCGTCCCTCGTGGGACTAGGAGGAAATCTTCGAGACGGGATTTGGACCACCGTCGTATCCGGGGACTTTGGTCCGACTACCTCGACTAATTGGTCCGTCGTCTCTACTTCCTCTACCCTCAGACGAGGTGTCAGGACCTAAGTCTGAGACGTTGCTTTCTCGACACACGGGGCCTGTTCACTGAGGTGGACGGTCTCGGACCCACAACAGGAGACAGTTTGTCCTCCTTGTCGCTTTCACAATCATCGAGTCAGTGTAGACTGAGAAACACTGGGGTGCCTGGGGAGACCTGGAGGAGACAGGTCTCCATAAGAGGTCCGTTCTTACGGTAAGGACCCCTAGAAGTGTTGGGTCCCTAGCTTGGGTCCAGACAACGTAACGTCCGCCTAACATTCGATGCTCCTTTTCGGGTGCACATAGGGTCACGGACAAACGACAGACACTTGATCCTCCGTCAGGGGTGGGACACGGGAGAGCACCGCTCCGAACGACCCCTCTCGTCTCCACTCTGCCGACCGTGTATTTCCCGTGGGAGCCTAGACCCTCTCCACCTCTCCAGACATTAATTGTAAAGTCGTCGGGACTATCGTAGAGGACAGAAGGTCGGCGAGGGAGAGGGACAAATAGGTTATGAGACAAACAGTCACTACAGACTGGAGTCGGTGGGGAGGGACGGGAGACGAAAGGGACAGAGCGGAAGCGACGACGACTTTCAAGTCGACGGACGGAACCGACCGAGTGCGTGGGCGGATCGAGTTCTTCCCGACGCCTGGTCCGGGCGGGTCCCCGGACGTCCCGACTCCTGAGAGGCAGACGCCGAGAGAACTCAAGAGACACACCAGACCGAGGACCTGGTGTCTCAAAGACTCCAGGGGAGCCCCCTGTCTGAGGACCTGGTACCCCAGGGACTCAAGGGGACCCGACAAGATTATATTCCTCGGTACCGCTCAGGAGGTCCAGGATGGTCCGGACCTCAGACTCGACTTCGAAGGGAGGGATCCCACCCACGGTCGGACCCAAAGGAGAAAACACTCTACTCCACCCCCAAGGGCGGGAGGAGCTTCTCGACCTCGTACTAGCGGTTCGGGGGTCTGAGAATCCTTCCTGTGGTTTCACCGGAGCTACACCCGCCGACCGCCGAGGAACCCGAGTACCGTGACAGGGGTGGTCCCCTTCCCGACAAGACCCCGCCCGGTCCCCACCCGTCGGTAACCGTCCCAGAAGACACAAGAGTAGACACTCAGTCGTCACTACCCTTGTAATTAAATAAACTCACCAACCGTGCCGACTCCGGACCCTTCTATCCTTCCGAAACGGTTCCGACCCGGCTTCCGTGGCCCCACCCTCGTGGGACTCGGTCGTGACCCTACTACCTCGTGAAGGGACATCTGGGCGGAAGTCCCTCGTGGTCAGACGACCCCCTCGTTGTCCTCTGTACTCGGACCTTCGTTACCCGGGGCCCCGGCCCCCGTTCCTGCCCCAACCCCCTCTCCGCCGCACCCGGACCCTCGAGACGACCGACCTTCCCTGTCCTCCCCGATCTTTCGGTTCCCTAGCGGGGGACCTCGGAGGCCTCCGTTGGTCGGGCGACTAGAGCCCTGAGAACCGGAACTCTCGAACCTCTCTTATCTGCCTCAACAAAATTCGACGACTAACACAGTAGTAAACCACGTCGTCGAGATCCTCTGACTGAAAAGATCCCGGTCTCCGACCGACTCCAGGGCCCGGACGGGTCGACGGAAGCACCCCGGCCCCACAAGCCGGTCAGGACCCTGGACGTGAATCAGGACCCTCGTGAATCGACCGGGAGTGGACGTCCGGGTACCTCTGTCCACCCGGACCCACCGGGGGTCCAGTGTACGTCTGAGAAGACCCCCATGGGTCGGGGGAAGGGCGCACGACGACCCCAGGACTGCCCTTACCGTCCCTACCACCCACTACGTGTTCATCCACTCCAGGGGCCGGTGAGAGACCCCAGGAAACCCCAGAGGGACCTCTGAGACCCCGGTCGTCCCTCCAACGTGAAGGGACACGACTGAGTGGGGTCGGACGGACCAGACTCGTGACCCGAACCGACGTCCGTCACGACCCACCCAGTGTGTTCCATGTCTACCATGAAAACCAATTAGGACAGTTGCCAGAACATCCCACAACGAGAGGGACGAAGAGTCTATTCCTCAAAAATTATCACCAAAAAAAAAAATTTTAACTTCACTTTAAGTGTGTTGTATTTTAGTGGTACAATTTCACATGTTAAGTCACCACAGACCATGTAAGTGTTGCAACTCGTTGGTGGGGGAGGGAGACTCAGGTCTCACGGGGTAGTGGGGTGTTCCTTCGGGACCTAGGTAATTCGTCGGGGAGGGACAAAGGTCGGAGATCCGGGACCGTCAACGATTAGAGGAGAGACAGAGACACCTAAACGGACAAGACCTATAAAGGATATTTACCGTAGTGTGTCCTACTAAGAACACACGTAGACCGGCGAACGTGCATCGCACAAAGGGTCCAGGTAGGTACGTCGCCACACACAGACTCGGAGTAAGAAAAAGTACCAACTTATTATAAGGTGGTTCACCGACAAATTGACGAGGGGACAACTACCTGTAAGCCGACTTCGACCCCAAACTCGAGGTGAAAAGTCCCAGGACCGGCACGAGACAAGGGGTCCCGAGTGGCGGGGTCCGGACGGGTCAAGGGTCCCGCCCCGGTCCGACCCGACCACACCCCAACCGTCCTTCATCCTCCAAGGAGGTCCGAAAAACTCGTGTCCTCTCCGGACGTCTATTGGAAGGACGGACTCCAAGGTCTTAACCGTTTAGGATGTAAGGGTTTCCCCGAAGGGACCACCGAGTCTGGTATTTCGCAGACGGATGTCACGCCCTCTGGACCCAAGCTAGGGACCCAGTTCTAGGAGACCTCTTCCTTTACTGTTGGGTAAGGTCATGAGAACGGACCTTTTAGGGTACCTCGCTCCTCGCATCATCCGATGTCAGGTACCCCAACGTTTCTCAGTCTATGCTGACTCGCTGAAGTGAAGTGTCAAGGTGTCTGAGTCTCGAGAACCTGGACTTCTGAGAGTTTGTGATTCGAAGACTCCCAGGTCCTCGGTCTCACAAGACTCATCTGTGGACAGGGGTGGGGGTCGGGGTACCGTCTGTAGGATTAGCTCGGCCGACCCGGAACCCCAGGGACGTTCTCGGACCCCACCGCTGGTGGGGGGTTTAACCCTACTCCCGAGAACCAGGGGCGAAGGTCGTCTGACATGTAGAGGTCGACTGGAAACGGAGGAGGGACCGGAGGGCGGGAGAAGAGTGCGGGTGTCCGGAAAGGGTCGGAGGAGGAAGGGAGCCCCGGGACCAGAAAGAACGGGAGGTAGGATACGGCGCGGTGCTGCACCTCCGTCCCGGACACCTGACGACCCCACCTGCGGGGCAGGGCGTCCGAGGACTCCACCCCTCTCCGCCACTCCTACCCCCGAAACGTCTCCGACCCCCTCCGACGGGTCCCACGGGCCCGCGGAACCAGTGTCCATGTCTCGGACCGACCTCCCGTCCCTCCCGGGGGTGCGAGGGAGGAACGGGTGGACGGGAGGTCCACAGTCGCGGGACCCGACAGGAGACCCAACCCCTGCCGGTTACCACCCGACTAAAGACCCTCCCACCCCCACCTCCTCTACGGCGTGCACCACGGCCAGTGAGGAGAGCAGGGGGGGCTGTAGGACACCCGGAACCTGGGGGACGTCGACCTTTCGCGCCCGAACCTAGATCTTGACTCATAGGTCCCGAGAGTCTGACCGAAGGTCCGTGGGACCCGAGGACGGGTAGTCCCCCCAGACAACCGTCCGTCTATGGCAAAGACGGGGAACGCCGAGGGAGCAACAGGAGGACGGACCTTCGGGAGGATGGCGTCGGACCCTTCGCCCCTAGTAAACACCCTTTCCCGCTCGAGACCGGACCTTTATCGGTTCACACGTGTCTTTATTGGGACCGGAGTTTTTTCTTGTACCTTATAATTTGTCCCTTGTGGTCGTAAGCGGACAGGGAAAGGTGTCGGCAATAGAGTTCTGTCGCGAGGAGGGGAGTAAAATGTCTGCTCCCTTAACTCCGACCCCTCCTCCCACTGGACGGACTCCCGGAGGGCGGTCCGGCGACCGGAGACTGGGGCACAAAGGGTGGTGCCGCACCGACGGGCTGGCGAGACTCCGGCCGGGAGTGGACGAAGAGACTCCCAGTTCACGGATACGTAGGGAGTTTTGGGTCCCTTTGGAGGAAAAGAGACCACTCGGAGGGGTCGAGGGACCTCCCGTCGACACCAGAGACGGTCCTGGAGCAGCGGGACCTCGTCCGCCACCCGAGGAACCGGACACCGAAGCAGGTGGGGTGTGGTCCGTCGTGTCATGCACGAGTGATTCATGGGCAACTCACTGTGTAACCGTCTGACAAGGGTAGTTGGACTCTCACCTCCAGCCAACTTGGAGAGCAGGGGAAGGGACGTAAAAGTAGGGTTGTTGGACTCTTCAAGTTGACTCATACTGGCGAAATAGCTACTCCGAGTCTCTCCGGTTGAGGGGACGGGTTTCCAGTGTATCGTTGGTTTCCCACCTAGACCCTAAACTAGGACCGGGGAGGTTCGTGCCTGGAAAGACCTCTCGAGTGACACACAGACCGAGTCCCGACCCACCCGGGGCTGGTGGGGTGGACAGGTAGGGGAAGAGCGGAACGTAGGACGCCCGACCGAGAGTGAGCGCCGGAGACTTGTGGGAAGGAGTGAAGGTCGTAGGGGAGACACCCGAGGTCGAACAGAGGCCTCCCGGGGAGGGTCCGCACCCCCTGTACGGTAGGATTCTCGCGTCGTCCCTAGGTCACACACAGCGGACGTCGGTGGTCCCCGTGATCCGTTCCACCTAAAAGGGTCCTCCGGGTCCCGAGCCACGAGGTCGGTCTTCGGATGAAAAGTCCGGGCGTCTGAAGGGAGAGAACGGAGGGAGTGGACCGGCGAGTGAAGAGTAAGGGAAACTCAGGAACCGTCCGTGACTCCGGACTCCGATGAGGGCACTCTCCGACCCCACCCGTCTCCGGTGTCCGTCCCTCCTCCCTCGCTTGTTTTCAAGACCTCGGTTCCGTCACTTCCTCTTTCCCACGTCCCTTCTACACCCCCAAGACCCTATTTCTCAATCCCAAGTCCCAAGGTCCTAGTAAAGGTAGAGGGACCGGGTCGTTTCCGGACCATAAGCCCCTCTGGGCTCCCCGAGACCCCTGCCCACTGTCAGGACCTCCACCCTCTTATTCTCCCTTATGTACAGGCTCCCTCCCTGTCCGGCCGGGAACAAGGCACTCCGAGAGGTTCCCAGAACCGGGGCCCTTGGGACTGGGATCGAAGGAGGTCTCGCGCTACTCCGTACAGTCCTCTCCGATCAGGTGGACTGTGGAACAGAGGTCCTTGGGTCCGGGACTCGGTGGGGACCCCCAACCCGACGGGAGGAGTCACTCGGACCCTCCCCCGCCGACGGACGGGGCTCCCCGGCGTCTCACCTACCCGACACCCGTCCAACCCGGTGCCCGTCACCGTGTTGGGTCGACAGCCCGGTCCCGGATCCCAGTGACGCGAGACGTAGGTCATGTCCCGGACAGGGGAGACGGACCGGTCCGTCTCTGAGTCTGGGTCCCGTGCCAGGGATCGCAGGCGGACAGACAGGTAAGGATGAAGGAGGGACGGACCGAAACCCCGACCACCGTCGTGACACGAATCTGTGCGGGTCACGACGAACAGACCTGTCGGGTCGGGAACCAGTGCTAAGAGAAGACGAGCTGACGGTCCGACACACTGAGCCCCGTCGACAGACTGGGAGAGACCCGAGTGCTCTGTCACTTACTCCAAGACTTGGAACCCTGGCGTATACCGGAACTCCCCGAGAGTCGAAGGGACCTAGCGTACGACCTCCTCCTCCGTCCCAGAGTCCCCTCGGGGTCGACGGGTGTCTACGGTCGCAAGGGTACACAGTACCTCAGCAACCGGAACAAGGTTCGGGTGGTTCTCCCCGACCGAGTGACAGACGAGGAAGGGCAGGGACTGACGGGGTGGGTCGGAGAAGGGACCGACCTTACTCCCCGACGGAACTTATCGACTTCCCCAGTCCCCGAAGGACCCCGTCACAGTGAGAAGAGGGGCCCCCTATTCCCTCGACATCGAGGAGGTCCGTCGGAAGGTCCTAACGGGAGGTTCCTAGTCTACCGTCTCCGCTAGTCCTCCAGGGCCGCCCGCCGTCTGTGGAGCCCACGGAGAGGGTCCGGTCGTCGCGGTGGACCACCGGCGTCGGGGGTTTGCGGAGGTAGGTTACCTGGGAGGGTCCCTTAGGCGGCTTCCCCGACCCCGGTTCGGACCCTCCGGAGGTGGCTCTAGTAACTGTCGAACCTCTTGCGTCCTCAGGACGGACGGACTCCGGTCTCACAGTTTCTGTCCCGAATTGGGTCTCCCTACTCTCTCCTGCCTCCTCAGAGTCAGGGACACTGGTCACACGCGCACACGTGTGTACACACACACGTGTGTACGTGCACCTTCCCCTCCCGTCCCCAGGACAACCCTCCCTCCGGGAGTCCAGTGTGGACCGTGTCCTTCCATCCCCTGCGACACTTCCTTACTTCCCTTTACTTACCCACACGACCCCAGAAGGAGTCCCTTCGGGGTAAAGGAAGTAATCGAGCCAACCACGACACGAATCAGTGAGTCCTCACAGGCTGAGAAACACTGGGGTACCTGACGTCGGGCGATCGGAGGAGCGAGGTACCCCTAAGAGGTCCGTTCTTGTGACCTCACCCAACGGTACGGGAGGACGTCCCCTGGAAGGGTTGGGTCCCTACCTTGCGTCCAGAAGGCGTAACGTCCGCCTAAGAAATGCCTCAGTGGTCCCTTCGGGTTTTCCAGAAGCAATAAAGAAAAGGGTACTTCCACTTTCACTTTCAGCGAGTCAGTACAGACTGAGGACGCTGGGGTACCTGAAATGACAGGTACCTTAAGAACTCCGGTCTTATGACCCTACCCATCGGAAAGGGAAGATGTCCCCTAGAAGGGCTGGGTCCCTAGCTTGGGTTCCGAGGACGTAACGTCCGTCTAAGAAATAATAGTCGACTCGGTCTTCCCTTCGGGAACCGAGTCAAATTAGTGATTAATACCTGACGACTCATGACACCCTTCTCTATGTATGTATAGTGTGTGTGTGTTACGTGTAAGTGTGAATGCACACACATAAATCTGTTTTTATACCTGTGTCGTGTGCATATGTGAGTGTGTCTATGTGAGTATGCACGTATGTCTGTGTTGTCACGTGTGTGTACATGTATATGTGTGTCTGTGTGTTACCTGTGTGTGTTCATGTGTACATGTGTATCTGTTTTGTATACCTGTGTTGAGTATATGTAAATGTGTCCACGTGTGTGTGTCTGTGGGTTGTCGTGTGTGTATCATGTGTGTGTGTGTGTACATGTGTTTCTGTTTTGTCTTCCCGTGTTGCACGTAAGTGTGTCTATGTGTGTAGGTCTGTGTGTATCTGTGTGCTATTACGTGTGTGTGTATAATGTGTGTGTGCGTGTGTGGAAAACCGTCTTCCCTTCCTTTGACTCCACGCACAGAACGGGCACCGACCTCTCCGGCCACACCGGCTCGCCGGACTGCGTCCACCCAGTGGTACAATGGGGACGGGGTCCCAACCCGACACCGTGGGTGGGGTAGTCGGAGTCCGTAATTCCAGGGTCTTCGACGCGGGGTCTCCAAACGAGACCTCTTTATCACCTCGCCCCAAGTCGTGGGACGTGTGATCTTGGACTGGGAGTCAGGGGTCGTCCGGTGACCCTCGCCACGGGTACCCCCACCCACCCGGCCCGTCTGGGAGCGTCCGGGGTCTTGAGGAGGTGTTTCGCCCAGGGGTCCGGCGACCAGCGGTCCGGGACCCCATGTGTCCACGTAAAGTGGGGGGTACCGGAGACCCACACGCGTGGTTCCAGTGCGGAGTGGGGATGAAGGTAGACCTGGGGTTAGTCCTCGGGGGTGAGACGGTACCCCACGGGGACCACCCACTGACCCCTAGGATCCAGAGTACTCCAGTGGAGAGACGGGTTCTGACCCGGGGCTCTTCGACTCCCCGATGTCCCGTCCCGCTCGTCTCGGAGTCCGACCAAGTCTCCGTACCTCGTAAAGGGTGAAGCCAGGAGTGACTGGACCCTCGACTCCCAGATTGTGGGGCCCGCGACAAGCAAGACTCACGGTCTACTGTCTGCTCCGTTGACCCCGGGTCTCACCCGTTCCCCTGGACCTCCCTGGTGATCCGGAACAGAGGTCGGACCACTCTCGACAGAGACCAGAGTCGAGTCCCCCGTGGACACCGGACCCCTCGTCCGGGGACAATACCCCCGTCTCGGCTCCGAACTCCTCAGAGTCTCAGTCGTCCGAGCGCCCACTCGACCCGACGCTGCTCGTACACGCCAAGGTCACGTAGCCGAAGACAGGTGTGAGGGGGTCCGCAGTCAAAGAAGTAGACGCTGCACCCCGACTTTCCGGGACCGGGACGGTCGGACAGCCTGTGAACTACGAACTTTTGAAAGGGTTGTGGGGTTGGAGTCGTCTCCGGGTGTAGCCTCTCGACCTTCGGTCCGGCCGGTCCACTCCTGGTCCTCCCTTCTCGGAACTCGTAGAGGAGGAGGTTCTTCGGGAGGTCCGACGTAGATGAACCGACCAGGGTACACCACACCATCCCCCGAGACTCGAAGGTGGTGGGTCGAGAAGGGGGTCCGACGTCCGAGGGAACCCGGGACACTTCCCGTCTCGCAACCGTAGTAGACCCCTTGGTCCTACTTTGCCCCCACCCCCTCAAGTCAAGGACTCCCGAGTCGTTCCCTGATTCCCACGACCACCCGTCCGTCGGTGAGACCTCCCGCGTCGACCCGGGACACCAGACAGGACGTCGCCCTACCCACGACCGGGACCCCCGGACCCCCTCCCTGGGTATTCCTCCTGGCAGCCCCAACCAGGATCCGTCTGACCGTCCCGTTACCCGGACGCCTCTGACTCCGGACCTTCTCTTGTCCACGGGGTCCCTCCGGTACCCGCTCGGGGCACGGGAGGAGGACGGTCACCTCAGTCGCCCTCGCCCCCACTACCCGTCGGGTCCCTCTGTCGTCCCGGGCTCCGACCACCGTCCCTTCCCCCCCGTAAAGGAGTCCGGACGGGTCGTGGACTCGTGTCCCTCGGGAGAGCGTCGTGGCCCCGCGGGAGGACAAACGACCGTAGGGCGACTGCCCCGGGTGGAGGGACCGGGTGTCGAAAAGACCGAGGAGGGTCCCGAAGTCCTCCACCACCCCCGGGACCGGGGCCCCAGTATGTCCAGACCCACCCCGCAAGATCGAGGTAAAAATTCCGCCGTAACACTCGGAGCCTAACGAGGGAGAGGTAGTAGGTGGGTGTCAAAAGAGGAGACGTTTGACCCTTGTGTCTGGGGACCCCGTACCCCGGACGGGGTCACCCACCCTCCTACAACCCCCCACTGGTCGGGGTACCCACAGAAGTCGAGTAAGTCCCCAGGGGGAGTGTCGGTGCCGACGGACTCGAGGGGACGGGCCCCGAACTCCTCCCCTCCCGTCGCCCTCGCCCACCTGTGTCGGAGGCCTCCCTAACCCCCACCCCACCCCCGCCCCCGTCGCTCCTGTCCCACATTCGGTCCTGTAACCACCCTGTGGGTAAAGACGTCCGGGGGCGGAGACGAGTTCGTAGTCTCCGGAGGTCCTTCGGCCCCGCCCGCGGGCCCCTGTAAAGGACGATAATTACCTCGAATTAGATTTGTCCGGGATTATAAATGGAGATCTACGGAGGCCGGAGGCTCCCACGGTCTTTCGCTCTCACTACTGGGGGTGGGTCCGTCACGGGAGGAGTGGGAGCGAAGGACCCGACGCGCACTCGGACCTCAAGTGTAAGCTCGGGGGAGGACCTGTGGGTCTCGGAGTCAAAGGGAGAGGCCCTCTACCCCCACTTGTGAGTCCGAAGTCCCCTCCAAGCCTCCGCGAACGAAGCATTTAGGCGAGACCCTCGCCGTGGTGTCAGGGAGGGAGTAACAACTGGGCGGCTGGGGAGGGGAGGGGACGGGAGCACGGAAGTCCCTAGACCAACCTACGACACCTGTCAGACCGATTGGACGGGTCCAGATACAAGAGAGGGACCCGTCCGTCTCGCCCCCGGTTCCACCTCACTCCTGCGAGTGGGACGACCAGACACACACGGTCCCACCGTGTGTCGATGACGGGGTGTGCGACGGGTGTGACATGGTGGACATAGGGGAGGCTGGGAGTGGGAAATCTCTCCGAGACCGTGGACGGGGGTCGTCGCTACCGTTTTGGAGCTGGGGTAGTGGTGGTGGTGGGTCGGTGTCCTATCACTCGTTACGACCCCCCATGCACCCCCCGGGGTGGACCGAGTCACGGAGAGCCGCTGGGGACGGACGGTCGGTCCCGCGACTCAGTTCCCGTGTCTAAACTTATTTGTCAAAATTAAGTCCTACTCCTTCGGAGCAACTCCTCTGACAAATGTAGTCTATATTTATGTGTCCGGTGGAGTGCAGTGAACTCGAAGAGTCTTTAGACCCTTCCCTCCGGTACGTCTCCTGCCACGCCTCCGAAGTGTGGGGTCGGGAGCACCCTTGTTCAGACCGGAGACCTCCACGGACCCCGGACACAGGGACACCTCCTGTGACGTCACCCTCCCTCGGTCGGCAGTCCTCCTCCCTCGTTCACAGACTCCTTCACCACCCCCGAGTCTGTTTAAGCACACGCCACTTGGAGAGCGGGGGTCGGGGAACGGGCGGTCTACGTTCCGGTTCCTCCCCTCCCCCTCTTCACCTCTCACCCCTTTTGACTCCGGTCACTCGCTCCCAAGACGTGTTACGGTAGTCTGATGAGAATCCCGCCACCTTCCGAGTCGACCCCGGGACCGGAGGACGCAGGGGTGCCAGAAAGTCAGGGGCTCCTCGGGTCCGGCCTGCCACCCTAAAGTGTACACCCTGTTCCCCTCCCCCCGAACCGGTTCGGGTTAGACCTAGGGTCAAAAGGGAACCCGAGAATGGAGGTGTACACCACCCCTAATCACTCTGTCACGCACACTTCGCCCCACCCTGTCCACGGATTAGTCACAAACGGCTCTCCGGGGGAGGAGGATCTCCGCCCCTAACAGGGTCTTCTTAACGTTGGGGAGGCGGGGGTTCGTGTTTTCAGTGGATCTCAGTCGGTAAGTGAGAGATCATACTTAATTTCACTCTTGGACCGTAACTGGACCTGAGACTGGCACCTCCTTTCCGGTGTCCACCACGACCCGACCCCGTTCGTGACCCGTGCCTGGAAGGGAGGAGACACACTGACGGGTCTCCGGTCGAGCGTCCGGACCCTCTCATTTCGACAGTCTCGGAGGGACGGACTTGGGTGGCAATCACGGCGAGGGACCCCGGTCGTAGTGACAGTGGTGCCCGAAGCGCCCTGTCCGTCGGGTGAGGGCACAGGAAAGGGCTCTCGGTCCGGGGAGGACACGGGGCACGTCGGGACCTTGGACCCCGCAGTCCCCGGGTGAGACTCGACCCTCCACCCCCTCCGAGGTGTGACACGGGCCGTGGGTCCTTCCCGGTTCCTACAACCACGATTACGACTGGTGGTGCGGGGAAACGAAACACTCGCAGACGCGGGTCGTAGGGATGGTGGGGTGACTCGTTCGGGACCTGAGGGGGTCCGAGGTCGTGGGGGTGGGATCGGAAGGGTGTTCCAGACTCCAGTGTCCGGGACTGGGCCGCCCCGAGGTCGACTAACATGACCGGCGCGTCAGACCGGACTCATGAGTGAGATATTGGGACCTTTCCAGGAAAGGGAGGGTAGACTATATACCCCTATGTTTACCAGGAGGACGGAGGGTGGGTCCGAGCGTGGTCCCGGAACTAGAACCCCCTGTCCCCTGAGACGGACCTCGGAGGCTAGGACATCCTGAAACGTCTGTTCCCCGTTTAGACCCCGGTTTAAGGTAGAGTGGACAAAGTCACCGCCGGTACACACTCCCACCTCGGACCACCGATCTCCACGGACCCTTCGGGTCTCGAGGAGAGAGTTTTGTCCGTAGGAGGGGACTTTGTCGTCAGATCTCTCCCGAGTACCCTCGAACTTGTGAGTTGTCTTCCGTGCACCCCCGCTAGGACCTCAGGTCGAGTCTCCTCCACTGGTCAGGAAGAGTCCTTTCCATCCCCGAAGGGTCCACCGTAATCACCGTTTCTTGGGAGGACCGTTACGTCCTCTGAATTCTCTGTGACCCGGTCCTTCTTGGGGGCCTCCTCCCGTACCGGTGCGGTCATAAGAACGGACCTCTCAGGGAACCTGTCTTCTCGGACCCCCCGATGTCAAGTGCCTCAACGTTTGTCAGCCTCTGCTGACTCCACTGAATCGTGCGTACGTACGTCCTTTCCGTCGCTCCGTACTACTCGGTCTGTCCTCCCTCTTGTCCCGAGACACGCACCGGTCTGCACCGGAATCCGGTCGTCCGGACGCAAGTTCAGACAGAAACAGGAACCAAAGCGTAGGTGTCCTACCCCGACCCTCAGATGACGGGAGGACCCGGTCGTCCGTCCCAGAAGGCTCTACCAGGGACCTCGCCCCCACCCCCCGCGAAACCCTTCTACACTTGACACGGGTACCCCGTCCGTCCCCCCACGACCTCCTCCACCCCGACCGAAAACTAAGACGGAACGGGTGGCGGGTGACGGAACGGGACGCACACGGTGAGTCGAGGAGGGGACCTCACCCCATCTTTTATCACAGAGGAAACTTCCCACGTTCACAATCGGGTCTATCGTGCCACGAGTGTCGCCTCGCGGGGTGCCCCAGTCGGACAGAAAGACTCACTGAGTGCCCACGGAGTTCACCCGGGACGTCTCCACTTGGGGAGAGCAGACGAGTGCACTGTGAACGCAGGGCAAGAGAAGACAAGATCGAGAGACGGAGACACCCCGTCCCTCTACTACCCCCTCTCCACCCCTCCCCTGGAGAAATCCAGTGGAAAATTTGGGAGAAACTTTAAGGATCATGGAATTTTCAGAGACAGGCACAAAACGTCCTTGGGAAAGACCCCCATCTTACCAGGTTTACCCTTCGGTCGAGGACCGATGGGGAGACCCAGAAGTCACCTGTGTTGTATATGGGATCCCTACCGTTTATTACTCGTAAGTCAGGTGGTGCAGGAGAGATCTCGGGCACCGTCTGTAACGGTCAGTTAGTGTCGTGTCACCGGAAACTGGGATACAGGTCCTTCCCGTGACCCGTCGGTAGTGATTAGCTAGTTCCACTTGGGTTAGACGGTGAGATCATCTCGTCTATGGACGTGACAGAGACTGGACCGGACGGGTCGGGCCAGGGCTGTAAACCGGGGGAACGTCGCAGGACGACTGATTCGCAGTCCGGACAATCCGTCCCGGACACACTGCCGAGCTCGAGACCGGGGCTCCTACACTCCCACCCGACTCGAGAACCTCGAGAATACGTGCGACTGGTACAGCGTCGGCAACCCGAGCGTGAGACGAGGTGCGGCCGGTGTGTCCGGCACCTGCCACCAGACCTTCGACGACCACTGCTTCGTCATCTGCTACCCCAGGTACGTCGACAACTCCGACGACTCCCAGTGTCGGTGCACTATCCGGTGCTCCGACCGCGCCGCGCCGTGCGGCCCGGTGTCTCGGTGCCGGTGGACCGCTCGCACCTTCCCACACTTCGTGTGCTCCTTCTACTGGTCGTGCCACTCGTCGTCGACGTACCGGGCTTGCGCCGCGACCGCCGGGACCGCGTCGTCCGGCCCGGCTCTGTCGCGCGTGTGCTACGCCGGCCACTTGTGCGACTACTGGTCGTCGCCGTCGTCCTTGAGGTCCTGTCAGTCGCGCTTCTACGCCGTCGTCCCCGGCGGCCGCGAGCAGTGCGGGTCGTGCCTGTCCCAGTGCCGCGGCCGCCGGTCGGTGTGCTTCCGTGTGTGCCGGGACCGCGTCCGGCCGACCGCGGTCGCCGCCCTCGACGGCCCGACGTGCTACCGGTCCATCGCTAGGTGCGTCTACGTCGACTCCTTCTCCTACCTCGTCACGTACAACTCTTTCATCGGCTTCTGCACGCCGTCGCGCGTCGCGTCCGTCGGCGCCCGCGGCATTTTCTGCCGCTTCGCGCACCCGTCCCTGTCCGGGTGGTCGTCCAGCCAGTGGTGGTCCAACTACCATATCTGCTGGCTGCCGCAGAACCGGACCCACGCCGTCGGCTTCTGTATCTCACGGTCGGGCAACTCGTGGTAGGGACGGTCCTTCTACTGCGGCACGTGACGGTAGTCGCGGTCGGTGTCCGGGCCCTTCCACCGCACGTCGACGAGCAGGTCGACCCGTTTGGCCACCTTGTCCCCGTAGAGGCCGTCCGACTGCAACCAGGTGCGACGGCGGCCACGGCGACACCGCAACCCCCGGCGGGGTCGACTCCCGGGGCACCCTCGGTACCTCCCGTACTACCACCGGTCGCGAGGGGGCCGGACCTTCCTTCCTCTGGCCCAATGGGACCCCAATAGCCTCGGGACGAGCCTCCGACCTGGGGTGGACCGAACCGACGGGTGGGTCGTGGGGCTGTGAAGACAGCAGTATGGAGACGGACCGGACCGGGACCGTGAACGGTCGCACCTCGAAATAGGCGTACGATTACGAGACTTGGACGAGGAGCGACAGCGCCCTCTACTTTTCGGAACGTTCTGACAGTGGTCCTGACTCTGTTCTGTTTCCGCCGGTCACACCGTTGTCCATTCTACTTCCGGTTCACACACGACACACTCGGAACAGAGGTCTGGTCAAGAAGGGAGTGAGCGACACGTTGAAATCGATTCAGTGAATTGGAGAGACACAGAGTGCTACTCAGGGGTCAGACATAGTGATCCTGACGTCTCGACGACCCTCCTAATTGACTCGTATCGTCGCGAGTCACGCAGTGACTCACTCACTTTCAGCGAGTCAGTACAGACTGAGAGACCCTAGGGTGTCCGATATCGGACGGTCCGAGGAGGTAGGTACCCTATGAGGTCCGTTCTTATGATCTCACCCAACGGCAAGGGAAGAGGTCGCCTAGAAGGACCGGGTCCTAGCTTGGGTCCACAGAGCGTAACGTCCGCCTAAGAAATGGCAGACGCGGTGGTCCCTTCGTCTCGTAGTGTGATCACCCATGGTTTGTTTCGTTTCAAGACGAGCCGCTCTCGACACGGGTGCCGGTCGGGTCGGGGTTCAGGGGTGCGGGCACGTAGGGCCGGGGACAGGAAGCCCGGTGGGTTGGCAAGAGTGGAGGAGGTGCCGACCGTGGTCCAGTCACGGGACCCACTCCCAGGAGTATACCCAGAAAACGGGTTCCCGGACCCTAACTCCCCCGACTCTCGGGGACCGGTGGGGTCAAAGAAAGGTCGGACCTCTCTGCCGGTGGAAACGACAGAGCCTCTGAGTGTACCCCACCGAGTGACGTCGACCTCGGACCTCGGTCCAGGGTCGTCGTCGTCGTCGTCGTCGTCCCGCACTCAATTTATTTGCGGCGTTAGGGCCGGACGACCGGATCTGAGCCCGAACCCCCACCCACCCCCCGACGTCGGCGGGTGAGACAAATACAAGGACGACTCGACAAATTGAACGACTCTAAATAAGAAAACAAATATTTACTTCCCAATTGTCCGAGAGTGGGGTTGGGACCTGACCGACTAGGAGGTTTATTCCTGTAAAGACCGAAAAAGTCCTCTTTCCTCTTCCGAAACCCCTCTTTGTCCCTCCTCTCCCTCAGTGCCCCCTCCAGGGACCATCTCACAAGGAGGGGTCGACATCCCCCTCCCTTCTACGGGGATCAGCACCACTGGTTCCCTTCGCTCCGCAGTCTCACTTGTCGGGCGGGCGACGGGTGAGGGGACCGGCCGATGACGGGGAGGAGCCCGTCGTCCGTGGAAGACCGTCGAAAGTAGGTCGCCTTCAGGTCGGACGACCCCCTGACCCCTGGCTTTCGGGTCAGGTCTCACCCACCCGTGCCGTCCCTTCGTGAACGATCGGTTCCGAGTCCAGGGTTGGGTCGGATCTCCCTCCGGGACCGTCCCGTCCGGTGGAAATAGGAGGTGAGTCTCTTCACCGTGGTCGACTTGGAGGCGGAGACCCTGGGACCGGGACCCGTACACGACTGGGAACCTCCGCCGATCCTTCTCAGGCTACGACGGGTCCTGACACCGACCGGGGAGCCCAGGGGAGACCGTACTCACCTGGGTCCGGAGGTGAGTACCCCACGAGACCCTCTTGACAGGAGACGGACCCCAGGGGTCGGGGGCTGTGTGTCCCGGGAACCTACGCAACCGGGTAACCGTCCGTCGAGTCCCTCGACCCCTCACTCTTCCTGCAGACCCCGTCCCTCTCTGAGACATCCGTACTCACCCGTCGCTCCCCTACGGTGCTCCGACCCGGCACCCCGACACCCGGAGTAGGGGTCCTGTGACCCCGAGGTCCTGGGGGCCTTCTTCTCGTCACGGAGGTTGCACAGGGAGGTGAGGACACTTTTTAGGCTCCGGGACGGTTCTGGGTCCCTCACGCCTCGACCGGGCCCGTGCGCCGTCCGACTAAGAACTGAAGGGAAGGTGCACGAAAGTCAAGCGATTACACAGACGTACCCCAGACGCAGGCACAGTACCAGCCTCTGTCTATTTGTAGTGTCCTACAAAGGAGACCCTCTGTCATCGTCCTACTGCGGCCGGGGCCCCTCGGGCGGGAGGGCCCTGTCAGGGGTCCCTGTCCGAGCGTGCGACCGGTCGTCGAGCGACTTCCGACACCCGGACCCGCCGCCCGGGCCCTGACGCCTTCGTCCGTCCACCCCTACCTCCCGCAGGCAGTTCGTGTGCGACTACGCATCCACGCTCTCAGACTCGTCGTAAACCCGGGGTGGAGCCCGCGTCTGGGACGAGTGTGTGCCTCGAGACAGGACGTTGTGGTCCTTGGACGCTTAGACAGGCACGTTGGGCCCAACACCGGCGTCGGACCCGACAACCGGGACCGAAGGATGTGGGAGTCGAGAAGGGGAAACGGACGACGACTCAGACGGACAGAGACACACTAGTCTGGGGGTGACACGGTCGGGTGAGTGGGTGGAGTCGTGCGTGGAGAGTGCCGCTCTTGTGCGTCACTGGTGAGGGACCCCGTGGATGACCCGTAGCGAAAACGAAACGTTCTACTCCTTGAACTTACCACTCTGGGACCTGGGACACCGCCACCTGGCCGACGCCGGGGTACTTGGGTACCGGACCCCGGGAGGGGCCAGACCCCGACCCTTCCCCGGCCCGACCCTCCCAGACCCGATTCGTCGGGGACGGGGTGGACCAGAGTCCCTCCTGTGAGGTAGAGACGCGGGGACCAGAGGTGACGGAGACGAGGGGCATGAGGAACTCCGCGGTGCCCTGCCCGGGGGTGGGGGACTTAGGTGAAACCAGTTAACTCAGAAAAGCCGCCTGGGGGCTCGGGACTCGGCTCGCGGGGGACGTGGGGGTCTCCGAGTCGTAGTCGGAGCGGGGCGGCGTGGGGTGCGCGGACGGTCGGGAGGTCCGATCCCGGCAGAGTGAGAGAGAGGTGGTACCGGGGAATGGGGAGACAGGTGTGGACCGTACGCTACAGTGTCGATCACGATCTGTCGACTCCCACCCGTCCCCGCCCCACCCGTAACGTCCCTTATATACTTGTCATTGTCATGAGTCGTCCTCCCGTCCTCCTCTTCCCCCGCTGTCTCCTACTCTGTCAACCTACCGTAGTGACTGAGTTACCTGCACTCAAACTCGTTTGAGGTCCTCTATCACTTCCTGTCCCTTCGGACCACACGACGTCAGGTGTTCAAACGTTTCTCAGCCCGCGTTGTCTCGTTGACTTGTTCTTCTCATTGGTCACCTCCTCCACGCCCGACCCCCGGCCAGGGATGAGTGGGGGCCAACGGGACCACAACGAACTGGAGAGACTCGGAGGCGGAGGGACGGGCGTCACTACATCGGCGTCGTGGAACAAAGACGTCGAAGGTTCACCCACGCACCGTAGACAAGGGCCCGTCTCACCTGCGGTCACCACCATGGAGGAGTGGGTGACCGAGGACCGGAGGAGATGAGTACGTTTCCTTTGGTTCCGACTTGTGACGCTTCTCGGACCCACGAGTCTATGTCGAATCTCCCTCCGTCCGAGGACCGGTCTCCGCTGGAACGCCCGGAGGCAGGGCCCGGGGGTACCGGAACCCACTCCCAAGACCGGGACGTCCCCAAGAGAGGCTCGGAGTCAGAGAAGAGAACACTGTACCCCTGACTTTGCCGACGTAATGCGACGGAGAACCCCGACAACACCCGGAAGCGACTCTGACTCGGGGACCACGTCCACACCTCCCCACCCCGTCCCTCGTCCACCCCACGAGACGAGGGGGAGAGGGAGACCCCCACGTCCAGACCTCGGGACTCTGGTAGACCCCTTCGTACCCCCCACTTCGAACAGAACAGGAGGGACTATGCGGGGATGGGAGTCCGTAGACCGGTATTGATCGGACGTCTCTACACCGACGCCTCCGTCCCCAGGAGGGACCCTTTTCGGACTCCAAGACTCGTTTTGATCCCCTTGGGATGGGGGGTAGAGGAACGTGGAGTTGGTTTTCTCCTGTGGAGTCCGTGGGGAGTTGGAGGCACGGGAAGGGTGTGGTGGGGCAGAGGGCGGGGACGTCAAAAGGACTGTGAAGGTCCCGGAGGAGGTCCGGGGTCGAGGAGTCCTTCTGAAGAGAGAGGAGGAGCCGGACGAGAGGGCCCACAAGAAGGGGCCCAGGGAGGTCGGGTCCTGACGGGGTGACAGGACTGACGTTCGTTAAGTCCACCCGACCAAGGAAGTCGCGGGTCCTGCCGGCCCGTGTCTCGTCGTGGGTAGAAAGAGAGACCGACTCACTTGGGGACGCCCTCAGGAGTCCCGGTCGTCCTGCTCCGGGGAAAGAGTGGGTCCGCAAGCCCCGGGAGAGACGGACCGGCTCGGGGAAACCTCGGGTGAGTCGCAGGGTCGCGGACTTGACCGAAGACGGGAGTCGAGGTGGAAGTGATGGCAGTCAGAAGGGTCGACTCGTCCCAATTGTGGAGAAGGTCCTTCGGGTGGGTCGCGGGGGACTGACAGCCCGGGTACCTAGGGACAGTAAGAGGGAGGGGACCCGGGAACCGCGTGTAGTCACCATAAACCAAGTTCAGGGTCTCGGAGTCAGGACCACTGACACTAAGACCCTAACCACAAAATTTACCTGTCCACTCGTAGGTTGTCTACCGCAGCAGTCCTGTCGACCCCCACGACCCACCTATGTGTCGAAGTCCACGGGAACGTACCTTCTACGGATCACTGCTGTCGCCGGCACGACCTCTGGGGACCGGAGGGTGGACTTACCGCCAGGTGGACCCGGACCGACGACGTCGTTTCCCGTGTCCAAGAGTCCCGTGTCGAGGAGTCTCGGAAACACTTCGAGGGTCCCTTATTCGTAGAAAAGGATTCAATGGACTGGGACGGGGAGGACCCCGAGGGAAAGATAGGTCGGACTGACAGTGGGGTTCACGGGTGCGGGTCCCGTGACTGCCTCCCGGCACGGACGACGACGGGGAGTGTCGAAAACGCAGAAACAACACACAGGTCTTTGTCCGGTTCTGGGTCTCAGAGTCCCACGGTCATTGACGGGTCTTTGGCACTCCCCCCGGACTCGGTGAGACTGGAGGGTGGTCACAGGGTCCCCCATAGGTAGGACTGGGTAGAACCAAAGAGAACTTAGGTACGACGACCGGGACACACAGGAGATCGACGGGTCGACGGATCACCTATGGTTCGGGTATCGGACCGACGGAGGACAGGACGGCGTATGCCCTGGTCCCGTCGGTCCCCGGGACCGGAGCCGGGGTCCGTTATCCATCGACGGACCCGCACACCGGGTGCTAGGGCACAGAAAGGACGTCGCGGGTGTGGACCTCGGTCCTCCGCGCCACACCTCCTGTCCGGGTCGGAAGGGGTGGTTCCACGGACCTTGTAGTCGATACCCGGTCAGCGGCAGTCTGTGAGACGTGGGTGTGCCGTCAGGACCCAAAATATCTGTTCCTGCACCCCCGGGTCTCTCCACTCACAGTGTGGGATCCTGTGTGCCGCACTTTGACTACCTCTCCCTTTAGTTTCGGTCTAGGTGACCGAGGGCCGGGTCGTCCTCGCCCTACTTTCACCCCACCCGCAGAGACCTGGGCCCCAGGTACTCGTTAGCCTAAGACCCATGTGCCTCATGGACCCGTACGGACACGGGGGCTGCCCCACTGGGAGCGTTGGAGGGTTCCGGTTTTATCGGGAATGACCTCCCTGGTGGACGGACAAATAAAACGACTAATAAGAACCAAAGTACCGTAGACGAACTCTTGTACCGGACGACAAAAACCGATCAGACTCGTAGACGACGAAGGTAGGTCCCTGCCGACCCGGGAATGACTCCGGGGGTCCCCCGGTCTGATCGAGACCCAACAGATCTTCCAGGGTCCCCCGTGGTCGACCTTAGTTCCAGGGGTAGGACGAGTCCCGAGGGAGGCGGGTCGACTCCCTGTCCCAATGGACCCCACCGACCCGCGACCCGTGGGCCGAGGTCGTGCGGACTGAGTCGGAGTGCGGAGTGGCAGACCCTCGGGAACCGACTCCAGAACCGGGATTACCTCTACGTTCAAAGAGACCCGGTCCGCCGGGGTCCGTAGCGGTGAGCACCCCCAGGACGACGCACAGTCTGTCGGGAGGGACGGTGGGACCGAGTGGGGAGTGAAGTAGGACTACGACTTTCTCCACATCGTGGACGGACAGAGGGGGTCCGGTCGGAAGGACCCCACCACCCTGTCCTAGGCGCCGACGTGGGCGGACCGGAGACGGATTAGAGAGCTGGACCGTACGGTGGAGACGGACAGAGTGGACGACTTCCGAGGACCGTGGGTGTGGGGGGAGGACCCGAGGGCTGTGGAGAGATGATCCCGTCTCGGCATTGGGGTGTCAAGTACCCAACAGAGACTCTACTGGGAAAGGTCCCAGAGTGTCGAGGACGGTTCCACGGGGGTACAACCACACCCGACCGGAGTCAAACGGACAATCCTTTGACTCCATGTCTCTCCAATCCACCGGGTAGAGCCCAGCGGGTCGACCCACACCTCCCCGATCCGAAACTTGAGACGAGACGCGGACGACGTACGGTGGCCTCCGAGGGGTCCCGGGTGACACGGACCCCGAGACTCCAAGTCCCGAGACCGTCGAACGGGGTCCGGTGTGTCGAGTCACCGTTCCAGTCCCCTTGACACTCTTTGTGTGCAAAGTCTCCTAAGTCCGGACCGGAACTTGGACCACGACCCCCGGGCCTCCTGGAGTCCGTCTAGACCAAGGTCGAATGCCTCGATTGTCGGTCCCCGCCCCACCCCCCTCCTCCGATCTGTCACCGACCCCCCTGGTGAAACCGACCAGTCCTTGTCCTTCCCGGAGTCCTCCTGTACCCCTCCGTCGTGAGACCCGCCACCCTACTCTTGTCGTCCACGTTTCCGGGACTCCACCCTCGTCCGAGGACGCGAGTCTCGAGGTGCCTCCCCCACGACTCTCGGCCGCCCGTCTCGTCCGAGCCGTAGGGGGTCGTACGAAGTCCGGGTACACGGTGGAGGAGACCTTCCAGGAGGACCCGGTGGGTCGACGGACGTGTGGAAGTCGGAGGTGGACGAAGGAGAGGACACGTCGGGAGAGTAGTGGGCTGACGAAGGTTAACTAAACAAAGAACGGAAAGGGGATGACCTGGCCGTCACGGCGCTCCCGGTCCCGGACCCGACACCGAATTCTTTGGTCGCCTACTAAACTCTCGGGGTGACCCGAGAAGTTCGGAGCCAAAGGAGTAGACATTCTACCCGTACGTATGGAGTAGCGTAGTCCGGTGGCGCCTGTCCGAGGGTCGTCCACGAGTCCTGTGCAACCCAAGGGAGGGGGTGTGCAGTCCGGAACCTTTGTCGTCGGAGACGACAAGGGCTCCGAGTCACTCTCCGCCGGTGAACAGGTGCCGGTGCGTCGGTACTCCCGAGTCCCACAGGACCGTTGGGAGACCGACTCTCACTCATATATAACCACCTTCTTATACCCCCGGCGGTCCGTCGGAGTCGGCGGGCAGGCTCCCGGCACGCGCGACGGTGGTCGGGTCAGGTCAGGGAAACCAAGGGTCACGACGGGACCCTGCGTGTCGACGAGGAACAGGCGGGACGGGTCACGGGACCGGTGCCCGGTCAAGGGTTGGCCGGGAGGGGGGAGCCCTGGGACAAAGACGACGGAAGAGTCCCGTCCGCGTCGGCCGCTCGGTCCGCCCCCGTCACGGTCGACGTTCCAGGTGCGACCCCCGACCCGCCCGGGGTCCGGAGTCAAAGAGGTCGGGAGACTCCCCTCCCGTCCCGGACCGACCCGGATCCTGGACGCGACGCCCCACCGCCCCCCTCGCGGGACGCACCTCGGACAGGGGTGTCTAGGGAGTTCGAGTCGGGACGGGGTCGTCCCCCTGGCGCCACCGGTACCAGGGTCCCGAGCAGGTCACGGAGACCCCAAGGGGCTGGGGAAGGAACCGGGTCGGGGACCCCGGTGGGTCTGCCCCTTTAGCTCCGAGGGTCATCTACAGGTACTCTCGCGACTCCGTTCCTTCCTTCCTTCCTTCAGGTCTCCTCCCTTAACTTGGGGCGCCACGGCTCCCCGAGTCCCGTCGTCCGAGAGTGGGTCGGACCAGGCGACGTCGTGGAAATGGAAGCGGGAGTCAAAAGGGCAGACATGTTACCGAGAGACGTCCCTTCCTGGACTTTCGGGGAACGGTCGAGACTCGAGAGAGGGAGGGTCAGAACGAGGTGTCGACGGGGTGGCGGACGGACGGACGGACCCCGCACTCCTGGGAAGTGACTGGTGGAGTAGAGTAGAGTCCCTCCCCTCCGGGGCGGACGGACTCCCCCTGAGTGGCGTGGCAGAGGCCGACCGTCTCCTCGACCGGAGAGCGACGTCGAGGTGCCCGGTGAATGAGGTCCGACACGTCTGGCTGGCGCGGAAGGACCCCGGACTGCAGTACGGGGCGAGCCCCGAGGAAAACCCGTTCCGCCGTCACCCCCGCCCCGCCCCACCCCGCCCGACGGAGGGGCGGGTCCGGTCGGGGCACTCCTCGGACCAGGGTCCCGGGACCCCCTCCCTCGGAGCCCGGTCTGTCCCCTCCTCTGACTCCGTCTCCCGTCGCGCCGCCGACGTGGGGGACCTTCCCGTCCCTCCCGTCGTCGTCGGGACCGAGAGACGGGGCCACAGGCCGGGCCCCTCGTGTCGACCATGGGTGTCCACGGCGCACACGACACCGCCCCGAGTGTGTCTGCCGAAAAGACAAACTCCCTGCCCCGTCCCGACACGGGGGCCGGTGGGCCGGCGGGGCACGTCCAGACGGAGACGGAAGAGGGGTCGCGGCAGACGAGAAGACTGGTTTCCAAGGCTGTGAGCGACAGGCCCAGAGACACACAGGTGCACGCACACAAGGTCCCCGCTTACACCGAAGTACCCCCGTGTGCGTACGGACCCACACAGGCACACCGGTCGTGGTCGGACCCCGGCACACATGGAACCAAGTTGGAGACGCCCACGACGTCTCTACGTCCCGGCCCCACACACTTTCAGGGCTCACACGACTCCCGGCCCCCCGCCCCGCCGGACGAGACCCTCCCCGGAGGGGACCTGTCTACGGGACTCGACCCCCGGTCCGACCCCAGTCCGAAAGTCCCAGTTCCAGTCCTTCCCGAGTTCCGGTTCAGACACTGTACGACTCGCGGAGGAGACCGGAGGACAGGGGATGGGTGGGTCTGGGGAACCGATTTGTGGGCGACTCGACCGACACCCGTCCCGCGACCCGAGTGTCCGGACCCTGACCGAGACCAGGGGCGTGAGACGAAGACCACCCCCTGCGCGACGGCACGTGGTCGCCGTCCCCGGACGACACCAGTCCTCCCGTCGTGGCGCGACCGTCTCCGTCCCCACTGCCCTCCGCCTGTCAGACCCATCCGTCTCCTTCCCCTCCGGGAGTCCGACGTCCTGGACGGACGGTCCCAGGGGCACTCACCTCCCGGCCCACTCGGTACTTCGACCCTCACTCGCCTCCTGAAGGTGTGACCCAGTGCCGACGGGGAGACCCCTGGTCTTACCCCGTGAACTGAGGCTCCCGTCGCCCCTCGAGACCTTCTAAGACCCTCTCCCACCAGGAACCTCGTCAAAGGGACGGTGGGAGTTAGTCCGCGGGGTGATTTCGTCCCGACTCGGGTGTCTCGTGGTACCAGAGGAACCTTGTGTCAGTACAGACGGAGTCTTCCCCTTTGACTCCGGGTCTCCCTCCGCACTCGGGGACCGGGTAGGTTCAGGGAACGGGCCTGCAGCCACGACCGAGGACCGACCGTTCCGTCCCCGTCGGACCCAGACCGACCCCGTCACACCTAAGTCCCAACAAAGACACACCTTCGTTCCCCCGCCCGTGGGACCTCGGTCGGTCCGACACCCCCCACGCCCCCACGACTCGGTAGGCTCCCCGTCTAAAATACTCGACCTCTACCGGCTGACGACGACTCAGTGGTCGGTCCGACCGGCCCCGAGCACGGACGCGACTCCCACCGCCCCGATGGGGCCCGGGTCCTTCCGACGAAGGGGTGCTTTGGAGTCCCTCCCAGAGACTCTCCTCACTTACGACACCTACCGGCCCCACGTGGGAAATGACGTCCCTCGAGAGGAGGCATCCTGGGTCCCCAAGACCCAACCCCCACGGTCTCGGGAGCTTCGAACCCCACTGGGGGGACTCCGGGAGTCACGTCCACTCATGTGTCCCTGCTAGAGTGGGAACAATGGAGGACCGAGTTCCGGTCCGACAGACACAGACCCCAGTCTCCAGTGCACAGCCGACCCAGTCCCCAGCTCTGGGGAAGACCACCTACCCTACCCTTGTCAAAGTACACACTGACGGGGAGCTTCAGGTTGGATCACTTCTCTGGGTGGGGGCTCGGGCCTCTTCGGGGGAATGGGAACGCCGACCTAGTATTTGAAGACGTTGCCACAGAATCCCGAATACTGGGGGTCCCTGGGCGACGAGACCCCCTACTCCAGCGTCTTCGTCAACTCGTCCCCGCCCCCCCAGTCCGGCCCTGTGTCCCGCTGTCGGTCCGCAGTCGACAGTCGTGGGACCCCGGACGGCGCGGTCTGGCGTGGAGACAAGGGAGTCGGGCCCGGTGCCCTCCTGGACGCCCTCCTGGGTGCCCACCTGGGCGCCCTCCTGGGTGCCCACCTGGGCGCCCTCCTGGACCCCCACCCCGGTCCCACGGACGCCCCTACCCCCGTCCGGTCAACCCGTCCCCACTAGGGCTCTTCTACCTCCCGTCGACCCCGACCCACCCACCCGGAAGGAATCTCCAGCTCCCGGCGTGTGGGGGAGGACATGAGGCCTGAGGACCCGTCCCGGGTCGTAGGTGTCCCCTCCGGGTACACCCCGCAACCCCCACGACACAGACCCAACCCCTAGGAACCCGTCGGGACCGAAAGTCGGGTCAGCCTGGGGAGTGAAACCCGAGACTGGAAACCACAGGGGCTGATCCACCTCTGTGAGTCCGGACACTTTCCGGGGTCCGGTACAGGGAGAGGAGAGTCCTTCGTGGGGGAGGACGGCGGTGTACACCCTACGTCCACCCCTGCGGGGTCCGGGTGTCGACGGTCACCCCTCGACCTCTTTGGGCCCGCCCGAGAGCCACCCACTGTCCCCACTCCTCCCCCACAGACTCTACGGGGTGAGGGGGGTCGGGCACAGGATTCGTCTCGTCCCGATGACCCCTGTACCCTTTCCCATCCTCCCCCAGAGAGACCCCGACCTCGAGGCAAGGAAGGGGGTGCCGGGGGAGCCCTGTGAACCGGGGTCGACCTTCCCCGACACCACCCCGACCACGTCCACACTCGGGGTCAGGTACCGCCGGACCCCTGCTCAGCCCCCGGGACGGGCAGGGGGCAATTCAGGGAGCGTGGCACTATGTCGTGTACGGTCGTCAGTGGCGTAACTGGGTGACGACCTAGTACTGGCCTCCGAACTTCTGTCCAGATCCCCCAGTCAGTGAGTTCGTTGCCACTACCGCGGGTTGGCATCGTCGACGACGCATAGATCTTGAAGGCTTCACGGTCGTGCCCACCTCGGGAAGACACAAGGGGTTGGGGAGGAACTCCTTGGGAACAGTGTAGGAACAGACTACCTCTCCTCAGGTACCGGTTCCAGTGTGTCGACCCTTCCCCACCCCGACCCCGAACTCGGGTCCGTCGACCGGTCCAGACTTTGACGCGACGACTCCCACAGACACAGGAGACTCCTTCGAAGACCTTGGTGGGTGGCCCGTGCGACCTCTGAAGGGATGTAGGGCCCTTGTCCGGCCCCTCACGCCCAAGGTCCGGAGAGGGTTCGGGTCCCGGGACAGTAGTCGGGACAGGTGGTTCCGTCGGGCCCCGACCCGACTCACGACCGAGGGCGCCGTCGCGGCCTGGCCGGGGGAGCCCAGTTCTCGGCCGGTGTAGGGGGCGTCCCGGAACCCTGGACGAAAGATAAAGCCGGGAAGGGCCGGAGACCCGCCGGAGCACCCTGGTCGTACGACACAGACGGAGACGGACGAGCGTCCTGAATCTCCCACCGGGACCTGTGACCGTGAGACGAGCGGGCGAGCCCTCACCCTCGTCCCGACGCTCCCCTCTCGGGGACGTCGTCGGGACAGAGGATAGGGGGTGCCTCCCGCCACTCGAAGGGTAGGGACATTCCCCAGCCTTCTCTCGGACCCGCCCGTACAAGGCCTCGACGACGCACCATAGTCGCGACCCTCCGGCCTCGTGGCTGCCGGCGACCCCTCCCCCCGTCTCTGGGGTCTGGGGTCTGTAGTGACTAGGATCCTAAGACTGAGGCTTGACGTTGTTGTCTCTACAACAGGACAGTTTCTCGGACCCCAGCTTTCAAGGTCCGGTCCGGGAGGGTCCGAGGTGGGGGACGGGACTCTGTCTCCCAGGAGGGGAGGGACAGAACCCACCCCCGCCACCACTCGAGAAACGGAAGTGACAAGAGAGTTGGAGAGAGATCCAGGTCTAGGAGGGATCGAAACTCCGGTGGAGAAGGCACTTCGGACGGAACCGACCGAAGAGAGTCGGGGCCCCAAGACTCCCGTGAACCCCGGACCCAACAAACAGACCTAAGGGCGTAGTGGAGCCAGACATAGACCTACAAGTCGAGAGGGTCTACTCCGGTCTTAAAACGAACAAAGAAAGAGACACTACGAGTCATATACACTCCCATATATCATCTAGTTATTTACGATTACGGGTGAGTAAAATTTTTTACCCGTCCGTCCGACCGGACCGAGGTAGTGTTTCGTGAACCGGGGGAAAGAACGGAAAGGGCCGAAGGGGTCCCCCGGAAGGTCTCACGAAACGTGGGGAGAATATTTGACCCACGAGGAGGACTACCGGCTGGGGGAGGGGAGGGAGACGTCGAAGGAGAACAAGAAGGACTGACGAGGGGGTGAGGTGTGGGGCTGGAGAGGAGGTCCCCGACCCGCCGACAGAGACCAGTCACTTCCCCAACCCCACCCCACCCTACATGTCAGTCATGACGGGGAGGGAGAATATCCGATCCTTTGTCTGAGGCTCTTCCGTCCCCGGACTCTGGTGGGTTGATTACCGTCCATCTCGGTCCTAAACTTGATCCGTGAGCACCCCCACTGGAAGTGTAAAGGGACGTGGCTCGGGGAGGAACGATAACTGCCCCATGCCACCCACCACCCTTGACCCTAACCCGGAACGGAGAACTCCCACAGGACTTGTACAGGGTCGGACGGAGGAGGGACGCAACCAGACAGGTAGACCCGTCGTCCCTGTTTCGGGCCGACTCCCACCACCCTCCTACCGTCTCAGGAACGGGTGCCCCGGGTGTGAGGTGACGGGTGACGGGGCTCCTCGCCCGTCGACCACCCTTGCCCTCCTCCCCGCGACAAAGAAAACCGGTCCTGTCACCGAAAGGTCTTTCAACCACGGTCAAGAGACCCAACCACTCACCCCTCCCGGGACCCCCACCCCGCGGTCCCGCACCCGCCTGTCGCGGATGGTCCGTCGGCCTGTCTCCGCGGCCGCCCTGTCAGGAGTGCCGGGGACGAACTCCCGGACCTCTGGCCGGACGAGCCTTTACCCACTCGAGAGCCCGCTCAGACTGAGTCTCGGGGAGTCGACACTGGTCGTCTGCCCTGATCCCAGACTCTCCCAGGACGAGTCTCACTGGGACTGGGAAGAACGACGAACTCCTAGAGTCGCACGAACACGTCCCTGTCGGGGTCTGGAGTGCCGCCACAGCACAGTATCTCTCACACACACAAGTGACAGAAACATTTCAACCTCGGTCTTCGTGCGACGGGTGTTACAAGTGTCCCCGTCGGCACCTATACTGACGGGGGACGTAAAACGTCTCTTGACTGGACCCCGCCCACCCCCAGACGGGACCCCCACCCCACAGACGAGGGACGGGGTGTCCTGGGGACCGGAACGACGCCCCCACGTCACTCAGTAGAGGGTGATTCCTCCGTGGGGGGTCGAGGACTAGCGAGACACGACTCGACAGAAGAGTCTCCGGAGGTCCCTTCGAACCGGGAGGTTGGGGCGGTCGGGCTCGGGAGACAGTCGCGACCCGTGTGGGAGAGACGGGGACCGGAGTCCCGTGAACGAGTCCTCTCCGACCGGAGAGACCACACCGGGGGCGTCCCGGGACCGGTCCGGGAGCCCCCGAGACCACCCACCGTCTGTGTCACGGTCTTAGTCTCAGGTCCTGAACCCGAGTCCAGGTCCGAGGCGTCGGACTCGGAGTCGGACGAGAGGTTGCGACTCCTCGCCGCTCGGGGAGCGACGGTCGAACGTCCCGACACGCCCAGTCCCGACCCCCACCCTGGTCCCAGTCCCGAGTCACTACTGGTCCCGACGCCAAGTGACACACTGTCCACTCCAGAGTCAGACGCTTCTCCTAGTTGTAAGCACACACTGGTCCCAGTCCTGAGTCCCACCCTGGTCCCGAGCAAGTGACCGTCCCCAGTCATAAGTCCCGTGGGTCGGGCGAATACACGGTGGGTGGTGGACTCGTGTGTGGTGTCGACAGCGACACTGGAGTCACGGGACGGAGGGACACGGGTAGGGTCCCTCCAAAGTGAAAGACTACCCCTCATCCCCCTCCCGCGACCCAGGATTCTCTCCGGGGAGGGTTCGGGAGGGGAAGGAAGGGTACAACGACCCTCACAGATCGTAGACGGACCCTCCTGGACGACCGATGAAGGACGAATGTTCCGTACAGTCCTCCTGCCTCCGGTCTGGAGTTTCCACAAATCTACCCTCCCTCCCCAACCCGCACCCAACTTCGAACTCCTTTCTCACTCTCTCAGTCCGTCCCACCCCCGGTTCCGGACCAACGTCCGACAGTCCTGCGGACGGGTACCAGTTCCCACAAAAGACCACCGACTCGTAGACCAAGGGTAGAGGACGACCCACTGGAACCCGTTCAGTCCCCTCCCTTGCTCCCAACTTGACTTACGGACCCGGACACGGGATGAAAGGAAGGTTGCTCCCCGGAGGTCCGAGACCGAGGAGGGACTGGACGAGAGTCCTGCACTCGAGTCACAGGTAGGACCCATGAACCGGGTCTGGGAGGTGCAGTCCGGGAAGAGACGACCCCCCACACTCTCACACGCGAGACCGTCCCTCCGACCAGATGTCGGTGCCTAGTCCGCCTGTGCTGCCCCTACCGCTATTACTGTAACTGCCACTACGACCACCACTGGCTGGTCACGCCACCACCGGTGTCGCTACCGTCGTAGAGACCGTGCCTGCCTCGGGTCGGGCCGAGGGCCCGGATCCACCCGAAGGAGTGTTCCTGGGCATTGGTTTCACTTCGTCAATCCTTACGTAGACACCGCCTATTTTCGGGGAAGGGACGGGACACCGACTTTGTTCGTTCCCCCTCGTGGCCAGTGGTGTCCCGTCCCGACCCACCCTTCGTCGGACTAAGTCCTAAGTGTGGGGTGCCGAGAAGAGACTACTGACCCCCGTCCTTCCGGTAACCCTTCCGTTCCGGAGCCTTTGAACGTCGCAGTCCTGGGAACCCACTGTCTTGACAGAGGGGGGGCGGCTCTTCCCTCGACCCTCAACTACGTTACGGTGACAGGGGGTCGCGGCACTCGACGTCACGAGACACGCTTTTTGAATGTGCATCTGGAGTGATGCCCTTTTCGTCCCCCGACCGACGGGACCTCCGGGACCCTTTCCTCTGGCCTCTCGGGGTAAGTGGAGGAGGCGGGGTTCGGTATCGGATCCCCGACCCGTCTCGGGCCCCCGAGGTACCTCTCGGGGAGGGGTTGGCGTCGGTGATCACCCAGGACCCGTCGTCCCTCCGATTCCACCCCGGAGGATCACCCCTCCCTCCTCTCTGGGGTGACCACTCCAGTCTCGACTGCTAGTCAAGACCCACCCCGGAGGGACTGGACCCCGCCCTCGACCCGAGGTCGCCCGGGTACAGATCTTCGCTACAGACGAGACAGGGCGGACACCACCAAACCCCTCCCCCGTCCGACCCGTACCGTACCCACCCCTTCACCGGAGTCTTGTGTCCGTCCCGGAGATCCACGCCCGGTGGCCGGATCGGAGACAGAGGGGGTCCGTGGACTCCCTCGTCCACCCGTTAGTCCATTAAGTTTTTGTACGAGACCTTCTCCTTCGAGAATCTCAGAAGACAAGAAGACCAACTTAAGAGACTGAGTCCCAAGACTCAGACCCCAGGACCCACCAAAGTCACCTAGGTACTTGCGGGTGTTAAACACACACTTTGACAGGTGCACACATCACTCCCAGACAGCCTCGGCAGTCCCCAGACTCCGCGACTCGCCCAATCTCACCCCACACCGGGCCGGAGACGTCTACTCCCCGGCGGGGACCCCAGTGTGACTCTCAGTCTCAGTCTCGGTCCTGTCCGACCGCGGCGGCGACACCTCACGGAGACGGGGCCCGGACCCCTGGGAGGAGGACCCCGACTAAAGACGGGGGCCGGACCAGGCAGTCCTACAACCTCTCTGCCTCCCGACCCGGAGTCTACTCCACTACCCCTGTAAACCCCTACTGTCTAAACTCGAGGTTCGGATCAGGCAGACGGAAAGTGGACTCCAGTCAGTGACCCGGACGGACCGGGGTCAAAAGGGGAGACGTGTTTCTCCCGTCGTCACAAACCACGACCACCTCGTGCACTCTTTGTCTACACAAAACTCCAAGTCGAGCACCGGCACGTCCCACCGTATACACCCACACATCGTCTTAGTGGACCCTCAAAACTAGGTTATGTCTACGGGTCCAGTCCGGGACCTTTCCGACCGAAGTCACCGGACCCATCCGAGGGCCCGTGGTCGTAAAACGTTCCGGGGGGTCCTAGGACTACACGTGGTCCACACTGACAGTACCCTGGTTGGAACGGAGGACGGTCGTGTGTCTGCGACCAATCTCACCTACGGACTGACCGTCGGGAGAATAGAGGGTCAAAAGTAGGATCTGCGACCGACTGCGAATCGATGACGGACTCCAATCAGAGTAGAGAAGGGAACGTACGCTGGTAGGTAGGTGGGTGAGGAAGAAGGCAGGGACGTAGGGAGGTAAATAAGTTCTTGTCTGAAACAAACTTTGGAACGTCTATTAATAAAAAAGGAAAAACATTTAGTTTAGGACAAATTTAGGAAGTTAGGAAGGTCGGTCTCGGGGGCGGTGGGCGGTCGGACGAGGAACAGAGGCCGGGCGGCTCGTCCAAACAAATTCCGACCGACTGTGAAGAAGAGGACGCGGAGGCACAAATGTGACCTGACAGTCGCCTTTGAGGTCCACGTCCTCCCTCCGGAACTCGAATAAGACTGGCCTCTGTTCCCAACTCCCCCTGTGTCCCCCGAAGTCCCCTGGGAAGTGTGTCACAGGCTCGAGACAGTGGTAGGGACGACGCATCCACTCAAGAATCTCCGAGTCTAATGGGTCGACCGGTCTCCGTTCCGACTTAGGACCGGGGTCCGAGGATCCAGGGATGACGGATCTTCACCTCGGGTCCTTCTGAAGAACCTCCTCCACTGTACACTTGACCGACCGACGCTTCTGACTCCTCCACCGCCCTTTACGCAGTGATCGTCTCTCTCCTACGGTCCGACACTGGTAAGTTCCTTCCCCACCGGTCTTTCGTCCGGCTCACCCTTCGACACCCGGAGGGAGTAAATGGACGACACACCGGACCCCGTACAATGGATTGGAGAGACACCGAGTCAAAGGAGTGGGGGATCGCCCTTCTCTTATCAACGTAACTGAAAAGTC
Organism: Capra ibex; assembly: GCA_006410555.1. NCBI lineage: Eukaryota > Metazoa > Chordata > Mammalia > Artiodactyla > Bovidae > Capra > Capra ibex. Next base: position 64,140,241 of record SJYO01049755.1, read on the forward strand.
CTAGTACCATCCCTATTTTATTAGATCCTTATACCCACCCCCGATACGAGCACTCAAACCCGAGACGGGACGTCCTTACCCCTTGGTACCGTCCCTCACCTCGTCTCGGTCTCGACCTATCTGAGGACTCCGAGACTCGAGGGTCTCGGAAAGACACACCGACCCAGCCCCCAAAGGTGTCACGTTGGGAGACTGGTTAGTGTCTAGCGGATGGGAGGGAGGATCGGTCACTAACCAAGTCCCAACCCGTCGGAACCTCCAAGACCCGAAAGAGGACAACGACCGCTTCGTCCGTCGGAAAAACACTGGTACTCCCCCCACGGGATGGACTCTTACTCCCTCCCGTCCCTTCTTAGAGTCTCTTCGTGTCGGCCTCGGGACTAGTTGTACATGGCCCTCGAGCGGAAGGGAAGTACAAAGGACAATACACTCAACTGAGAGGAAGGACCCCTTCGGGCACAGTACGACCAAAGATAGTGAACGACGAGTTTCACGGACAGAGGGTGGTTCGGGTCTCGTAGAAGGGTCTCGAATTTAGGTTGGGACGGTAAGGGACAAATCTTGCTGCGTCCCGAGGGTAGGGGAATGTCACTGTCGGGGTCCCCGACTCCGGAGAGTGACGTCACCGGAGACCCGACGGGAGACGACCAAGGGACGGGGAGGGACTGGTGTGACCCGTGTGTAGACGGAGTCCCGGAACCGAGGTCACAAGGGAGTCCAAAGGACGTGACCGAGTGGGGACCGGAGTAGCTCCCGGACGGGTCTACACGGGACGGGTCTCACCCACTCGCCAGTCACCTCCGCCCCGGGTCGACGTCGGTGCGTGTTGGGGCGGAGGGTCCCCGGGCCGACGACTTCAACGCAAAGGGTGAGTGTCGTGCAGTCCCCTCCACCCCACCCCGAGGACGAGGGACCCCCGGACCCCTGGGTGGACCTCCCGCTGTCTCCGAGACGGCAGCGTACTTCTGTGGCACCAGGGGTCACCCTCCGAAGCCCTAGGTGGGGGTGTCCTGACGAACGACCAAGAATTTACGAAGTCGACCTTCCGGGGGCAGTGGGCGAGTCCCAGTGTCCTGACGAGTGACCAAGAATTTACGAAGTCGACCTTCCAGGGGCAGTGGGGCGAGTCCCAGGGTCCCGACTTCAACCACAGTACCGGTGCCGATCACAGCCCCCACCCTGCCACTGGGGGGGGGGCTCAGACCCTCCCCGAGGGACTGGTGAAAGTGGAGGAGGTGGACCAGGTGTCACAGGTGGAACGAAAATAAGTTCTTCTTAAGTCTCTTGTATTTTAATTGGTACGACTTCACACATTAAGGTACCACAAACTATGTGTCACAGTACGTTGGTAGTGAAAACAAATCTTGTTTAGATCTGTCAGACATGGTGGGGATTTCTTCGCAACATGGGTACTTCGTCTGTGAGGGGCGAGGGTCGGGGCCGCCGGTGAGGGCAGGACAGACACAGACACCTAACCGGACAAGACCTGGGACGAACATATTCATTCCTGTGCTCCAGGAACCGTAGGCCGGACAGAGTGACTCACACTCCGAAAGTCCCAGGTGCGGGCACCAGAGGACGCAGTCCTGAACGAGGAAGACCACCACTTCCTACAAGGTGCCGTCCCACCTGGCGCGACACAAATGGGAGATAGGTACACTATCTGGTGGACGCGACGAAGGGGGACCCCGAAGGACTCGCCCCGTCGGCGACCTCCGGTCCAAACCAGACTCAGGGACCCGAACCGGAGACCCCGCGTATGGACCCGCAGTGGGGTCTCAAGGAAGTAGCGTGCCTAAGAGGAGACGTCAGTGACAGACACGGCCGGACGCAAAGGGAGGACTCTGGACCCGTACAAGTGTTAGGGTCGGAGGGGGTCCTGCACACCCTCGTACTCCCGAAAAAAGAAAGAACACTCCTCCCGGACGGGAGCCGACTACGGGTGGGTCGGTGGACCGTAGCAGGGGACAGTGGCAGAGGAGGACCGTAACTGGACCGTGCGTCGTCCACAAGATGACTTCAAGCGACTTGGTACTTATCTAAGCCTCTCTATTGAACTCGAAGCCTCTCTATTGAACTCGAAGGACCCCTCAAAATAAACGTCTTTCTTTAGGCGACGATTTCTTTACTACTCGTGGTGTGACATGACCAGTCAAAGGAGGTGGTCGCGGGTCCCCCTCCCCCAAGGCAGATGACCGCCCGTCGGGGAGGGGGACCCGGGTCTCGGTCGACTCCCATGGGTGACGGTTTGCGGTACAGACCCGTGTCCGACCCACCTCGACCCACCGCGGACCAGGAAGGACAGGGAGTATTTAGCGCGGATTCTTTTAAGGGGTTTTCCTCAAAGTCTACGACGACACGGGTCCTGTCGTCCGACCAAAAGGGGTACCCCCCGTAGAGGAGGGGGAGGCGAAAGTCTCCTCGGAGGTCTCCCCAGTGGAGGTTCTGGCTCCGCGAGTGACGGAGAGGTTCTCACCCCAGATGAAGACTGCCGAGAAGAGATTCAGAGTTTCCCTGCACGCTCAGAGGGGTGGGGGTGTAGGGTATTACTTGGGTGAGCCAAGGAGGGGCGGGACCCTGGAGTGGGACTGAGACAGGGGTAGAGAGTGTCCCACGTAGACCCACACAGAAGATGTGGGTCCGTCCACCCACCGATTCACTCGTAGCCGCAACCCCCAGACCCAACGGAACCAAGGAGACAACGGCCCGTACAAGGACGGCGAGAGACTCCGAGCCAAAAGAGGAGACAATTCACCCCCTATTCCTCTACGTCGTCCTTTGCACGAACCGGTCCCGGGTCGTGCACTGCTGATGAGTCTTCTACGGTCGGCGAAAGGACTGGTACGGAGTGCTCGGGTCGTTCCTGCAGGACACGACGTCTCGGACCCGTGCACTGGACCGTAGACTCCGCAGACCCGTGTAGACTGACTCGGGGTCAGGGCTACGGTCGACGGAGTACAGCGGTTGGACGGGGCACGGAGACGTGGAAACACGGAGACGTGGATGGGACGGATGGGGCCCTGGGGCGCGTCGGAGGAGTTCAGTCGATCTGGGGCTCACAGAGGTGGGAGCCTCCCGCCCCGGACATCCTGGTGGACGTCCACCCCCGCCCCCACCTGTCTGGCCCCCGGGCCGACTCCCACCAGGGAGGACGGGGGGTCCCTGGGGTCGACTACAGGGGCACCCGAGAGGACGATTCACTACTACGTCCACGTCTGAGAATTCGACACCCGTCGAGGTCCCAGTCACTCCCGAGACGCCAAACGTGCGACATCGACCCTTGGAGTCTCTCCAAGTCGTGACCCATAGATGAACCCGACAGGGCACCGCCCCTCGAGTGGTGTAACGATCCGGTATGAAAGTCGTGACCGTCGAAGGACCCCATGGTCCGTGGGGTGTCTCGGAAGACGCGTCGGCAGCGGTCGGACTCTACCTCAGACATTATTCATCACACCAGAAGGGGGCTGGGTTCGGGGCACAGGACCCGGAGACTCTCTCAGGCGGTCCTCGACGTCTGTCAGCCTCTCAGCACGACGGGGGACCACCGGTGCCGGGTGTTCCGTGGCTTCGAGAGGGCCGGGGACCCGACCCGAGTGTGAGGACTTAGGGAGTGTGACTCCTACCCCCGCCCCCGGACCTTCTGCCTGTGTGTGGGCTTACACCTGCCACCCGCAGAGGTCCGAGCCCCCTCGGAACTCCCACCGAGGGATGTCGGGGACCTAAGTACGTCCGAAACAGGACACACACCTTCCCAAGTCCTGGGAGTGTGAGTAGTCCAAACGAACCGAGCCTGGACGACAGAGTGCCCTTCACAGTGACAACCCCTGGGATACTGAGACTGTGCCCCGGTGGACAAGAATCCGACGGGAGACAGAGGGTGTCCGAGGGGGCCCCGTGAGTGCGACGTCCAGTCCTGTCCGGTCCGAACACCTCTGGACCGACCTGTCAAGGGTCGCGGGGCCCCGGTGGTGGGTCGAGAATGGGTGGAGACTGAAGGACATACCGGCCGGTCGACGGGGCGGCAGGAGACACAGAGGACCCCAGGGAACCTGAGAGAGACGTGGTAGGGTAAGGGACTCGGCGAGCGGGGTCTGGCATTCCTCGAGGAGGGAAACTCGGGACACAACTCCCGCCCCTTGACCCCGTGAACGGGACCCCCAAAGGATGGGACCCCCACTCAAATGACGCTACGTCGACCACCAGAACGACGTCCCGGGGGTCGGTAGTGACGACCGAACGACCACCAGAACCGACAGGGAAGGAGGAGGTCCGGAAACTTCGGGGGTGGAACTGGACCTGTTTGGGCGGGAAGGGGAAGTCCCGAGACCCCGTACAGAGGAGGAGGTCCTTCGGAGGACTGGATCAGAGTCCTCTCTGACGGTAGGACGGAAGGTGTCCGTGACACGGGGGTAGAGAACACACGACTGAGGACACCCCCACGGCACTGGGAAAGCCCCGGACGGCCCCGGGGGACCGGTACGTGGGCTCTCCCGAGGGTCGAGATCGGTGAGACCCAGAGTCAACGACTCCCCCCGCTATGTAACTCGGTCCGGAAAGGGTGACACAGTCCCACTTTCCTGTCCGGGAGAACCCATCTGACGACCGCGAAACACACCGTCCCCAAGACTGCGAGTCTGTGACTCGCTGATTGAGAAAGTGAAAGGGCTACGGATATGGTCCGACCGGAAGGTCCGGGACCCCATCTCTCTGGACAGGCACCCGGGTGTCCCCACCACCCCTGTCGGAGTCTATGTAACCCCTGGGGCTTATTGACCCTACTTTCTGACGGGGGTCCCAACACGTCTTCGAGACGCCCCGAGTCACCCGGAGCCGGTTCCGCCGAAGGACGAGAAGGGTAGGGTCAGGGGGGACCCCCATGTCTTCGAGTCACGGTCGGGGACCCACACACCAGACCGGGGAGACGCGGAGTAAAACTTGACTCACCACCCCAAGGACAGCCATATAAAGTAACGACGGTAGAGAGACCTCAGGGTCCAGAGGTCCCGCCTCACCTCCCCGACCCGTCCTGGTCTCTGTATTAAAGGTCTCGGGTCGTACTTCACTTTGACATCCGGAGGGTCAAGTATTCGTGATGGGAGTCCCTGTCAGTCAGTAAATCAGTCAAGTCAGTGAGTCAGCACAGGCTGAGAAACACTAGGGGTACCTGACATCGTGTGGTCTGGAGGGGCAGGTAGTGGTTGAGGACCTCGAACGAGTTTGAGTACACGTAACTCAGTCACTACGGTAGGTTCGTAGAGTAGGAGACAACAGGCGCAGAGGAGGTTGAAAGTTAGAAAGGGTCGCAGTCCCAGAAAAGGTTCCTGAAAAGTCAAGAAGCGTAGTCATAACCTCAAAGTCGAAGTCGTAGTCAAGAAGGTCACTTATAAGTACTGACTAAAGGAACTCCTACCTGACCAAACTAGAGGAACGTCAGGTTCCCTGAGAGTTCTCACAAGAGGTTGTGGTGTCAAGTTTTCGTAGTCAAGAAGCCGCGAGTCGAGAGTGTAAGTGTGTACCGATGACCTTTTTGGTGTCGAAACTGATCTGCCTGGAAACAACCGTTTCATTACGGAGACGAAAAATTATACGACACAGCACAGCCCCTGTGATCTATCTCGTTATTTTGGAGTCCCGACTCGAGTTCGTCGGCCCAGAGTGAGGTCTCGTCGACCGACACGGGTGTCCGTGGTGCTCCCCCGCGGGTACTCCACGTGGACTACGGACAAGACCCGGTCGTGACCTTTTTATGTACGGTTCGGAAGTGGTGGGGGCTTCAATGACCCTTGTGCCCACTCTACCCACAGGCCCGGAGGAGTGACGACTCTGGGGATCACCTGACCTAGGAGACCGGTGACCAAGAGACGACGTGGAAGAGGCTACCTCCCATGTCGAACACGTTTCCGGTCCCGAACTGGTCCACGGGACCCCTGTGATCCCTGACTGGGCCTCCAACGGTTCATGGGGTCCACCCGGACGTCTACTACCACCGGTGTCACCTGGAGGGGTCTCTCGGAGCGGGTCTTGCCGAGTCGATTCACAGCCTTTCGGACGGGGGTGCTTGCGGGTCTCTCCTGTTCACCAGAAACGACAAAGTTCGATGATTCGAATTCCACTGACAAAGAGTCGTAGTCAGTCGAGTCAAGTCGACGAGTGAGCACAGACTGAGAAACGCTGGGGTACCTGGCGTCGTACGGTCCGAAGAGACAGGTAGTGGTGGGGACCTCGAACGAGTTTGAGTACAGGTAACGCAGTCACTACGGTAGGTTGGTAGCGTAGGAGACAGTAGGGGAAGAGGAAGACGGAAGTCAGAAAGGGTCGTAGTCCCAGAAAAGGTTACTCAGTCAAGAAACGTGGTCCACCGGTTTTATGACCTCAAAGTCGGAATCGTAGTCAAGAAGGTTACTTGTGAGTCCTCACTAGAGGAAACCCTAGCTGACCAACCCAAAGGAACGTCAGGTTCCCTGAGAGTTCTCAGAAGAGGTTGTGGTGTTAAGTTTTCGTAGTCAAGAAACTACGAGTCAAAAGAAATGTCGACTCGATACGAGTCAGCACAGACTGAGAGACACTGGGGTACCTGATCAGGTACCTTAAGAGGTCCGGTCTTATGGTCTCAGTTATCGGAAAGGGAAGAGGTCCCCTAGAAGGACTGGGTCCCTAGCTTGGGTCCAGAAGGCGTAACGTCTGCCTAAGAAATGGTCGACTCGGTGTTCCCTTCGGGTAAATTTACAGAGTAGTAAACCTCGGACCACCCGGTGTCCGGTACCCTAGTGTTTCCCACTGATTTTATTATCATGAAATTACAAAATAAAAGATCTATACTCCCTACAAAAGAGAAAAGAATATTCAATAAATATTAAATATGGTTCATCATGTAATATGGTAGCATTTGTCTTTATTTTGTAATTAAAAAGAGGGGAGTTTTTACAGAATAGTAAATTCGTTGAACTGACACAATAACCTTTAGACCCTTGCTCTCTGTGTTTGGGAGTTCCGGGACAAGAGGTTCAGACCGAAGGAGAAATACAAGCCTTGTCGTCTCGGGCGCCACCCCTGGACCCACGTCCTCCCAGTGGGCCGACCGGGGTCCATTCCCACCCTCTCGGGAGTGTGTCCCCGGAGCACCTCTAGAGAGCCACGGAGGCCCCGGAACGCCCACAAGACCTGTGGGACCCCTACCAGACAGATGTCCTTCCTCCGACCCCTCCTGGAGTCCACTCCCCACAGGACCCACACGTGTGACCCCCACCCCGTGGCAGGCCCCACCCCCTCAAGGTGACCTGAGCCCTTCACAGTAACGGAGACCCCAGATTTCACTCACACTGCGCCGGTGGTCTCCGGTCAGGGTTCAATGAGAAGAGCAGGATATGGAACATGGGTCGCAAACGTAGATGGACCGGATTACAAGTTGGTCCTCGAGAAACCCTGAAGGGACCGACGGGTCCCCAACCCTGAGACGTGAAGGTGACGACCCCTGTACGTCTAGTACCTGGTACGTCCTGGTACGTCTAGCCTGGTCCCAAGCTAGGGGCCAGTCCCTTGATTCTAGGGTGTGCGACACGCTGTGTCGGTTTATTTGTTTGTTTTTGTGGTTCTTCGCGAAAAAAAAGAAACGAGTACAAACTGCGACCCCGGACTTCTGCTAAGACCTTCCTCGCAGGATTCTTGTACATGACTCGTGGACGAGTCACGGTCCTCGTCGGTTCGGCCGTAGGTCGGAGTAGAAGTCTCTACCTCGACAGGGAGACTGGGGTAGTGTTTACTCCCCTGTCTCCGTCCTTCTCCAATTCTGGACACCAGACAGATGACCACCCCCCGGACGGGTGACTGGTGTCGACCGACGGCCGGGGAGGAGTCCCGGGACGGAGGAGACCCCGACCCGGACGACCCGACCTCCGACGAAAGACCTTTAGGTGAATCGTGACTGGAGTAGAAACAGGAGGAACCTCGATTAGACGATTAGGACATCGGGGCCTCCCGGGAGAGGGCAGGATTGGGTCAAGGGGAAGTCCAGGAGACGGGGTCGACCGTCGGCACGACCACCCCCCCCCCCACGTCCAGGTCACTAACTCCCATCCATCACACTCTGGGAGTTAGGGTCCCTCCTAAACCCGTAATCCTCAAGTCCGACTCTAAAGTTGAGACGGAGAGGCAGTGAGTGGACGGTGGAGACACCGGGACAAGGGTACATTTCCTCCAGTCAAGACTCGGTTGGGAGGGATGACGCTTCAGCGGACACTTAGTTCAAGTCGAGACAGAGGGAAGATCGGAGCGGGTAAGTTGAGTGTCATCACCACGGTCGAGACCGAAGGGGTCCGGACTCGAACTTAGAGACGAGACGGAAAAAAAAAAAAAAAAACCGGTGTAGTGCTTCGGTCCTAACTTGGGACCGAGACTGTCACTTTCCCGGCTCAGGACCGGTGACCCACCACCACCAAACCAGCGAAACAGTACAGACTGAGAACGCTGGGACACCTGACATCGGGTGGTCCGAGAAGACAGACACTCTAAGAGGTCCGTTCCTACGACCTCACCCAACGGTAAAAGAGGAGGTCCCCTAGAAGGGGTGGGTCCCGAACTTGGGCCCAGAGGACGTGACGTCCGTCTAAGAAATGACTGACTCGATGGTCCCTTCGGGGGCTGATGACCTGGAGGTCCCTTAAGGGTACCGAGACGGAATGACTCGAAGCTAAAGGAGTGGACGTCTTACTCCCACCGCCAGGGAGACGACGTCCCACTCCACGCCCGAACCGGCCTGTCTGCCGTATTCACGGAACGTTCTCCGGCCACAAGTCGCTTGTAGACCCCTCAACTTGAGACCCTAGGAAGAGGAGTCCCAGGGTGTGACTACGGTCCCTGTACCTTCACTCTCTCTGGGGTCGGACCCTCGGGTGTTTCTTGTGGTATGGGTCCCGAGGTGTGTTTCCCGTGACCCCTGTTGGGGACGGGACTCTGAACCCTGTCCTCCCCTCCTTCACATACTTTGGACGTCCTACGTCCACGAGACCACTCCAGTTCTATTTGTAGTTTTCCTTTTAGTTATCAACTTTACCTGGGATTTCAGGGTGTCACGATACCCTTTACCCGACGGAATCACCCACCGGTCGACAGTGACGTCACCTCCCGAGGGTCCTGAAGGGTCGACCTTATGTCGGTCTACAACGGAGAGGACTGTTGTGCCAGAAGGACGACAAGGAACGGACTTCCGTGGTGCCTGGCCCTCGGGGTTGAGACGCCAAGAATACCGTCCGGACCTGGTCGAAGAGGCCCCCTGAAAGACCGTCTCGAACTCCGTGACACCCCGACTCACTTCCCCTGCAGTCGTCTCTGACTCAAGAGTCTCCTCCGTTGTCGACTCTCCCTGGTGTACGCTTTCTGTCGTGGGGTCCCTACGAGACCCCGGATCTGAAGGGTCCGTCTTTCTTGTCGTTCACGTTCCCGGGACGCCACCCACCTGGGATGGGACACCCTCCTCGACGTGCGTCCACAGTCCGACACCGTCACTACCCCCGCCCCGCCCTCCGACCTCCTCCCTCCGACACGGCCCAGTCCACCGGGCCCTCGGCGGGACGTCCTGAGACGTTTCTTTCTACCCGCGAGCGAGAACGGAAAGACCCCCCGGACCCCAGGTCCACAACAACGCCCACTCACCCACCATCCTCCCGTAGAAGAACCCCTTGCCTCCGTCGTGGTCCCAGACGCTCCTCTCCGTAAACTGACCCGACGCACAGGTACCTGACCACACCCCCTGTGCCACCCCTCTCACACTCCAGGCCTCCTCTGGAGGTCGGGCCAAGGTGCGGGTGGAGAGGAAGGGAAGAGACACGACCCAGAGGAGGCAATCAGTGTTGACGACCTCGGCACTCGAGAGATCATTCCCGACTAGGTCTTCCCCTGGAGGGTGGTCAGGAGGTCCCCCGTGGAATTCTAGAGGACCCCCAGGGTCGGACGACGTACGTAATCCCCGTCAGACCTCCGGAGTTCGGGGCCAGACTGGGGTTCGGAGCCCGCCCCACTGACGAAAAGGGACGGGGCAGAAGCGCCGTTGGCCGGACACTCGCACCCCGAGTCGGGGTTTACTGTGTCCCCTTTCAGGTCCTGAGGTCTTCAAAGGACTTTCGGACCCTGCGGCCTGAGGTAGAGAGCCGGAGCCGAAGTGGAGCCCCAGCTCAGATGGGGCCAGGGGATTGGCGGGGCGGCAGGACGGCGTCGGCCGAACGATCCCTCTGGCCTGGCGCGAGTTTCGGGTGCCGGTGCGGGGAAGAGAGGGCCCGCCCCGAGGCCCCGGGCGCGCGCGCNCCAGCTCAGATGGGGCCAGGGGATTGGCGGGGCGGCAGGACGGCGTCGGCCGAACGATCCCTCTGGCCTGGCGCGAGTTTCGGGTGCCGGTGCGGGGAAGAGAGGGCCCACCCCGAGGCCCCGGGCGCGCGCGCGCGGGCGCCCACGGGGGCCCACCCCTCGCGAGGGTAACCCGGCGCGGCGGGTGCACTGGGCCGCCCGTCCCGGAGCGCGCGGGCCTCGCCCCGGCGCGGACGCGCGCGGCCTCCGAGCACGTGCGCGTGCGCGCGGGGCTCGGGAGGCGGGCACCTCGGCCGCGGGCCTGGCGGTCCAGTCAGAGGAGCGCGGGCGGGCCCGCCCCCGCGCGCGCCACGCCCGCGCGCCGCCCCGCGCGCCCGGCTCCCGCCCGGCGAAGGACCCCCCGGCCCTGGGGTCGCGGGGCGCCGGAACCGCCGCGCTCACTCCCGGGCCGCAGACGGTGCACGTCGAGAGTCGGGGCCCACCCCACCCCCCGGCCGAGCCCCGCGGCGGGCGACGAAGGGGAGGCACCGCCCGCCACCTGCGGCCCGACCCTCCGAACCAGGGACGACAGCTAGGGCCCCCGCCTTCTGGGAGTAGGTCTCAGGGACACGGGGTTCGTCGCGGCCCCTAGCGCACGGCGGGGGGTTGGGGGACAGTCAAACGAGGAGGCGTGTCAAACCCCCGTGAACCAGAGATCGTGGGGACGGGCGGTGCTTGGGGTGCCCCGAAGGGCCGGGGCGCCAACCGCGGGTCCAACTCGAGGTCCACGACCCCTGGGCACGCTCGGGGCCGAGAGTCTGGCGCACCCGCGACCATCGGACCGTCGCCAAGTAGACAGGTTAGTCATGGGGTCGAATCTCGTCCAGGGTCGGAACCGGTCCGCCGAGCCCCCGTGCGAGGACACAAGAGGTCCCGTCGATCGACCACCGGCCACCTCAACCCCACCCACCGTACAGTCGAGGTACTGGCGTCTCGTCGATAGCGGGACCCGGACCGGAATGGGCCCACCCCACACCACTGGGGTGTCCGGTCTGGGACTAGCGCCCAGACTCCCACTCACCCTAGGTCCGGTCTCCAGTGTCACACGACCCGTAAGACCGGGACCAGTCGCCCGTCCGTGACACGGAGGGGAGGACCGACCACCCGAGACACCAGTCGGGTCGTCCACCACCACTCATCACGGACCCTCCAATCGTAGTCACCTCACATCTGAGGTCACCCAGGAACCAGGGTCCGACGTCGGCACATCCCGACACCTAATCTCCCGCCAGTCACCTGTGTCCCACGGACACCGGAACGGACCTACCCCTGGGGTGGAGACGTCGAGACACACCCGCGGAACGGAGTCACTGGAGGAGTCTAGACAGGTACTCCAATAATTGAGACGAAGAGTCTACTCCTTTATTTCCGGGTCTCTCCATCTCAGTACAGGTCGGGGAGTGGTCCCGGAAACAAAAGGGGGAACACTTCACCTACGACCACCGGGATGGACTGTCCGACGACACGTCTCATTTCCCCCGGCCGCCACCCGAACCCCCAGAGAGGTGTCGGTGGGTCCGGAGGGAGTGACGTCCATAAGTTCTTCTCTCTTACGGGGGGTGACAGGGGAGCCCCTCGACCGGAGGTGGTTGTCGGGGCGTCACGAACGGTGCGTCAGACACGGTCCGCGGCACGACCTGACTCCTCACCCACTACCACACGACCAGACACCAGACTCACTACCAGGAACCACCTCGGTGTTCCACCGCAAGGGCAGAGTGTCTCAGTGGTTGTGAACTCGCGGATGACACACGACCCGGAACTATTCGACAATAGTCCCGTCTGGACCGGGACCGGGGCACCTCGACCGTCAGTCCACCGTCACGGGTGCGGACGTCCACCGTTGTCACGGTCCTTCTTCACCTCGACCCGACCCCCGACCACTCCCCGTCTCCCGTCGGAATCCTCCCCGACCGCACCGACAGGACAGAACCCGTACCACCTGGGGGTTCGGGCGGAGTCCAGGGGGCGGAGTGGTATGCGAAGAGAGTGAACCCTCTCACTATGGTTCACCGACTACTCCGACACATACGGGTGCTGCGTGTGCAGGTCCCCGGTGCGACGTCCGTGACTCCTGGTCCCATGTGCACACCGGGACGAGAGTGCGTGGGCTAGAAGTCCCGACCCACAAACCCGCCGACCACCCCACACGACGACCCGACCGACCTCCCGCGTCCCGAACCGGACGACAAAAGGGAGGTAGGACAACAAAAGGACCGGTCCTGAGGTCCGGGCCCCCGGGAGACTTCCGACCTCCGATACTCCCGTCCAGGTAAAGAGACCTTGTTCTGAGACAAGTGCAGGGGTCCCGGTCTCGCAGAGGACAGCGACCCTCGGACCCGCCGTCCCCACCACCGAGGGAAGGTCCATTACTTCGGCTCGGAGCCTCTTCCACCAATGACCCCACACAGTCACGGGCGACTCACGGTCCGGGGAAGGTAGGCAGGACCAGACAGGGGGTCGTTGCCCTCAGCAGCAGGCGGACGGGATGTCGCTCTCCGGTTTCAAGTGACTCGGAGAAGTGAAGGGCTCCAGTGTCCCCGGGGTCCGTCACCACCACGTCCTTCCCCTCGGGGAGACAGGTTGCGGTGAAGACTGGACCACGGCGCTCAGGGGGACCCACCGACCTTTCCCAAGGACAACCCTTAGACCTTCCCGGCGGGTCCGGTCCCCACCCCCCTTCGGTGCCGGTCCGGGTCCTGAACAATGTCACTGGGGAGACACCGGATCACCGGGACCAGACCGGACCAGACCCAGACCGGGGAGCGACCGGAGACAATCCTCACACTCAGGGGACGGTCGGGAGTGTTCCGTCCACCACACATGTGACCTGCACTCGTGGTTCGGCGTCACGGTCTCCGGAGCCGCCCGTCCCTCCGCCGAGTTCGGAACGTCTCTGGTCTCGTGAGCAAAGATCTTCCACCACTAGGAGGTCCTACTGACCGGCCCCCAAGACGACAAGAGCCGGTAACGTCGGAGGCCCTCCGTGTAGTCCTCCTTGAGCAGGTCACCAGTCTGGACTCGGGGCGCACCGAGGAGGGCGACAGAGGGGAAGAGTCCGGAGACTCGGTGCTTGGGTGAGAGAGAGGACCCAGAAGGGCCGGTAGCGGAATTAACACGTGAATGACACACGGACGGGTCTCGAACCGACTCAGGACCTACTTAGGTCCCCACCTACAGTAACGGGACCCAAAGGTAGGACGTGGGCGTTTACTGCCCGGTTCTAGTCTAGACTCCAACAGTTCCCCCCGCCGCGGGGGTCTTCGAACCACGAGACACACACGTGGGGGTGCAGGGGGTCCGTCCTTCGTCGTACCGTCTGCGCCCATCCACCTTCCAACCCCGACGGAACACGGGACCAAGGTAAAGGACTGAGTCTAAGACTCCCTTCCCCACCACCCTCGGTACCTCACAAGATCTCGTCCCACCACCCCACCAGAGACCACGTTCCGCCCCGCGACTACACGACCTTGCCCCGAGTCGGTCCTCCAGTTACGTGCTCCAACACCCAGAGGGACCGTGGGTCCGGACGGACGGACCTCGGGAGGAACCAACTATTGTTCAGTAATTGACAGACCGAGATTCGGTTGAAAAGAGGAGACCCCAGAGTCAAGGGGAGGACACCTTCCCCCCGAGACTGGGCGACAGTGGTCGAGAAGGTAGGGGGATCGGGGAGGACCCTCGCCGGACTCGGACAAGGGTACCGGAGTGAGCGGCGTGTCTGGGGCTTCGGCCCCGACCGGGTCGACCTCCTCCGCCCGCCGGGACGGGACAGGGGAAGGGCACCCTGACCACGAGGGCCGACGAGAGGCCCGGGGCCCCGGGAGGACACTGAGTCCGAAGGACCTTCTCCGCACCCTCCCGGTCTTCCTAAGGGGCGGTGGGGTGGGCCTCGAGGCGCCGCCGGGGGACGTCGCCCAATGGACGACGGCCGGGACGCGGGCGTGGGTCGGCACGCGGAAAGACGATACGGGCGACCGCAGGGACCCATAGCAGACGACTTCGATCCCACCGGGAGGAGGAGGAAACGGATCGGGTCCGGGACGGTTCGGTTTGTAAGGGAGGTGAAAGTAGAGGGATGCCCCAGTCGACGACCCGGAAGAGGACCGGAAGTGAAGAGAGACCGACCGACGGGTGGTCGCGTAGACGACCCTTAACGGTGCTCCTCGAGTCCCCCACGGGCTCCCACGGACCCTGAAGGGCGGTTCTGGAGCGACAGGGGAGGTGTGTCGGGATCCCTCGGGTCTCGGTACCGGGGTCGAGACGGTCCGAAGACCCACTGGGACCCGGTCGGAGACGGAAAGGACCCGGAGTTAAAAGAACAGATCTCTTACCCCTCGAGCCTCATCTGGGACCTGGGGTGGTGTCTGACCTACCCCCAGTTCTGTTTCGACCACCGGAACCGCCAAATCGACCTCGGTGGACTCGGTTTGCTGGGTGAACGTTGGCACGCAGACGGGGCACACTGGCGGGCCGTCTGATCGGGAAATTCAGAGGTTCCGACGCTGGAGCCTTCCCCGGTAGACCCCCCGGAGGCAAGCGGACAGTTCAACACGAGAACCCGGACTGGGACACGTCCCGTACCCGTCTCTCCCGGACCCCGGGATGGAACTACCATGACGGGCGGGGTCCTCGAGTGCAGCCCCCACCTACCTCGTAGTGGAGTTGGCACGAGGCACAATCACAAGTCGTGTCTGAACCACCACGAGGAATACTACCCCGAGGAGTACTTTTAAGTCTGGTCGGGTCCTCCAAGTATTGGTGAGGCTCGTGACCCGACGACCCGGACACGACCTAATGTGTCCTTGTCCGACGACTTATTACACGTCAATAAGTGAACTTAGAGGGAGCGGCGACTGACGCCCGGAGAGAGGACCACCGTGGGCCCCCGGACCTACCTGGGAAAATACTTAGTCGTAGGGGCACTATCTGAGGAGAGAAGTCCACGCGGGGAGAACGGAACAGTGGTGGTCGAACCGACGACACATCACCCCGTCCCCCGCGTCCGATGACGGGGGGATGAGTCAGGACGGAAGCACACGGGGAGCTCCCCGACGGTCCGGACGTGACCGGGGCACCCCGTACCCTCTCCCGTCTCTCTCCACCAGGACTGGGACCCTCCCTGGTGCCCACTTGTCCTCCTGGACGTTCCCTGTCGACAGTGGAAGGACGTCGCACGTAGGGGGTCTGAAACTCCAACACACCCCTGCCCTTTAGTCCCTCCGGAAGACTCTCCTTTACCATAGGGTGGACCCGAACTTCCTACACCAGTAGTGTCGCCGACCTCCCCTCGGCCCGCTTCCACCGAAAGGCCCTGAGTCCCGGACTCAATTCTCGTAGAGGAGTCACCGACAGCACTCCGACGACACCCGACCTCCCCGCGACCAGGTCCGCGTCGGAAGTAGGAGAGCCAGTCGACCCACCGTCACCGATAGCGACGGGCCAGAGGGTCTTGGTCCCCGGGGCCAGGTCCCCGTCTACACGACAGTGGTCACGGAGGACTCGACCCCGACCCGACAGGAACAACTCCCCGGACCTCGACCTGACAGCAGGGGGGCAAATGTCTACTCCTCGGAGGTCCACGCACGACTCCACCCCCGACTGGGCGGAGACGGGTCGGTGACTGAGTAGCGCGGGACCCCTGGGAGAGGAGAGACCGGAGCCACAGGGGACGGAGAGTCTACCCCGTCCCCAGGGACGAAGACGTCCGCCCGTCCGGACTATTCCTTCCCGGCACCACCCGTCCTCCGGGACGAAGACCGGGTGGCCACCCCGGACGGGGCGAGGCATCTACCTCCACGCGCACAGTCCTCCACAGTTTCCCCCGCAGGTCCCTCCCCCGTCTTCCACGAGACGACTCCCGCGTCGGGAGGGGAGGAGGTACCGGGGCCCCGACCGGGCAAGGGTGCGAGCGCCCGTCGGGCGTCCTTCGGTAGACCTCCGGAACAAATGGGGAGGGGGGTCGAAGGGACCGTCCTTCAGTGGCCTTCCCGGCAGGGCTCCCCGGGGGTCCGGACACTCCTGTCGGTCGCCGACCCCCAGGGGCCCACCCCACACCCCCCGTCCCTCGCACCTCCTGCCTCGGCCCGTCTCGGACGCCCCGCACGCCCGACCTCACGTGTTACTCGACGAGTAGTCTCACAGGTCGGCAGACAGGTGGAACAGTCGGCGGGGACAGGGGGTGGACACCAGGTCACACCGGTGTCAGGTGCTGCAGTTCCAGAGGTGTGTGCGTGCTGCGGCGACGCCGGAGACGGGACCCACCCGACGCACGCCAATCCCCTCCACCCCCAGGTCCCTCGACCTCCTCCTCGGGGATTGGGTCTCCTTCTGTGAACCACGGTCGGCTCCCGGTCCCTCCTCCACCGATTCCCCCGTCCCTCTTCCGACGTCCATCATGACCGGTACTCCCCCGACCCCGGCTCCCCTCCGTCCTCTACCCCCCTCGCGGCCGCCCCAGACCCCCACACCTACCACTCCCATCCCGACTAACACGGAACGGCTGGGAAAGAGAGAGGGAAGTGCCGGGGAGGTCGGAAGGGGTCCCGGGGGTGCTCTGTGGGGGTCGGGGTCTAGTCGGACGTCCAGACCTGCACCGACCCCGTCCTAACCCCGGACCCGAGGGCGGTGAGCCCTGTACGGGTCGACGGGGTCGGAAACGGTGCTGGGGCTACGGGTGATTGACCGGGCTCACACCGGCCGGGCCCGGGAAAAGGGTGCCTGTGACGGTCCGGACGGGCCGAAGTCCTGCCTGCGGACACAAACGCAGGACACAAGAACCGACGGAACGAGGACGGACCGGAGGACAAAAGTCTTCCTGGGACCACCCGAGCCCCAGTCTGCGGGGACAGACCGGTCGGGACCCCTCCGCTCCCCTGTAGGGGCGGCCCGGAGGACGAGACGAGGGCGGGGGAGAAGGGGCAGAGGGCGGAAACCGAGGGGCAGGAAGGGGGAGTGGGGGGAGGGTCACTTTCCGAGACCGGGGCCCAGGAACACCCGTGTCCGAGGGTCTCTCCCCCGACCCCAAAGTCCCGGACCCACTCGCGTAGCACGGGACGGGGGTGAGGGGTGGGGCTCCTTCACTCGCACTCTTGGTCCCGAAGCCCGCTAGACCCTACGTCCTGGGCGACGGCCCTCCGCACCGGTGGTCGGTCGGGACCCGGTCCCGCGTACCAGGTCCCCGTGGTACCCGGATCCTGTTCGTCGGAGCCCGGACCGGGTCCTCCCAGGGACTGGGAAGAAGGGCTCGTGGATGAAGTACGGTCCGGACGATCAGACACAGGGTCGGAACGTCGGCGGGACCCCCACACGCATGGAGGGTCTCCACCTCACACCGACTGGGTCCAGACTCGTCACGACCGGAACGGGGTGACGGAACATTGCTCTGTGACTCACGTCGTCTTGCGCCACACGAGAGAAATTCTCTGTAACCCTCCGCCGTCTCCGACTCCGACCCAAGAGACCACGAGGAGCTCTCCAAAGACTTTACCCTCTTCGGAACTCCCCACGATCCCTTGTGACTCGGCTCCTGGGGGTCTCACAGAAGGACCTACGCCACGCGAGACACTACCGGACACTTCGCCCCGAGGTGCCGGGACGGGAAGCCACTCCCCGGACCCACCTTCGACCCAGTCTCTACCCCCGAAGGGTCACACGACCCCCAGGTCGACTCCGACCCCGAGGAGCCGTCGACTCCCGGAGAGAAGAAAACGGCAACGATCCCGACACGAGACCCCCACAGACCGGAGGTCCCAGTAGGGACCCGACGACACCGGCTTGAGTGACAGTACACTCCTTGACTCGAAACGAGGGGCTCTCACGGGACCCCAGGCGTCGTGTCGGTCCCGGGGACATCCTCGAGTCACTCTCGAACACTCGTCCACTCGCCCGAAGGTTCCTCTGCCCCGAACGTCTCCGCGTCCTCCCGGTCCTCCCTCAGGACGCCTCCACCGTGGGTGTCCGTCTCCGGACCACCACCACGTCCTACCACGCCCCTGTCTGAGTGGCACCCGCGTCTCTCGGTCTCCGTCCCAGACCCCCACACTAAGTCATTATCGTCCTCCCGTCAAGGAGCTCCCGAGTCGGCCATTTCTTAAGTGGAGGTCACGTCCGCTGTGTCCTCTACACCAACCTAGGGGCCCAGCCCTTTTAGGGGACCTCTTCCTTCACCGTTGGTGAGGTCATAAGAACGGACCTCTTAGGGTACCTATCTCCTCCGACCACCCGATGTCAGGCACCCCGACGTCTTTCAGCGGAGTTACGTCGTGTGTCCACTCCGGACTCTTCTCCTCCTACCTTTACCGCCCCCCGGAAGGAAGGCATTCGTACGGCACAAAGGGAGCCGCACTAAACCGGCTCCGTCTGTCCTGACTAAGTCGAAAGTGGTGCACCCCTCACCCCCACCGCACCCCCGGGACCCTACGGTCGTCCCCTGACCGAGACCCATCTACGAGGGGTCAGGACCAGTGGGGTCCACCGAAGTCAATGGACCCGGGTCCACGACGGTCGAGTGGCGGGCACCGTCAGGAGAACGGGGGCCGGTCCCTAAGACCCCTCAAAGGTGACGGAGTGGGAGTGGAACGCGAACTGAGACACTGTACGGACCTAGACCCTAGCGTCTCTGGGGGAGTAGGGAGACCACTGAGGCTCCTGGTCACGGGTGGAGTTCGGGTGGACGGGACCCCAGGGACGGGAACGGACGGAACTCCGGAGACGAGTCCGGCACGGGAGGCGGGTCTACGGTCGGGGGCAAGTAGACCAACCTAGAGAATTCCGTCTTCCCCCAGCCGTACGGGAAGACACTGACGACCCACGACAGGTCGAGAGAGCCCTGCAGACATGGACGGGACCTACACCCCCTCAGAGGACCTGCACGGCGAAACAGACCGTGCCTACCACCGCAACGGGACAGCTTGTCGAGGACAGAGAGAGGAGGAGACAGAGAGGAGGAGAGACCAAAATCGTGAACCTTAGCTCCCTAAGAGGAGACTTGGTCGTGACGGCGGACGGGTAGGGTAGTGTCTACCTTATCTAGAATCTGGGCACCAGTGATGAACAGACTGTTAATACAAAAATTGAAGATTTTTCCGAAACTGGCTGGAAGGGGAAGGAACTTCCGGTCGGGACAGGACGGACCTGGGACCTCCGGGGAAGGGAGGGCCGGTCGACGACCCCGGAGACAGGGGGGTCCTGGACGGGTCACTGGACCCGTCGGACCACCCGGACCCCTCCTCGACTGGTCCGCGACGGTGCACACCGGGGGCACAGTGGGCCTGGGAGGGCACGTCCGGACGAGGACCGTTGCACGACGTCGAGTCAGGGGCACCCACTTCACTCTGGTCTGGACCTTTGCTGGGTGTACAGGAGAGAGGTGTGACGCCTGCAGTGAGTCCCAGGACTAGATGGACTGTCACACCCACTCGGACCCTCCGCAATAGGCCTCACTTCCCTGGGGCTACACTTCCTGGTGTGCACTAAATGAGGCAAACACATTTTGCAGGTCTTGTCCGTTTAGGTGACTCTGTCTCTCGTCTAAGTGGCAACGGTTCCGAACCCCGTCCCCCTACCCGTCACGGACGACTGTCCGCACCCCATGGAAATCCCGCACTACCTTTACAAGACCTTAACCACCACCACTACTGATGTGCTGTGACACTCGCATGATTTTTTTTGTGGCTTCGCACGTGAAAGTCTATCGATTTTCCCCCTTGTAGTGCAATCCACTTAAAATAGAGGTAATTTTTTTTTTTTTAAATTTGTCGAGGGGACGGGATGTGTCGGACCGAACTCGTCCGAGTGTCAATCAGACCGTTTATCCTAATTGGGCCGAGACCGGGTCCCGAGGTCGTCCGTCCCCGAACCAGGTGAGAACGTCCTCTTTCACTTCGTCGTGGACGAGCGACAGCCCTGCGGCCCGGGTCGTCCACGCCCTCGTGTCCATCCGTAGGAACGGAGACCAGACGCACCTATCCCCTGACTACCGGAGCCCCGTCCAGCTATGGACGTGTGTCTCCGGGGAGGGGACGAGGCCCTGGGGATAGGGGGACGCCGCACCCCGGACACAAGAGACAAACCCTAGACAGCCACGGAGGGGGCGAAACCAGGGTCTCTGGTCCGCCGTCCCACGGGGTCCCCGGACCCATGTCTCGGCCCGCCCGTGAACCCGTCGGGGACAACACGAGACGGGGGGTCCAGGGACGTCCCCGAGTCGCAGCGGTACCCCAGTCTACCTCGTTTCTCCCGCGGGCGAACCACCGGAGACTTCACACAGGGGACGGACCAGACAGGGACGGGTATAAAAAGAAAAATGCAGCCGGAACGACCCAGACCACTCCTCCCCGACGGACCGTGAGTGTGGGTAGACCGGGACCCGCAAAAATGACTTGACTTCAGATTAACTAAATGACACAACACAATTAAAGAAGACATGTCGGTTCACCGAGAATATGGAGACATATATGAGAAATCAGTGAACCCGTACAGGCTGAGACGTTGGGACACCTGACATCAGGCGTTCCGAGGAGACAGGCACCTTCAGAGGTCCGGTCTTATGACCTCACCCATCGGCAAGGCAAGAGGTCCCCTAGCAGGGTTGGGTCGCTAGCTTCGACCCAGAGAATGTAACGTTCGTCTAAGAAATGGGTGACTCGGTGTCCCTTCGGACGGCGTAGGCATAAGAAAAAGTGCAGGAGAACGACATACCAAATCGTGTCCTATAACTCATCTCAAAGGACACGACATGTCGTCCTGGACGAGCAGACTGAAACCCGCAGGCACGGGCCGGACCTCTTCCACAGCGGTCCCCGGAGGGCCGGAGGTTCCACGACCGACCGAGAGCCCTCCTCCGGACACCCGGCGACGAAGGAGACTGGCACCCTTACCGACCGTACTACGACGGTCCACCTCTGCAGGGACCCGGGACCCCCGCTGGGAGTCCGGTCGAGGGGGCCGGAGACGGGGGTCGGGGAGGGTCTCCGACACCTCGACACGACACGCCAGGTCCCTCTCCCTGACTTCAGTCGGCGACCCGTCCCTCCCCACCCCACCGACTCCGACGGGCGACCGGGCGTCGGTACGGGTCTCGGGGAGTTCCCTCGACCCCGGGCCACGTCTGGGGTCCGACCTTCCGTGGAGTCGGGGCGTCCTCCGAGTCGGGACCTCTCCTCCCAAAGGGCGCCCAGGAGACAGGGGCACCCAGGGACGAGGGAGGGGCCCTCGACTCGTCCACGAATTCAACCCCCACGTCCGCGGGTACAGGACTGTGGGCCGACGGGGCCTGTACGCCACGACCGGAGACGACGGAAGACAGACCCCTTCGGCGCGACGACCCCAACCACCCCGACACCGTCCCCGCGACTCGAGGGGCGCCGACCCCGGAAGGTCGACGGGAGGGCCCGACCCGCAGACCCGGCAAGAGCACCTTCCCCTGGGGACGTAGGTCCTCGATTAGGACGGTGGGAGTCCAGTGACAGCGGTACCGTACCGGGTCCACCCCTGTGCCCCCTCCCCTCCTCACGCACGAGCCGGGAGCGGGACGACACTACCGGTGCGTCACTGACGGTCGTACCGGACGGACGGCGTGGGGAGTTTCGGGACGGGTGTCAGAAGTAGCAGGCAGGAGTGTCTGCCCCGGGTCCGAGTCTCTCTACGAGGGTCTGTGTGTCCGCTCGTCCTCCCCCCTGGTCCGGATCTCCGAGAGTCTGGGAGCGCCGACCCCGGGAGGAGACCGGATCGGACGACAACGGCTCCACCCAAGACCCTCCGCGGAACAACGATCACGGACCGAAGTCTTTGTAAGACCTTTACGCGACGACTGACGGGCGGAGGTCTAACGGGACACACATCTCTTTACTCCCGAGGTTCAGTGGGACACCCTTCTTCAGGAGAGTTCACAGGTTGTTTGGTGACCCTCCTAGTCCTGGGACTTGTACCTGGGAGGGCCCCTAGGGTCTCAGGACAGTCTCGGGGGCACCCACGGGTCGTGTCACCCTCGTAGGTCCCTGAGTCCGTTCCGACGAGCCCTCCCCTCGAAGGAAGGTCTGGGTCCTCTTGTCGGTCGTCGTCGAGGTACACCTTACTCGAAGGTCACTTGGGCAAAGTGTCTACTTGTTTGACTCCGTTTCGTTCCGACTCTCTACACGGGTCACCGTGTGTCGAACGTCACCCCTTCGGTCCCACCCTTGGCCGCGTCCGAGGGTTCGAACACGAGACGACCCTCCCCGTCTGAGACCTGTCTTCGGACCCAGACCCCACTACTTTCCCTTGGCAAGGAAAGGGGAACCGGGTGCCTCTTGCACGGACCGGAGCCCCAAGCTCACTCCGACGTGGAGTCGCAGAGTGTAGGAGAGACCCGGGGTCCAAGGGTAGTCAGTCTGCTAGTGACCGTGGGCGTTTCAATACCCCCACCACCACAACTGGACGTACTCCGTCAGCCTCGGGGTCCGACCTCCGACACACACTGCTCCGCAAGGACCCCAACATCGGGCCGTCCCGTTCCCCACGGGCACACCCGTGTCCCCCAAGGTCGGTGTCAGTTTCGGAGGGGACACGTGAATCCCAACCTCGACGACCTCTCGTCTCTCGTCTTGGGGGTGTACGACGCCCTCCGATACCAAGAAGCACGCCGGTTCCTGGGTCGTGTCCCTAAACACCGGCTCTTCCGGGCCTTGACGGGTTACTCTGGTCGCACTGGGACTGCACGACTACTACGGTCACCCGAAAAACCTTCCCCTGTCGCACCCCAGGGGGCCGTCCTGGGGACGGGGTCCATCTCCGGCGTGTAGGACGCCGACCCTGGACGAAACCGACAGGGGAACGTGACCGAGAAACCCCCTTGACCCCCCGACGCAGAGCGACGGTCCGGCCGGGTCTTTATCGGTACTGGAAGACGTGGGTCGAACCGTCGCGGGCCCGACTCTCCGGATGCACGCGGGCCGGCTCAGGAACGTCCCACCGACCCGACCAATAAAACCTGCACCGGAGGGCTCCGGTCCAGTCGCGAGAAAGGGCGCCAAGGCCGTCCGGGGAGACTGCACGCAGGTGGTCCCGGAACCGGTTCCCGGGGCCGGTGGAGGTACTAGAGCGCGGGGGAAGGACGGACGGACTGGGGGTCACCGGAACGCGAGACCCGTGTACCGCCCCCACCCCATCCCCCTTGACCCGTCCGAGGCCCACTGCCCCGGAGGATCTCGGGGTTTCAGACGACTCCGACCCGGAGTCCAAAGAGAGACCCCGGACCAACCTCCTCTTTTATGTGTCTGCACAGGTGGGACTCGACCGGCCCTTACGACCGAGTCGGGGAGTCTCGACGGGACGCTCCGGACTCGGAGCCAAAGGACTAGGTCTACTACCCCCCGACCCACGGAAGGTCGCGGTCAAACCCCAACTTGCACCCCTCCAGGGGCACTGTTCCCGGGGCACACCCGGGTCATACACCTTCCCCGGAGGCCGGAAGAGGAGGAAATACCCCGACCTGGGACCCGGGTCCCAACCCTGCACGTACCCTCCATTCTCCTCCCCACTCGACCCGTCACCGACTCCCACCGGACCCCCACGACCCCCCGGGTACCTGGACCCAAGTCGACCCGACGTTGGAGGACAGATCACTGGGTCCGTCCCCCAGGACGAGACCGGTCCGAGGACCCACACCCCCACCTGGCTTCACTGGTAGTGTGGGACTACGAGGTTCTAGGTGAACTGGGACCCGGGGGCTGGAGGGACCACCCACGTCTCCCAAGTCCACCCGTGTCCCCTGACCTCCGGGACGGACTCCCACGACCCCCCTCGGCTGGGACGAGGGGGAACCCTCCCTCTCACGGACGACCCACGACCGACAAAGAGTCTCGGGGAGAGGAGACGAGTCTGAGAGGACGGGTGGGAGTCCCTGGGACAGGGGAGTGACAGGGGTCCTCAATCGGTATCGGGGAAGAGGTGCCTCTCCCCCACCCCCGGTAGCGGGTCAAACTAGTCCTAGGTAGGGCGTCCCACCCGAAACGACCTTGGGTCAGCACACGCGTGAGGCGGGGGCGGGCCGTCCGGCGGACCGACGAGACACCCAAGACACGCCAAGACAAAAGAGCAGGACGCGGACCGACGACCGAGTCTTCCGGGTCTCTCCCCTCCTCTACCCGGGTCCCGTGGGTCGTCGGTCCCCTCCTCCTGAAGACACGGCACCCGTGAGCACGTCCGGAACAGGGGAACGGTCGACTCCTGGGGACACCCCAGAGGTCGACTAGGACCACCCGTTTCCCGTCGGAGGAGAGCCCGTCACTACGGACAATCCGGTGTACCTGGCAGACACTCCGGGGCAGAGGGTGGGTACAAGAGACTCCGGGGTCGCACCCTCGGGTCTCCAGGGAGACGGACAACTCCCAGGGTCGCTACACGAGCACTTTATCCTCCCCGACCCCGAGACGGACCCCTCGCGAATCGAGAGCCCTCCGGTCCTAGTCCCCGGAGGAGCCCCGGAGGCACAAGGACCGTCCCCGAACGCGACCACCCCCCCGCCGCACTCCCGGAGAGTCCCCGGTAGTCACAGTTCACCTAGGCACTTTGAGGTACGGGAAGGGCCTCAGTCCGGGTAAGACCCGTAGCCGGAAATCCCCGGAACCTCTGTCCCACCGTACCACGGTCCTCAGCCACGGTCGGGGTGCCCCGGGTCCTCCTCGTACGGTCCCGACACCCACGTCCAGATTGAGGCTCGCGTCCCGTCCGAACTTCAAGGCAAGGAGGACAGATCTTAGGGTCACACTACCCGAGACGTAGGGTCTATTGGTCTGGGGTGGGGACGGCCCCGACCCCCGCGAGAGGGTCGTCTCTCGGACCCCCGGACCGTCCTGGATGTCTTGTGGTGAGGGTCGGCGGGTCCAGTCGGGTCGACGGACACACTTATGTCTACAGTTCCAGGGGCCGCCCACCCTCCGGACCCGGGTCTTGCCACCTGTGGGGTACAGACACACCCCCTGGGTCCGTCGCAGCCCGGTCTCCCGACCCCCCAACGACTTCTCCCGAAACCCCCAACCGGCTCCGTGACCCATCAGTGCTACCCGACTTGGACCCACTGTCCGGGAACCCCTTCCCGGAGGCAGACCCCACCGCCGACCACCCCTGGTCGCCCCTGGATCGCTACCCCGTTCCTCCCCCTCCAATGCCCGCCGGCTTACACACCGTCTCCCATCCTTGACGGGTGTAACGCGCGGCCCTCCCCACGTTCGTCTCGTACCGGAGGGAGACGGGGGTTCTTCATGTCCGGACCCCCGACCCACTCGGACTTTATGTGTGGGGTGGGGTCGGGACACCCAAGGTGGGGAGGACTACAGTGGTTCTGACCCCGTTGTAGGACCACCCCCTCCCCGCTCACTGGGACTGGGACCCTTCGTCCTTGTCGGGAAGGGGGTGCCCGCCCCCAAGGGTGAAGGAATCACGAAAACATCGGCCGGGGTCCGGACCCACCCACCCGATCGGACGGACAACCGAAAGAGGGGGTGAAGGAACACCTCCTTTGTCCTGCCGTCCTCCTCGACTCGTGACTCGAGTCTCCCCCGAGACCCGTTTGGACCGACGGGGGACTCATCCGAGTCCCCAAGGACCCCCTGAAGAATCCACCCCCCGTCTGACGTCTCCCGACCCGACAAAGAGACCTCCACGTCACTCGAGGGGAGACGTTCCTTTCCCGGGGTCCTCGGGGAAAGGTCGGATGTCGTCCGTCACTCCTCTGTCCGGTCTCTGGACCCTTCGGGGGTCCGACACAGAGTCTCGCGGGTGGGACGGTCGGCGTCCGGGTCCGACCCGGAGACTGGGGAGGGGTGACGAGACGACGGCGGGTGGACGGGGCGGACAGAGGAAGTCGAGACGGACGGTCGCCAATGTCCCGGGACCCCTGACAGGACGGGGGTCACCCGGGGTCTCGGACCGGGTGCCCCCTCCCCAAGAGAACGGGAGAAGGGCTCTGACCCCACGGGCGGCACTTGAGGCTGAACACAGGACGGTGGGTGGGGGTGGAGGGACGAACCGGAGGCCCTGACGGGACCCTCGGGCCTAGGAAGGCCCCGACGGGGACGGACTCGGGGGCGGAGGACCCGGCCGCCCGCCAGGGTCCCGGAAACTGCACCCCTCCCGCCCTCCGGTCCGGACCCTATTTCGACCCGACCCCCGCGCCGGAGACGTCCGGAGGTCCTGAGTCCTGCGTCCTGTCGCTCACTCACAGACCCCGAGGGCCGTCCGAGTCCACCCACCCCGGACCCTACACCCGTGGCACCCCCGTCTCGGGTTCTCTGGTGCCCGGAGAGCCAGGGGTCCGGAAGGACGAGTACGAATACCGAGTCACCCCTCGGAGTCACCAAAGGAGGCAGGTTACCCCGCTCCCCCGGAACAGGAAGGTCCGGCACACTATAACGACACGCGGGACCCGGAGACCCCGCACCGTGGGGACGGAGTCACCATGTCCCACTCCCACTCGCCCTGGCGACCAGCGTGTCAGCCGTCTCTCTGTCCCAGTGTCACGTCTCGTTCCGGGGTCCCGGTCACCCCCCCCCGCCACATGTCGGACCAAGAAGACGGGAAACTCATCACTAGCTCTGGGGGACGTGGGCACAGGAGAGAACAATCTGCTCCCAGTGCTGTGTCACTGGTGTACCAACCAGTGCACAGTGGTACGACCCCTCACTTTCCTCCGCCGTCAGGAACGGTCGACCCCACTCCCCCCGACAGACCCCAGCGGGTCAGTCGTCCACGGGATCCCCCACGAGACCCCGACCGCTGTCGGACTGGGTGCACGCAGACACCAACCACACCGACAATTACGTCTAACCCTGAGACTCGGAGTGTCACTGGTCGACCCGGAACAGGTCGGGGGAACATGGTTTGTCTAGTCCCTCCGCCTTGGGGGTCGGGCCTTCACTCCTGGAGGACCGGAAGCTGAGGTCGATAGAATGCCGAAGGAGTCTTTCGTCCAAGAGCTGTCCGCCATTGATGGCAGCAATTACAAATGACAACTACTCACCGTCGAATCTGACAGTCGGGAATAATGGAACCCAAAATTATTGGGGGACTCCCCAACCACGATTAACACAACTCGGGCTCTCGACGACCCGAGACTCAACTGCGCCTCGACGACTACGACTACGACCGACGACCCGGTGACGACGCCAACGTGACTTCCGGAACAGACACAATCGTGCGGGGGCCCGGGTCCGAGGGTTGGCACTCCAAAGGTTCTGAGTGACCCCACTTCTCTTCCTTGGGTACAGAGTCGAGACGAGACGCAGAGACAGACCGGAGGCACACCTTACCCCGTGCGTCAGAAGGAGTCCACCCCCCACACATCCCACTTCCGCTCCCGCTACCACCACCACCTTTACAGGACCTGACCGTTCGTCACGCTCTGTCCCGCACGACAAGAACACCCCGAGTTCCCCCAGACCGCACAGGGGAGAACCCCTGGACACGGCACGCACACGCAGGACTCAGAGACACGTTTCCGGCGCGGGCGACCCTCCGGAGCACAGGGGGTGGGGTGGTCGCAGGAAAGACAGATTGAGTCAGGTGACGGACCGACACACAGGACGGTGACTGGGGGTGGGGTGGACCCCAGTACCTCCAAACGAGTGAGAACTGGGGGGTCACAGGTGGGGGCCTCCGGTCCCCCGTCAACATCCCCCCACCACGAGGGGGCCACATTCGGTCCCCTCCCCGCCGACCCGGCAACCGGACACACCAGGTCCACCCTGGACCATCGGGTCACTGTCCATCGTGACACTTTTACGGTGTAAGATTGGGACGTCCACTGTCGGACCCTTTGACTCCGTGACCCCCTCACTCCAGAGAAACGTCACTGGGGTCCGAGTCATTACGGTGGACGTACCCAAACCCCCCCGTGAGGGTCGGGGAGACCCGTCGGTGTCATAATAGGTCGGGTGGACACGACCCGTCAGACCCTCCACCGAAGAGTCCCACCCCCGACCCCACGTCTCCCCACCGGTCTACGGGGTAGCCCCACCGCCACCCCGTCCTCTCCCGTCCCGTCCGAAAAACGTAGATGACCACTGAAGAAGGGAACACAGGGGTTCGAGTCGGACCGTGCGTCGTCACCTCCTCCTACGAGTCACCTGTAAACACTTAACCCACTTACTTACTACTTGCCCACGACCGAGGGGACAGGGGGAACCTCCTCAGGACTCCAGGGCCCACCCCCGTCCCCTCCGACGTCCGTCCTGGACCCGTGGTCCGACCCGAGTCTCGGTCCCGACTCCGGAGTCCAACCCCTCCCCCAGGACCAGTCGCTGCCCGCTTGCCACCCCGAAGCCCGTCTCCGTCCGTCGGGGTCTCGTGTCAGGGGGCGCACGCCCGGGGACCCTACTCGACGCCGGTCCACAGTGGCACACCGCCGTGTCCGTCTGACGGACCCGTCGACCTCGACGGAGAAGTTGCACGGTGACTGGGACGTGCACGGGGGCGGCACCCGGGGGTCGTCCTTCGCGACTGGTCGTACGTCCTCTCCCCCGACCGAGGCCACCCCCGGGTGCGACACCACCCGTCTCCACTGTGGACGTCCCGAGGACCGTCAGGACGAAGAGGACGACGGGACAGGGGACCAGTCTCGACGACGGACGACCGGTGTCTCCGGGGCAAAAGGTCGGTAATCACGGGTACCCGGGAACAGGGCCGGCCCGTCCCGAACAGTATGGAAAAAGGCTACTCCTCGCCCCCGGGGGGTCCCCACCCACCAGGGTCTGTCGCAGTCCGAGTTGGGGTCTAGGGCACCCGTATAGCCGGGAGACGGACAGGAGACGGGAGAGGAGAGCGCGACGCGGGAAGTCCCCTCCGAGGTCCGGGGCGTTCCACTCCGGTCCGGTCGACTCCGGTTCCACCCCTCCCGGTCCCGGGGCCCTCGGGTCGACACCCCTCCGGTTTGGGGAGTGGACCCACGGACGGGCCACCACGGTAACTCTGGTCCCTCCGAAGTCCACCCGGACCACCTGAACCCCACCGGTGCCCCAAGTCTTCTGGGCTCCACGGGCCAGACCGAGTGGACCGACGGACGAGACACGGGTGGTGACCACTGCCGGTCCGGTCCCGGGTCGTCGGAGCGGGTGTGGGTGGACGGACGAGGACTCAGGTGTCACCGTGACACCGGACGGGCCCGGCACGACCCCCGACTACCGTACACCCACGGCCGGTGAACCCAACCGTTCGCACGTGGTTCAGGTACTCCGTGACAATTTGGGCCACACCACTCCCGCCGGGAAACGTCGCAGACCCCCGTCACACAAACGTCGGGAGAAGAATAGGGGTCTAGGACCGTCTCTTGTCCACGGAAGGGGCCCACCTTTGAGTTCGGACGAGGATTGTCGAGACGAAGGTCCAGTCTCGGACCCGTGGAGAACTGGCCGAACCTCGACCGTGGTGACCTTTCACCGAAGGGAAGGACCGTCACAGTGGTGAATGTCTCCTCCAGAGTTCGAGACCTCTGTCGTTCACTGTCGGGGTCCAGCGTGTCCCTCAGTCCCGTCGACCAACTCGGGACTACTACTCGAAGGTCTATACTCGACGTACGGACAGCGGGAGGGACCGGTCAAGAAGGTCCTTCGGAAGGGACTGGTGGGCTAGGAGATAAGACGGGAGGTGTCGCGGACGAGACGTCCCACGGAGGACGACCCCGGGTAGGTCCTCCGGGATCTTCCTCGCCTACGTATTGAGCCCCTCGACGGGTCGTACCTTCCACGACGGTTTCTCGTAGCTCGGGGGGTCGGGGGGCGGGGCAGTGGTCTCCACACGTTCGACCACTACTCTGCCGCGCCCACTGGAGACTCCAAGGAGACCTGAAGTCCCCGACGCTAGGACACTACCAAAGACCTACTACGGGTCTAGACCTCGAGACGGGTCCTGCAACCCAGTAAACAAGGAAGGTGTTGTTCACCCCCCGGAGGATCACGGTCCGGGACACGCCTCCTCCGCCCACCTCAACTCGGGGAGGAAGTCCTGTGTGCAAGGGGCCCCCCACCCCTTTGACGAGACTTCCCGGACACCGACGTCTCTCCCGTCCGTCGACTTGAACCAGTCACTCCCCCGGCCTGGGAGCCACGACACCCGTGTCCTCGTCTCCCGAGACCCCTCTGAGGGGTCCCCACCCACACCCGAGCCGGACAACCCAGGGGAGGGGCGGGGATTCGTCGTTCACCTGAACCCTAACAGACCCTCCTAAGGTCCTTGCCGAGGACGGGACTATTTTTATCTGAAGAGGCTTCCCGAACCCTACTACGGTCCGGTCGTCCACGGGGGGTCCGGACCGGTCTCGCCCACGGGGGTCACTCCCCCCCCTGTCCCCACGATCAAACGCCGGAGTCGTCGGACCACCCGAGACCCAGGACCCACGTCCAGGTGTTTCGACTACCCTGGAGAATCGAACATACCTACCCCTACGTCGCACTGCACCGTCCTCTCGTCGAACGGGTCCCCAGGAGAGAGGTCTCCCACTCCCAGAGACCTCCAGTCGTTTTGAGTCGAGCTGAAACCAAGAAGACGAACAGCCGACACACTGAGCCCGACTTAGGGAGCTGGGGAGACTCGACGATAAAATAATTATGTCGTACCGGCTACCCGAGACGAGTACCGCACGTCGTGGGTGGTGCCACAGACTCCCCTGTCTGCGAGTCCTTCGACAGGTCTACCCTATGACCACCCCGGGACTCCCGGGTCTCGACCGGACATCCTTCTCCGACGACCTTCGACCCTGGATTCTCGTGACCTTACCCGTAGGACCCGACTCGGGTGGAACCAAGACCCACCTCCTCGGGAACGGGGCCCCGAGGACTCGACCACCGTCCCTGGACCGAACCGACCCCGCCCCGAGGCCGGGCGGAAAGACGAGACGTGTGCCGACAGGAGAGGAACGGAGACGGACGAGCGGACCGTCCCCACCCCCTCACACCCAGGGACCCGGACCGACTGTGAGACCCATACACACACCCCTCTCGGACCCTGGGCCGGGACGAGACCCGACCCGGGGGCCGGTCAAGGAGGGTGGGGCGGGGACGCCGCGACTGGCTACTAACGTCCCCGGTCCGACCGACCGACCCTCGACCCGGGTCTCGGCCCAAGGGTCGCTCCGTCCCGGAGACCCCTGGGACACACGACCCCCGAGATGGGTGGGACGAGGTGGGGGAAGGCACCCGGGGACTCGACCGGCCCCGTCCATGTGCCAACGGACGCCACGCATCGACACGCGAGAGTCCCGAGTGTCAGACCCCTCACGCACACAAGGACTCGACCACAAAGGTCCTCCACTTCGGTCGTGGGACGACCCCCAAGTCCGGACCCGGGTCCCCTCCCAAAGGGTAGTGTCTCCCGGAGGACCCCTCCCCCGCAGACATGACTCGTGACCTCCTACTCGTCCCCACCTCTGGGAGGGACCCACTATCGACGGAGGAGCTCACAGGGGGACGGACAAAGGGGTGGACGTATGACCCCTTCTCCCTCGCTGGCGTCGTGGGGGTCCCCACACAGCTCCTAAGTCACTCCCTGTGTCATCCACGAGTCGTTCATCTCTCCAGGACCGCAAACTCCGACCCCTCGACCCGTCCAGAGACTCGTCCCGGTCTGGTCCACAGGCAGTGGTAGGAAGTAGGACACCCGCAGTCGAAGACCTCGGGTGGACCCGGTGCCCGTGGGAGGAAAGGTAAGGGTTTCCTTCGAGCGGGAGGCCTGGACGTGGCTCAAGGGGCGGCCCCGGGCCGAGGTCGAGTCGAGGAGGCCTGGACCCCGTCGCGGGCGAGGGACGACCCCCTCGGCGACCTCCCAAGTCCCGTGCCGCCCTCCTTCCGCCCCACGCGCCCGTCGCGGGGGCGGGAACGCAAAGGGGAAGGAGGCGGCCGCGAAGGAGAGGGCCGGGTCGGGAGAAACAAACGGGGCCGCACGCCCAACCGGACACCAATATAAATCCGCCGTCCACACCCTCAGTGATGGTCGTCCCAGCGGACGACCAGTGCCGGTGCGGCGGGTGCACTACGGGCCCGCGATATTTATCGGGGGGGCGTCGGGCCGGCGGCCCGCAGGCGCCCCTCCGGCCGTGCGGGGCGCGCGTGACTCAGAGCCGGCGGCGCGGGCCGGGACAGGCCAGGGCGCGCTTACCTCCGTCGCCGTCCTGAGACCGGGCGGCCACTCGGCTCCGGCGCTCCCGCCCCCCGCAGGACCCTCCTGGGGTCGGGGCGAGGCCCTCCCTCGGCACGGGAACCTTGCTCCGGGAGGGTGTGGGATGCCACGCGCGACGCCCTGTCCCCCAGAGGCGGGTGGCGGGGTGGGCGCGGGAGGGCCGGCCAGAACCCGTGCCACGAGGGTGCGTTGGGGAGGAATCGAGAGAACCCTGGGGGTACTTGGGACCGGGACGTCGGAAGGGGGTACAGTCTCTCCTAGGGCCCAGGTGCCTCCGACCGTGAGACCTTCGGGAGACCTCAGTTTGAGGTCGAGGAGTCATTCGACACGGTGGCCCTAAACTCGGACCCTTGAGAGTGCCCCTCGAGAAGGGCCCGGACCGGACGAGTCCCGGGACCTTCCAGGGGGTCGGGCGGGACCGGACAAATGAGCTGACACCTGTCCCCGGTCCGCCCCCGGAGAGGATTCCCAAGACCTTTCCTCCTGACAGTCCCTGTATCGTCTCTCGAATCTCGGAGCTCGCCCCGTCGCCCCGTCGACCCCGGGGTCCTACCGCCACACCCCGGTCACCGTCCTTCCGTCTCCCTCCCCGGAGCCCGAAGGTCCTCCCGAGGACAAAGGGTCCCACCTCCACTCCCACCCGCACTCCCCATGACCGACCACCTGAACCGAGTCGGGACGGACCCCTGAACGAACCACTGGAGTTCCACCCCCACCACACCAATCCTTCCCCCCGAGACGGGGTCCCCCACCGGCGTCCGGACCAATTCGGGCCACCCTGTCGGACCCCCGTCGTTCTTCCCAAAGTGACAAAGGGAGAGTGGACCCCCACTCCCGGGATCTACAACTCCTCTGTTCACCCCACAGACCGTTCTGGGGTCGGGTCGACCCGTCACTAGAACCAGGTCGGAGTCGGGTCTGGGACTGGGGTAAGGTAGATCCCGGGACTAGGAACGGGGGTCGGTCGGACTGGGGTCCGGGGAAGTACGTCCACTGTCCAAAGTGTACCCGTCCTGACCGCACCGAGAGGTCCCTGCGACCGTCCTCTCAGTCCGGCAGACGGGAACGGGTGCCCCAGAGGGGTCCACAGGTCGTCCACCCCTCCACCACCCAACCCGGGAATCCTCTCCGGACAGCAGGACACCAAAGGGACCCGGGGAAGGGAGGGAAGGGAGACATTTGTACGTACGCACCCCTGGAGGGTGTCGGGGTCCTCCCGTCCAAAAGCACACGACAAGTTCCGCGGACCGCCGACTGAGAAAGGAACGGGCGTGAGGCTCGCCTTCGGACGAGACCCTACCACACGTCAGGGAAGAGGGACGGAAACTGGGGGAGGGACCCCTGGGGGTGCATTGGAAGGACTTGACCCGTTCCCCGTCTCGCACTCGGACCTCGTCGGCACCTCGGCGGGCGGAGGGGGTGGGGCGGCACAGGCCCAGGGTCGACGTCCGGACCAAACGTGGACCCGACTCCGAGGTCCCCGGGTCGGCCGGACCACCCGTCGACCCCTTCCCCCACGACCCGCCCCGTCTCCATTCTCCACAACCCACCCACCTACTTCCTGGACGGGTCATTCGTCCACACCTAAGACTGCCGCCCCGGTCCGACTCGGGTCACCTACCTCCCCAGACGACTGGTGACCCAACACGACCTCCTCGGAACCTCCGTAGAAGAGACCCGGGAGTCAAACGTCTACCCCTTTGGCTCCGATCACTGTACGAGTTCCAGAGGGTCGGACAGACACCCCCACCCTCACCCCGAGTAACGAGGACAACCCCGGGGACCGGGACCGGAAAACCCCGGATCTCTCCCTCTCTGTCCGAACGTCCACGAACTGCCGGCATAGACTCCGGGTCGTTACAGGGAGGAACTCCGGGACAGTGCCACCCTGGGGTCAGGGCCGGTGGGCACAACAGCGGTGGAACCGTTCGCGGACCGCCGGCCGGGGCCGGACACCCGAGGACACCCGACACGGACGAAGAAACTCGAGGACCCCCCGTCACCGAACAAACGAAGGTAGGACACCGGTCGGGACACCCACCCACCACCTGTCGCCGGGTCCCGTCTCCGACTGGTCTCGGAGGCCAAAGGTCCCCCCTCGGGAACTCTCTGCACATTCCACCGAGCACAGACACCCCCCCGACGGCACGGCGGGGGTGGGGGTGACACGAGACAGTGGGACCGGAGACACGACCTCGGGGAACGGGACTCCTGGCCCCGACGAGGTCTCACTAGACCCGAGTCTCTGTGGCGTCTCCGGCCTTAAGGCGCCTCCTGCCCCGACTGGCAGACCACCGCCCCCGCCCCGCAACACCTCCCCGGGCCCGAAGCCCCCCACCGAGACAGTGGTGTCTACGGAACTTTAGCACACAACCCCAAATCGTGTGAACACCAAAAGGACTCTCCCTTTGGCTCCGGACCACTCCCTCCCCGTGCTCGGCCCTGGGGAAAAGTAACGGAAGAGAGGGGAGGGGTCTGCGACGGACGGCGACTGGTCGGACCCTAAATACCTCTCCGGGAGCCCCCCGTCGGGACTCATGACGGCGCGGGTCGTAGACGTGGCACGGGCGACGACTCCGGGGGCACGGAGGCCGGAGTGGTAACGGGAGCGGGCGAGTACCGGGGGCGGCGGACCGGGCCCCGACCGAGACGCCGGACTCGGGGGGCGGGGCGAGGTCCTGAGCGGCATGGGGTTACCCCATTGCACTGCCTCCGGGGCACAGTGACGGCGGGCGACAGGCGGACGCCGGCGACGGACAGTGGGGGTGGGGTGCCGCCGGGGTAACCAAGTCAAAGTTCAAGCAAGACGGAAATTAGGAACCCCAGACCCCGGAACCTCGTCTCACCGGGAGATCGGTAGGTGGCTACGGCTCCCCCCACAGGGGCCACTGTCCGCGTCGCGACCGGTGCCGAAGTCGTCGGCCTAAGTGAAACCCGAAAAATTTCAAGAGAAACGACTCAAAAAACCACCAACAATAAAGACGAAAACGGGCGATCATTAGGAGGTCGGGAGTCTCCGTCCTCGAACCTGAACCGGACAAAATGAAGACCCCCGAGAAAACAAGACACAACATTTCACAACCCAAAAGAAAAAAATTAGTAGGTGGGCACTAGGCCCGTCGTAGGAGGGGGATGGGTTCATAAACGTGTTATAAACACGCCCCAGACCCCCGTCCAAAAAAAAAAAAAAAAATTTCGTAAAAAGAGAGAGAACCTGTTCGTGTCCCTAGAGCACGGGGAGCCCAAGACCCCCCACCACCCGGGAAGAACGCAAGTGCAGGGGTCGGGGCAGACGCCCGTCGTCGGTACCGCGCCTACTTGGCCGGCCGGGGACACCTCCAGTCGATGTTCTTGTACGCGAAGGAGTAGTGCGTGTTGGGGTGGTTGCGGTGGGAGTCGTCGAAGTAGCTCCACTCGTAGACCGTGCGGAGTACCGCTCCGACCCCCGGAGGCTCACTCTCCTCTCGAACCCTACTGTCCGGGGGACCCTCTCCGTGTGCTCTCATGCACACCCCGACCCCACACTCCCGACGTCCCCCAGTCGTCCCGCCCGTCACCCTGGACACGGTGGACTCGTCTCTGTCCACGTCTCCATCCTCCACTCTGTCCGGAGCACAGGAGTCCTGCAGGGACACCGACCACGTCAGGACTCGGGAAACGACCGGTAGACCGGAGACATGTCTCCGACTCGTCCTCCTCTTCTCCCACCACCAGGGGGGTCCTCTCCTGGCCGACGAATCTGTCGGACCTCTTTCGTCTCACCCCTGTCCCGTACTTCCGGTCGAAGTGTCGGTCGGGTCCGACGCCCTTCGGGTACCCGAGGTCCCCGAGGACCCTCGAGAGCCGTGTCCATAGACACACTCCTTCCCGACCCGTCGTCAGGTTCGGTCGGTGCCCTCTCTCACTGGTGACATGGGGCTCTTGGTCGTCCGCTCGACAGACGACGAACACCGCGGCCGTCTGCCCTGGTTTACAAACGTCTCGGACGGCAAGAGGCGCCCCGAGGACCTCCTCTGACCGGAGACGTCACGAGGAACGACAAATGTCTCGGACACTGACACACGACCCGGAAAACACTAGAGTCTGGAGGTCGACAAGGGAGACGTCGTTCTATATTCGGGGAGACTCACGAGGAGCACCAACTTGTCCCCGGGCCCGTGTCCTCCTGAAGTCGTTGACACATCTGCGATCTGATACCTCCCTCCGTCAGCCGTGGGACGACAGCCCTCCGGACCTGAGATCTGTAACTCGACCCCTGGGACACCTCCTCCCGACGGGGGACGTACCGGGTACTAACCCCAGTCCCGAGTCTTACACTCGTCTCAGTCCCGAGTCACACCCTGGTCACAGTCCTCAGTCTCACACTCGTCCCAGTCCCGAGTCACACCCTGGTCACAGTCCTCAGTCTCACACTCGTCCCAGTCCCGAGTCTCACACTGGTCCCAGTCCCGAGTCTCATACTGGTCCCAGTCCCGAGTCCCACACTGGTCCGAGTCCCGACTCACCTTGGTCCGAGTCCCGAGTCTCACCCTGGTCCGAGTCCCGAGTCACACACTGGTCCCAGTCCCGAGTCTCACCCCGTCCACCGTCGTGAGTCAGACAGTACTCCAGGCCCGGGTCGGACCAGACCCACCGTCGTGGGAGCCGACGTCCGGGTCTCCTTAGACGCCACGGGGAAACCGAGTCTCGAGACGGGGCGGGGGCGGGGCGGGGGCGAGGCGGGGACGGGGCGGGGGCGAGGCGGGGACGGGGCGGGAGACGAGGGGCGTAAGAGTCTTATCGAGACACGAGAGGAGAGACACAGGTCACAGGGGCAGCGTACTACTCGTTCCAGGTCGCCGACTAAGGAGTGACGAGGATTTTATCGACGGCCCTCGTCCACCCCCACCCACGTGCACCTGGGGTACGTCGCTTAGCGGGGGTGGGACCGCATATTTATAGGCACGCGACCGACACCTGACGGAACTAGAAAGGGGCCCATCGAACCCCGAAGGAGGACCCACGGGAGACCCGTCCACGGGTGGGAGGGGCGAGGCTCCACGGGGAGGGGAGTCTGGGACTTCCGGGGGTACGACCCAGACCGGGGCCCCACCTGGACAGGGACGTCAGGCCCGACCCTCCCGACGAGTCTCACCCTGATACGTCCCCGAGTACACACCCGAGACCACAGGAGCGGGACGGACCCCTGGGCCCTCGAACCAGACCTTCAATGACCTCACGAGACCCCAGGACTCGTAGGTTCTCCTCCCTCCAGCACAACCTTCAACCCGAGGGTCGAGACTGTGGAGTCGCCACTGCACCCACCCACCCAGTGGGACGGACGGCACCCCGTTCGAGTCCCTGTGAGCGGGGGTCTTCGTAGTCCTTCTCGACAGGGTAGGGGTGTCCAGGGACTCGGGTTTTCAGGAACTCGACGACCGCTAAGTGCAACCCGGGGTCGGAAAGACAGGGCATCTCCCGGCACCCCAGGGGACGGGTCGGGACAGAGGGAGGAGGGAGGGACGGTCCTGGACTTCTTCATGCCCCGGTGGTGGCACCACGCGCACACACTCCACTGGATGCTGTTCCGGGGCGACCTCTTCCTACCGTAGTGCCAACACCACTCCCGGCGCACACCACCCCACCACCCCACCGGCCCAGGCCCGTCCCTCCGTCCGCACACACCGGAACGACGTGTGGGTCAACGGGGGCGGCACAGACACCCGTCCGACATAGAGGTCTCGCAGCCGTGCCGGGGACCCGAGGAGAGGCAGAGCGAGCCGCAGACCCCGGAACAACGGTCCGTCGCCCACGGAGAGGCCCCACCCGACCCACGTGGACCGCCCAGGGACCCCTCCGAGAGGCCTCCGACGTCCCTCCCTGGGAACCCCGCCAAAGGAACCAGGGACCATCACCCCTGGCTGCAGGTCCGTCGTCCGGGGCACCCTACCCGGGGCACCAAGGACGGGACACCCCTCCGGGGGCTCGGTCCACTACAACTGCTTCCACCACTCTCCCCGGCCTCGGAACCCCGCCTGTCCGGACGGGGAAGGGGCGACTCACTGGGCCCCAGGAGGGCAGATCTCACCCCCACGGACTTCCCGTGGTTCACTTGCGACATTTCATTGGGCCTCGTGTCCCCAAAGGGTGCGGAGGGGACGCCGTCCTTCCCGAAATCCAATCTGTTCGTCAACGGTCCGTCTGGGCACCGGAGGTCCCCGGGAGGTCCCCACGACTTAGACTTCAGACCCTTGTCCCAGTCTACGGGCCCATGGACCGGAACCACCTGTGCACCTACGTGGGGACGACGGTTCGCCACGACTAAGACCCCACCGGGGAGCCAGGGGGCACTTACACGGGGCACCCTTCACGTGACGAAGGTCGGAACCCGGGCCGGACGAGACACGGCGACACGACCCCCGACCCCTTTGTCCGTCCGGATACAGTCGGTGCAAGTACCTGGTCCGGGGAACCCAGACACCCGGGTCTTGTCGAGTCCGACCCACTCAGGTCTTGGTGTCGCACCTGACTGCTCTCCCCCGCATCCCGAGGGCGCCGACGGGGGGGTTTTCTCGTCCCACAAGACCCTTCCGAAGGACCTCCTCTGCTACCCCTCCTCGGAACGTCCCCCTGTGAGAGACCCCGGAGACGGGGCTGGCAGTGGGAGTCCCCCGAGGACTATAGGAGGAACGAACAGTCTGACGGGGACCCGTCCGACCGGACCCGGGGCCGAGAGTGGGGTGGAAGTTCAACCCCCAGGAGTGCACGACGACGGAAGACGTCCTGACCGGCAAACTACTGCCCCGCGGGGGCGGACCGTTTCACCACCTCCTGACCGACTCGGACGACTTCTCGTTCAAGACACTACTAGGACCGTCGACGCACCGACACGTGACGCACCGGCCGGACCCCGCCACTCGGTCACCCCGTCCCGTCGACCGAACTTGAACCCCTGGAGAACCGGACCGAACGGCAGCCCACACCCACGACTCGGGTATAGTGCACTGAAGGAAGGCCCCCAACCCCCCGCCTTCAGGAAGGGTTTCAGACTGGGACGAGGGGTGACGACACCGACCCTGAAACACGTCCTTCCTCGACTGTCGGGACGGGGAGGGGTCTGTGTTTCTGGGGTGTGGACGGTCGATCAGTACCCTTTGTACTTGCACTAAACATTGGCTCTCAGTTCGAGAGTAGGTGTCCGTCTGGACTCGGGTCGTGAAACGAGAGAGAGGAAGTCGGGAGGGTGGATGTGCAAATATGTGCTCCTCGGACTCCGTGTCTCCACCGGGACGGGTGGACCCCGGTGTGTCGTCCGCGTCCGCCTCGGACACGGCAGGTACCCCGCCCTCACGGTGACCCCTTCGGACCCGGTGGGGTCCGGGACTCCCCCTTCCGCAACCCCTCCCGCACCCACGGACCCGGACCCACTGGACCGGGACGGTAGGCGGGTCCCGAGGTCAGGAGCACCGCGACCGGGAGTAACTCTCGCCCTACTTCATACTCCTGCGGTAGGTCAAGTAGGCTGTCACTCACCGACCACCCCTTCCCGCGACCACCCACGAGCCCCAGACCCACGTCCCCGAGGAATAGGAAGGGAGGGATGGGACGTCCCCGGGTCCCGGGACTGTCCTCCGTGTGGACTGGGGACAGGGTCACGGCAGGAGACTCCGGAAGGGGTCAAGTCACGTCGGAGGACGACACCATGGTCGTGTGGGGAGTCCGACGGATCGGGACTGACTCCTGTCCAGAGACACACACCAGACGAGGGCCGGACCCTCGTCTCCCACTCCTCTCCGATGTGCCTCACGGACCGAACAGGGGAGAGACCCCGGGTGCCGAGGAAGTCGGACCCCATGTAGTCAGACGTGTCCGGGACGTCACGACTCATTGTCCGACGGGGTTTGGGCAGAGACTGTGTCCCTCGACCCCGTCTGTGGAGAAATTCGGAGGTCGTGAGGACTGCGCCCCACAGTGAGGGGAGTCGAGAACCCTCTCCTCCTTGGGGGTCTTCGGTAGGTCAGGTCGGGTCGTCACTTTCCTCGGGGGGTCACGGTGGACGGGGTAGACGGGGTTGGGGGGACGGTCCTGTCGGTTGTGGGGTCCTAGAAAGTCCTGACGGGAAGACTTCGGGACCGGGGACCCGGGAGACGCGGGGTAAGAGTCGGGGGTACCGCCCGAGGGTCGGAGGAGAGGAACGCCCCTCCCCCGACGACAGACGACGCCGGTGACCCTTTCCTTGGGGCCACCTCGTCCCGGGGTCCCACCGTCGTCCCCGTCACCCCACCCGTGTCTCCTGGCCTCGGCCGGGGGTCGGGCGGGTGACACTCACACACACACACACTCTGTGCGCGTGTCAGGCACGGACCCACAGAAGAACACGACGAGGGGGCTGCTGTCAAAGGTCCCGTGCCGGCAGAGAAAGAGGGTCTCCGGCCGAACAAATGGTCAGTCCGCCGGTCGGGACACACACGGGTGTCCTCGAGACCGGAGGAGTCCTGGGACCGTACACACGTGTGTGTGTTCTGTGTGCCAAAGAGAGGCACTCGGACACACGTCGAGACACGGAACCGT
This sequence comes from Capra ibex, assembly GCA_006410555.1. NCBI lineage: Eukaryota > Metazoa > Chordata > Mammalia > Artiodactyla > Bovidae > Capra > Capra ibex. The sequence continues at coordinate 64,181,272 of SJYO01049755.1, forward strand.
GTCTAGAGTCCGTCGGGGTCCCATTCCCGGCCCGGAAGTGGCAGTCGAGACGGGGTACGTGGAGCGACTCGGCCGCCAAGGGATCAAGGTCAGGCTCCGGACACTGACCCCTGACCCGGGTTGGACCACTGAGTCTCGTGGCGTCCGAACGAGGAGGGACCGGGTACGTAGTAACTGGTCTCGGTCAGGTGCCGGTACAGGCTCCAGTGCCCGCCACCCCTGTCCACTGGAGGCCTTCACGGACCACCCGTCACGATCCATGGGGGTGTGGGTCCGTGGACTCCCGGTGGAGGACGGAGGAGAGGAGAGGGAGGGTCGGTCGGCCGTACGGTCCGAGGTAGGGGCGCCCGAGACGAAAGTCCCCCACCATGGGTCCATTTGTGCGCCCGGAACCTCACACCCCTGGAACCCCAACCCCTCCACTCCGCCAGTCGGACCTCCTCGCTATCGGTCCACTGGACTTCCCGTCGTCGCCACCGACATCACTGACACTAAGACCACCTTCCTTGTGGGGCCCGTTTCCGGGTCTCCACCCTCCCGAGACACCCAGTGCCCCTGGGTGAGGTCGGGGAGAGCGGAGACCCCGGACGTCGAGACCCCGTCCCGCCCACCGGCTCGGACCCAGGATGGACTGGGGGTGGGGCCAGGGCAGACGGGTCCTTCGCCGCGCCTCGGTAGTTGTCGTTTGTCGAGTGGATGGACCTTTTTATGGCCGGCTTCGTCTCTGACGCCAAGTTCCTGGGGGTGCGCGTGTTCTGGTTCACGACATAGTACATCGAGTCCTGGACCCGCGGGCCGGCGCCCGAGTCGTCCCGAGGGCGGTGCCGACGGGAGACGGGAAACGAGGGTCGGGGGGCCCGTGTGGGCGGTGGTCGGCAGGTCGGGCGGGGGGTGTGGGGAGCACCCACTAAAGACAGAGACGAGGGAGGGAGAGACAGGTGCGGTCCACACACACACACACACACACACACGTACGCACGTGTGGCGACAGACCAGGTCAGAAGGAAAACAGAGACGGGCGCACAGACAGAGAGACACGGGAGTCGGGAGTGACAGGGAGACTCCGAATTAGGGGAGTTAGAGGGGCGGGACACAGGGACCGACAGGACAATTACGGGACGGGTGTGGCGGAGGCCCGTCGAGAGGAAGGACCGGACAAACAAACCCCCGACCACATAAAAAATTGGTGACCCGGGTCGGGGAGTAGACGCCGGGGAGTGGGACTGGACAAGAACCGTGGAATTTAATAACCCAGACCCCGTCAGTCCACAAGACCTGTGAGCTTCCGTTATTTTGGTCTGGGACACCGACATACACGGACCTCTTGCCCCACACCCACCGGAACCCCCCGACCGCCGTGGGTCCCTACGAGGCCCCGCACAAGGGAGAACGACCGACACGAATCGGTGGGGGACCGCAGGTGCGACCCAGGGACGTGAGGGACCGAGTTCCGCCCCGACAGGGTCTAACTTGTCTCGTCCCCGACTCCGGACTCACCCGAGACGGGTCAACGGGACAACGACAAAACCCCCGGTCCAGTGGCCGTAACGGGAGCATTCCCTGTCCTACCCAGTGAACCATTAAGAAGACCCGGTACACAGACCACCCCACCGAAGGGACAGGACGGGGGGTGATTCACAGGAGTGAAGTCAGAATCTTCGGGTCTCTTCCCTCTCCCACTACTACGGGTGACCCGAACCCCACCTCCCTGTACGGCTGAGGAGTGGAGTCCCACCCCTCCCCTTCGACCTCCCCACCTCCCACTGGGGCCCCAAGGACCCCACTTTCCAGTCTCACACAACCCCCGACCCGGACGACCTCCCGTACCTACAACGGGACGAGGCACTCGTCGAGAGACGAGAACGTCTCGACCCCCGACCGGGGAGGGACCCAGTCCAACTGGCGCGGAAGGGGCCGACCCTACCACCAGGGGGGTGGTCCTGAGCCCCGGGACAGAGGACGGGGACCGGACGACACCGGTCGGACCGTCAGTTGACAACGACGACCAATCACCCCGTGGAGAACACACGGGCCCAGATCTCGGAAGGTGGGACGACCATTCCGGACACGAGGGAGTTGAAGTCCGAAGTGAACAGAACCAAGGGAGACCCCCAAATAGATCAGTGGTAACCGACGTCTTCGGAGACCCCGGGTCCGGATCGGTCGAGGTCCGAAAATGATTCTGGTCTGAAGGGTCCACGTCCTACTTGACCCCACTCCGTCCCCCTACACGTCCTCCGGGGTGACGGGTGACTCCCCTTAGTCGCTTCGGAGGGAAAATCCCCTCTACCGTGGGGGGGTGGGTCGACCCGAGTCCCTTGGGAAAAGGGTCGGTCCCTAACATCGTCTTCACCCTACCCCCGTGGGTGTCCCCGGGCGCCTGTTTTACCTCTCGACACTTTTCGGTTTGGGTGGGTCTCGGGGAGGAGATCACCGCGGTAAGTCTCTGAGTGTCTACCCACCCGTCCCCGGGGTCGAGACGGGTCCCAGTAAATGAGGAGAGGGGCCAGTATAACTTGTGGTGGTCACTCAGACGTCAACGACATAAAAAAAGTTGGGTGGTAGGTTCAACACCCCGGAGGACCCACGTTGGGGTCCGGACAGGGCTCCCCGAGTGTCAGATACCCCTTACCACCCTGTCGGACTACTCCCCACGCTCCGGAACAAACCGTCCGGGAACTCCCGGTCCAGTACACCTCCAGGGTTCCACCCCCTACACCTCTCTCGACAGACCCATCTTCGAGACGGACCCGGTTCACCCCTCCCGAACCCTCCCGTGTACCCCCCTTTCCGTCCCCCATCCGACCCGCCCCGACCTGGAGGACGACCTCTCGCCGGTCGACCCCCTCCGGGATCCCTCCTGAGGTCGTTCCTCCGAGAAAGTCCGTTCCCTTCCCGGGTGGGGCGGTAACGTGTTCACCTTTTTGGTTCCGACCCTCCCCTTTCTGGGCGGTCTCGAGTCCACCCAGAAGTCCCCGAGGGAGCCTCAGACCCCTGGAGAAGACCTGAGTTGGAAGGTTCCCCAGAACCTCCTTCCAAAATGATGGGTAAAATGTCTACCCTGTCGACTCCGAGTCTCACAACTCTGGGAGCGGAGTCAGTAAGTCCCACCCGGTTCGGGTGGACCTTCTAGACTGACTCGGTCCAGCCAAGACGACGGTTGAGGTTCACGGTCGGGACTGCCCCGAGTCCTCCGATCTCTACCCCCACCTCCCACTGAAGCTCAGGGGACCCGTCTCCCTCTGGTCGGTTCCCAGGAGAAGGGGTGGTAGTCGGAGGGTCACTGGTCGAGATTCGGCCTCTGTCTGACTTCGGACGCTCCCGCGGTACCACTCGTCGAGGTGAGTCGGCACTCGGGGTTCCCGGCACCTACGGAACCCTCACGGGGGAGTCGTGGGTCCTGTAGCCGTCCGGCACCAAACCCGAGACCAGTGACCCTTCGGTGGACCACCGGTGTTCACCCTCAGGGACGGGTCTGAAGTGTCAAACAGAGACCCCCTGTGTGCCAGGTCCGGGTAGAGGACCGGACGGTCACAGAGGCCCCCCGGGTACCCTACCACCCGTCCCTCGCGTCTCCACACTGTGAAGAAACAACTTAGATCTAGAAAGAAAGTTTACCTTTTTACAGTACGTCGGTTCGAGACACGTCTGTCCCGTCCCAACGCGCCACGTCACCCGTGCCCCCTCCCCCTGCCCCCCTACTGTCGACCTCCAGTGGCGCCAGACCGACGGTGGAAGACTTCCTTCCGCCGGACGGACGACCGCTTCAGAGCCTGCGACCCAAGCCCCGAGAAAAACTCTAGGAGTTTTCGAGGTCCTTTCCTCCCTGCTTAGTCTCTATGAGAGGTACGGGGCAGACGGGTATCGGGACCACCTCATCGTAGGAGGAAGGGTGTCCCCCACCCCCGTCAACCCGTGGGTCTGGGGCGGGAGGAGCCGGAAGGTCCGGACCCACGAGGGGAAGGGATGGGACGGGCGACACAAACCCCCGGGTACGAGGGACGACTGTGCCTACCCCTACCTACCTCATTCCTACAAGGGAATGACGTCTTGTCGTCGAAACACAGGTGCAGTGACTGGTAGACCCTGTGTCGGGCCCCCACCATCGTCTACCATATTGGACGCGCTGTCTACTCCTCGTACCGCCGGTCACCCTCCCCCGAGGACTTGGAGAGGGGCGAAGGGAGAGAGGGAGAGGGGGAGGGACCGTATCCCTTCCTCAAGAAGACACGCTCCCTGACGACCTTTCTGTCCCGGTCTCGTGTCTTCCCGGACCGGGTTTCTTGACTTGTGGGACTCTGCGGGAGTGAGCGGGGAGAGGAACGAACGGTCGTCTTGGGTGCAAGGTCGGCGTCACCTCCTTGCCCGCTCCCACTCCCAGCCCCACGAGTCCGTCCCGTCCGGACCCCCAAGGACTCGGGCCGGGGGCGGGGTGAGTGGATACTTCTCACGGCGGGTCCAGAACTACACCACCACCGCCGACACGTCCATCGACTCCCGGACACGGTTCACCTACGGCTTGAGGAGGGCCGACACCGAGTAGACCCCTCGTGCAGAGACAGTGAGCGACCCCGGTCTCACCCCTGGACCGCCGGTCGGAGGGTAGGGGAGGGGCGACGCCCGGGAGTGGTCCGTCGAGGTCTCCTTCACCGCCCGCGACTCCGGGAAGAGGGTCCGGTCGCATGTCTTCTCCCACACGACGCCGGCGGTCACCTCGTCGTGCCTCGTCGCCATCTTCCGTTTGAACCGGACGACGCCCTGCCGTCCCTCCCGGCCCGCACCCGCCGTCAAGGCTCCTTCGACGGACACGAGGGGCCGACGAAGGACGACGGAAGTCCGACGTGAGACTCGGGTGGGCGGAGGGACCGGTCGTGGTGCCGGGGGACCCGACTTCCGTCACAAGTCAGGGGTGGGTGAACCTTTGACCGACGAACAAATAGGGGGGTCACCGGCCCTCCACGTCCTTCCGACTCGTACAGAATTACCGGACCACACCCCGTGGCCGACCGTGTGCATCCCGAGTCGGATATAAAGTTCAAGTTACTTGGTGGACGCGGACTCCTGTACGGGCCGCGACCTCTGCGTCGTCCTTCGTCCTGTCTGCCACAGGACTGGTGTCTGCGTGTCGGTGTGCGCCCGTGTACACACTCACGTGCACACACGTGTGCCCCTCCTCGTCCTTGGGTCACCCCCGACCGGGGCGCCGGGGCCCCCACAGGGACCGAGAGTCGTCGGGGGACGGGTGGCACCCCGGGGTCGGGGCGGTCCGCTTCCGGACTGCGCCCGTGACTGGCACTGCTGCCACCCCGTCACCAGGAAGTCCACGTCCTCGTCCCCGTGGTACCAGACGACATGGACCCAAGCGTCCGACGGGTCGACGACCGGACGGTGGCTGCGGTGGTCCAGGGGCTTGTCACGGTACCGGCGACGGGCCTGGAGCAGGGCGAGGACGTTCCGTCTCAGAGTCTCGGGTCGGTCTGGGTGGAACCCTGGGAGCTGAGGGTCATGGGAGTCGTCCTGGGGAAGTAACCCCGAGGTCCTTGTCTGGAGTCGGAGGGGGGAGCCTGTCCCGAGATCCCGTCCCTACTCGAAGGGGGAGTCTGTCCCGAGACCCCGTCCTGAGCCGGATGGGGCAGTCTGTCCTGATACCCCGTCCTGAGCCGGAGGGGGCAGTCTGTCCTGATACCCCGTCCTGAGCCGGAGGGGGGAGTCTGTCCGAGACCCCGTCCTGAGTCGAAGGGTGGAGTCTGTCCCGATACCCCCGACCCGAGGAGGAGGGGGTGAGTCCCGAGACCCCGTCCCTACGCGGAGGGGGGAGTCTGTCCCGAGACCCGTCCTGAGCCGGAGGGGGGAGTCTGTCCCGAGACCCGTCCCGACGCGGAGGGGGGAGTCTGTCCCGAGACCCCGTCCTGAGCCGGAGGGGGGAGTCTGTCCCGAGACCCCGTCCTGAGCCGGAGGGGGGAGTCTGTCCCGAGACCCCGTCCTGAGCCGGAGGGGAAGTCTGTCCCGAGACCCCGTCCTGAGCCGGAGGGGGGAGTCTGTCCCGAGACCCCGTCCTGAGCCGGAGGGGGGAGTCTGTCCCGAGACCCCCGACCCACGGAGGAAGGGGGAGTCTGTCCCGAGACCCCGTCCTGAACCGGAGGGGGGAGTCTGTCCCGAGACCCCGTCCTGAGCCGGAGGGGGAGACTACCCCGAGACCCCGTCCTGAGCCGGAGGGGGAGACTACCCCGAGACCCCGTCCTGAGCCGGAGGGCGGAGTCTGTCCCGAGACCCCGTCCTGAGCCGGAGGAGCGAGTCGGCCCCGAGACCCCGTCCCTACACGGTGGGGAGTGTGTGGAGAGCCCCGTCCCGACACGAAGGGTCGAGACGGCCGAGGACCCCTCCCAGTGTCCGGTAGGAGTCCCTGGATGTGAGTAGGGAGAGTACGGATGTCACCGTAGGACTATTGGGTCTACGACTGAGCCCTCCCGCCCGAACAGGGAGACTGAACGGGACTTCCTCTTAGATATTGGGTGTCCCCGACTACTCAGTCCTCCCACTTCTGTGCACCCCGACTCTACTTCCACGCCGTAAGTCGACTTCCACGTCCCGCTCACGGTCGTCGTCGGGGACCGGCCGGGTGGACACGGTACGTGCGGTCCGTGGGTCCCTCGACGGGACGGGGAGGTGGAGGGACGGGGTCACCCTGTTAGCTCCTTCCCTCGCCCCACTCCGTGACCTCCCCGTGCTCTACCCCACGGGTGGGGAGGGCCCGCGTGAGTGCAGTAGCTTCTTCCTCGCCCGCAACTACCGTTACGACTCCGGGACCCGGAGGCACGACACACGTGGGTCCGCCACGTCGTGCAGGCTGTGCCACGGGTACTGCGAGTGGTCGTGGACGGGTGACGAGACCTTCTTCGGGAACTCCTTCCCGCCGTCGACAGGTGCCTCGTCCGAAGGGACAGGTCCCCCTCCCCCTGCCACCCGGCGCTCAAGGTCCCGACCGAGGGAGACTCCGGGGAAGGGTCTGGGGGTAGGTACGGACCCGTGCGTACGACATGGGTGGGGTGAGGTAGAGTGGGACCGAGACGGCAGGTCCCTCTGCACGAGGATCGGGACCAGACAGGGGGCCCTCAACACCTGTCTGTCCTGTCCGAAGGGGAGAGACTCTCGGACCCCAGGAGAACCCCAGTCCCCTCGCGATTGGGCACAGCCAGTCGACGGTCCAGGAAGGACAGACAAGGCAAAGACCGGTCTCCCAGGGGGTGGTTCAGGACCTCTGGTTGAAAGGGAACGAGGCGGGATGGGACGGAAACGGGGGTAAGGACCGAAGGGGTCCCCTGTCTCCCCAGAACCCCCGGTCTGTTCTGTTTAAACCAACCCACCCGTGGCGACTTCAGGGACCGTAGAGTACAGCGTCCCTTCACCCATGGGGTCACCCCTGGGGTCTGGAAGATTCACCGTTACTGGTAAAGGGTCTAAATGTAATGAAATTTTTCCTTTTCGATTCAAGGAAAAGGCGTTCAAGAAAGACGAGGAGAACCCACGTCACACTTGACAGACCTACTTGACAGTCCTTCACTGTACAGTCGTTTACTTGTCAAAGATAACAGTTTCTGGAATAGTCCCTGAGGAACACGTTCGATCCGACCAAAACGTTGAAAGTTTGTTCAAAAGCCGTCGAAGTAACCCAAGGATTTGAGACAAACCAAGATGTTATAATCTAAACAAAAGTCGGTCACTCAGTAAATTGTCGTGTTTGTGAGAGACTCGTGGTGGACCCACGACCCTGCGTCCAGACTGGTACCCGACCTGGTCGTCTCGTCTAAAGATTCCCCTTCCTGTGTTTCCGGGACACGCGGGCCGGCGAGATACCCAGCAGATAGTGGCGAGGGTCGTGGGTGAATGGAAGAGACCCACCTTTTCTTACAAAGGATCCGGGACATCCGAGTCGTGCGCATAGAGCCCCGACCCCAGGGACTCCGAAGCGTGGTCGTGCCTGTCCCGCCGGAGAAACCCCTCGTGGAGGTCGTCCCACCCCGACATCTCCTTGATCCCCGGGGGTCCGTCCGCCAGTCCGGACCGTCGGAGAGCATCCCCCGGACACAGACACCCTCGGCCCGAGATCCTGGTTCCGACCCCGAACCCCTCCCACCGACTGGACGGGGAGAGGCCCATAGAACCAATTACTCACAAATTTGGGTTGTGGTTCGACGAAGTTAGGAAGTCACGTATGGACCACTTTACCCGGGTCTCCCCCTTTCCCGGAACAGACTCCAGTGTGTCCCTTCGACCCTTGTTGTATGAGTTATGTCGGACCGAGTACCCCGTGGACCTCTGGGTCAGGGTACGTCCCCCTCGGTCTACAGTGATGTCCCCACCACACACCTCAGCGTGGTCCGAAACAGGTAATACCTTTACTGTTTCCGGGGGTGGGACAGACCGACACCGGGTCGAGAGTCGGGGTCCCGGGCCATGTGGGTCACGGACAGACCAAGGTCGGTGACGGGAAAGTCGAAGTGACAAGGTCCCCGCCCTGGGGTTCTGTAGTCCCGACCCCCTCATCTTTCTGACAGGGGGTCCTACGTCCACTTCTCCCTGGATTTGGTCCTCGGGGACTAGCACCCGGGGCTCCTCGACCCTCACCCTTCCGTCCCACACTCCTTAGACAACCAGTTCCCTCCAGGACCACCCGAGTCGACCTCTGTCCCACGTCCGACAGGGACTCCCCGGGGGCGTCCGGGGATGGAGACACTTCTACTACTACCGACGGAAGGAGAGGGCGAGGAGGGCCGAGACGTCCAACCCGTCGTCGACCTTCCAGTCGCGGAACTGGACGGACGTCACCAAGACGTGGTACCGGGACCCGTGTCCCATTTCCCGCCCGGTCCGAGTGCCCGAGTCGGGTGCAGGTGGGAGGGCGGTGGTGGGTTGGGTCCCCGGGCCGCCGGTCTTCACAACGACTCGCCTCACCCGTGCGGAGACAAACTGGAGGACGAGGAAGACGTGGGCGACCGGTGGGTGACCGACGGTCCGCACCCGGTTCGTACCCTACCTGTCCCCACACCTGGACCGGGACCAGGGGATCCTCGGAGGCCGGTTCCCCTCCCGATCCGCAGTCCGTTCTTCAGACGTAAGATCCGAGGATCCCACACGGTCACTCGGACGCGGTGGACATGGGGCCGTGGGTCACACGTGCACGCACTCAGGAACCCCGACACAAGTGCCGTCCAGGACTCCCAGTGACGTCAGACATCGGGTCGGAGGACCCGTCCCTACTGGGTCTTACCCGGGGAAGGGGACCGGGGTGGGACGGGGATGGACCGCTCCTCCGTGTGCGGGACACCCATCCACACCTACCACCGTTTCTCCAGGGTCCGCGGGACGTCGAGGTACACCCGCTTCAGGACGGTCACGGACCACCACCTGTCGTCCGAGAAGTCGCGGAGGTCGCTGCACGACGACCCCTCGTCTCCCCAGTGACCCGTCGGAGCCGGGGCCCCTCTCACGGGGGGACGGGACCCACCTTTCCACAGAGGACCGAAGACAGAGACGAGGCCCAGACTATGGTGATTCGGAGGTACCCCGTCGAGCGAAGACGGGAGGAAGTCGTCTTTACAACCCCACATCCTACCCGTCCCCGACAGGACCCTCCCCCGACCAAGATCCCCCTTCGAGGTCTATCCAATCCACGCACCAGTCACCCTCTACGGACGTCGATCGAAAAGTCCCGACTCCGACTCTCCTGTCCCGACCTCTTTCTTCATCTCTATGGTCCCCTGGTCACCAAGGGGTTCAACGTCCCACCTCCCCCAGACTGACTCGGAACTGTCTGACACGATAAACTTACACCCCGACTCTTACGTCCCCCTTACCTGCCCCACCCTCCCGTCGAGCCCCATACCGTAATGCCCTCGGGTCGCTCACGATCCTGGGACTTCTACGCCCTTTGGCCCAAGACGACCGCCGCACAAACACACCCGAGTTTTGTCACACGGTCTGACGTCGTCCCACTCTGGCACACGTCCAGTCCCGGAGACGACGGGCCCCCGGGACAGAACGCGTGAGTCGGACCGGTCCCGGGCGTCCTCGTCTCAGGTCGGTCCGAGGCCCGAGGTGCGGACGCGCCACGACAGCTCGGTGTCCGGGTCCCGACGGGATCCGGGACGTCCCAGCTCCCGGGCCTTTATCGAGACACCAGACAGAGGGACGGGTCGGTGGGGCGCGGACCACATAAGGGGACCTGGACACTCGCCGGGGGCCTCGCTCCGACAGTCGAGACTGGTCCTCGGTGAGGCTAGTCTAAACGTTTTGGGCTGTACTTCCCTACTTTACGGTGAGGCACTCAGGGGCCACCACGGGTGTGTTTACAGTCACCCGGACAGGAGAGCGGGGTTCGGCACGGTGGTTCTTCTCCGACGCAAAAGGTCCAGTGACCAGAGTCGGCCTCACTGTTACCGAAACCCTCTTCCCCGAGGCCCGCGTCACCGTAAAACAGACGACACACTCCTGAGAACCTTGCAAGACCAGGGTCCCGTGGCACCCCAGTGACACAGGAGTGTCGGCGTGGTCCCGCAGGCCGACCACCCCGCAGGAACCCCGAGGGAACGACTAAGAGTCCCACTTACTGGAGGGAACACCCCGGGATTTCTGGTGCTGGGGGTCGGGTCCTGGGGACTGGAACGTGGTCCTGGACACAGTGGACTTTGGGTGCGTCGGGGCACTGGTCGTCTGCCGTCTCGGGGACCCCAGGTTCCGGTCGGCACGTCCTGAAGGGAGGGACGGAGGAAGTCGGGGCCCCTCGCCCCCCGTCTCCCGGGACTTCTACTCCGCCTCCGACCTCCCGTCCCACGCCTCCACCCCTCGGACGCCCCAGACGGGCCTCGACCCCGAAGGACACGCAGCCGCGGGGCCCTGCGCAGGAGAGGTGGGCCTCGGGGGCGACCTGCGCTCGGAGACCTCCGTCACACGCCAGAGGAGTGCGAAGATGTAGAGAGGTCACGGCTGGTCCACGACAGTGAGGGAGCCGCACCTCGGGGGCCCCGCGGGGGCGAAGTCCCAGGGGAGGAAGGACATGGAAGGTGAAACCCCAGGGGGACGGACCTTCCGACAGACGGGAAGGAAGGGGTGTGCCACTGGAGATTGGTAGAAAGTCCAGACACGAGTCTCGGCCAGGAGTCCCTGGGTGTCCGTCCCCGCGGGGACACAGAAGGGGACGCTCTGAGACGGAGAGGAGCCCCGGGAGAGGTCCGTAGCAGTGGCCCGGTAGTGACCTGGGACAGACGTAAAGGTGCCTCGACTCGAGGACTCGCGTACCTACGGAGAGACGACTGTCGTACCAGTCCCTGTGTCGTGCACGGCAGACATAAGTAATCATTCTCACCCCGGAGGTCATGTGAATCGTTCATAACTGGCTTACTAGGTACCAGACAATCAGAAAAGGAAAAAAGCTGGAGTCTCGCCCTCCCGCCGGTTCCGACTCCCGTCCCTTCTACCGCCCAGGCTCGTCCTGACACCCCTGAGGTCCGACCCCGTATCGTGGAGGGGTAGGTAGGGAGGTACGAGTCCCTAGGGCCGAGTGAGGGACACTGTAGTGTTGAGTGCCACTCAGACTCCTTAGTCCCTCGGGGATCCCAGGCTCTGGTGTCGTAGGGTTGATCTGTTTAGGTTCTCTTCTGCCCACCCGACCCCAGGACTGAAGGTTGGGAGTTGACTCCGGGTCTCACAGCCGGCGAACGGGTCCCAGCGGGATCGTATCTCCGACGGGTCAGGAGACGACGAGGACTGGGAGGGTTGTGGATCGCTCCCTGGTCGGGGAGGGTGTCTTCTTCTTTGGTTCCGACACTCTGCTCGCTCGTCGAGCCTCGCGAGTGTCGTCCCAATCCTCCTCTAGAATCTAGAGTCTAGGTCCACCGTGTGTCGTGCAGTAATAAGTAACGACTAAACAATGAACAGTTGACGATTTTGGATCCTGGCTCTTATGTCAAAATTTATTTTCTCGAAATTTAATTTGAATTGCGAAATTCAACTTCTGATTAGTCCTTCTTTGTTTTCCTTCGTGGGACACGGTGTCACTCTCTAAGGAGTTGTCATTGAAATGTATGAGAGTTCTCTCAGGGAACCTGACGTTCCTCTCGTTTGGTCAGTTAAGATTTCCTTAAGTCAGGACTTATAAGTAACCTTCCTGACTACGACTTCGACTTCGAGGTTATGAAACCGGTGGACTACGCTTCTTGACTGAGTAACCTTTTCTGGGACTACGACCCGTTCTAACTTCCGTTCTCCTCTTCCCCTACTGCTCCTACTCTACCAACCTACCGTAGTGGCTGAACTACCTGTACTCAAACTCGTTCGAGACCCTCAACCGCTACCTGCCCCTTCGGACCGGACGACGTGAGGTGTCTCAGCGTTTCCCAACCTGTGACTTGACTTGAACTAAATGCTCGAAGGACCGTCGGTCCGTTTTTCCCTTTAGACAACCGAATATGGAGATTCACCAACTACCCGTACAGAAACCTTACTCCTCTTTACTCTACGAGGTAATCTCAATTTGTCTGAGTCGGGTATTACCTACTTTGTTCTCCCTACTCTTCAGGAAACATCCCGTCCTACCTGTAGCTGAACTCTTCCTCGAGCGACTCTTGACTTGTTTCGTCCTTTGCAGAGATGGTCTTTCCCCAAGACAAGTAGTCTCTACGTGTCCTTCCCCTCCCAGGGTGTCAGTCCCGACCTTACCCACGAACACGGGACCTTCCTTCACTTTGGTTTGGAAGCGAACAACCAGGGTCCCCGGTCGGATCGAGTCGTCCTACGGTCCTTAGAGTCTCCGGGTCCTGATCGGACTGAGACGGAACTCAGAACGTACCGACTTTGTCCATACCGACGTTGGGAAGGGGTGGTACGAGAGTCCCCGTTGGTGTCCTGTCACCCGGAGAGTTGTCGACGTGGGTCTAAGGAGGAGCCGTGGGCCGAGGGAGCTAGGAGACGTAGGAGGACCACAGTCTGAACCCTGGCGTCACGAGACGGATGTGAGACTCCGGAGAGGGCGGGAGACTCCGGACCCTCGTCGACGTCTGGAGAAATGGCAGGAACTACCGACTGGTCGTAGCGACGACTGACCGGACGGGGTGAGAGCCCAGGGACCCCTACCATGGTCATAACGTCGACAGGAGAACCCTTCCCCCGGGTCCAGGGTAGGATCGAGGTCCCTCCCACACCTGGGTCTGGACGAATCATGCTCGGGGTGGACGGGGACGTCGGTTCCGCTAACCAAGTCCCCACTCACACACTCGATTCGACCCGGGTAGTTCCGGCTCCCTGACTCGGGTCCCACGACCAGACAAGACACCAACGACCCGGGGGTGGGACGAGAAACCTTCTTAGCCGGGTCTCTCTTCGGTTCTGGGCTCTCCACCTCCCCCTCCCGACTACCACGCCCTCGTAGAACCATGTCGACCCAGACTTGTCTTCCGGGGACCGGGGGGTCACTCTACTGTCTGTGGGAACGAGAGATCCCCTCTCGGGACACACTCTGTCTGTCTACAGTGACGAGGGGTCTCGGAGGTAGTATGCCCCGTGTCTACTGTCGACATCTACCCTCTTGTATTGTCACCCCTCGTCCTGGCGACAACATGTCTTCCACCGACCCTCGGTGTCCTCCACTCCGACAGTCCTTCTTGCAGGGTCCTTCTCCCGTGTCGTTCACGTTCCCGGGACTCCGTCCTCGAACCCCCGCTCCTTACCGTCCTTCTGTGACTCCGACCTCGTCTCCCATGTACATCTCCTACTCCCACACACCGTCCTTTACTCCAAGACCTCCGTTGCCCCTCAGTCTACGTCCCGGTGACCTGGTGACCTTCCTAAGTCGGGAAGAGCCTCAATTTTCTTCCCCTTCTCCTTTCTCCCAAGGTTCGTGTCCACTCCGGACTAGACTGAACCCCACCTCCCGTCGTTCCCCCTCGTCCCCTCTTTGTCCACCTCCGACCGGGGTACCCCCGTCTCCTCTCTTCGACTACCTACCTCCGCCAAGTAGTCTCGAAAGAGGACTGGGAGGACAAAGTCCCTCCTCTTGCAAAATAATCGAATAATCCCTTCTAAGTACGTAAAACGTACCAACTAAACTTATTTTTTCTTGAAATACGTGTAAGCTTAAGTCTTCGTTATACTCTCTTCACTGTAAAAAAAAAAAAAGTCACTACACGGAACCCCTCTCGACAAGTTTGACTGTTTAACGCACTTCGTGTAGCATTATGTTTGTTTACTTTTCTCAACCGGGGTCGCCAAAAATTTCTGAGCGAATTACCTAAAGAGTTCTACGCGGGAGCACGTCCCCTTCCGGTCCGCCGGTCGGCCACCGTGGTGGCTTTACTCCCCACCCCTCGTCTGGGAGGGTGTGCTCAGGACAGGTGTGACCAGTTCCACGCCCGCACCCCTCCGACTGTTGACAGGTGCTGTAGTCTCGGTTTTCCACAGTCCCAACTCGTGGGACACGTTGTCGTGGACCCCCCGTAGACGGGCGTCCCGGGTCACCGGCGACCCGTCTGTGAAGACGGTAAGATACTCAAGATCCAGTCGTCACGTGTCTGTGGGACACACCGAGCCCCTTCGGAGACCGAGCGAGACTCGGACAAAGGAGTAGGCAGTTTCCCCTTCTGTTGTAAGTAGAGAGTCTTAGGGACGTTCCTGGTGTAAACCCATTCTATACCATGTGGCACGCCCGGGGACCTCAGGGACACCCGGTCGACAGTGGCCCGCAGAACCGACGGTCCGTGGACGTCAGGTTCCTTCACCCTGTGGGTGGACGGGAGGTGCGACTGACGACTTCCGTCGACACAAACCTTAGTGTAGACAACCCCTAGGTTGACACAGGGGTCCTTGGTGGATTCAGGACTGTGACCCATGGACCCTTTTGCTGGAGTAAACCCAGAAACGTCTACCGTAGTTCAATGTTACTCCAGTCATCCCACCGGGATCAAGTGGTCCTGACTGCAAGAGTTCTCTCTTTAGCTCTGTGTCTCTGTGTGCCACTTCGGCCTCCGTCTTTGGCCTCCCCCGGCAGGTGTTCGGTCCTCTTGGGTCCTCCGCCCTTCCTTGGAGGGGACGTCCAAAACCTCCTCGCACCGGGACGGTTGGAACCTAGGCCTCCCGGTCGGAGACCGTGGCGCGCTCTTATGGGCGGACGTCGAGATTCGACGGGCCGACACCTCGAGACAGGAAGTCGGGACCCTTCGGGTGCGTGACGGAGAGACCCCGGGCCCTGAATGGAGACCCCCGGCTTGTCCCGACAGAGGACCCGGAGGAACGCCCCGACCCCGAGGAGCCCGTCCAAGTCGAGGTCCTCCATCACGCAGACCCTATCCTCCCGGTCCTCGTCGAGCCCTTTCCGGAGGACGTACCGGACGAACTTGAGCGCCCGCTTGACGTCGAGTACTTCACACAAGTACCGGACGTCGCCACCGTCCCCTACGACTCCCCGGTCGGAAGGGTGGTTTGGGTGACGGCTGGAGCGGAGGGACACAGACGGACGACAGAGGCCCTGGTGTCGGTCCAGGGACGAACCCTGCATGGAGGGCCCCCGCGCCGGGCGAGAGACCTGGGACGTACGAGGGACGGGCGGGGGAGGGTAACGGCCGGGACGTCCGCCCAGAAGGTCGGGTGGTAGGGGCAGACGAGACGGGAGACAGGAGTCAGTGACGGAGGACGGACCGGGGAGGCGGGGCACCCGACACGACGGACGTTACGGGGGATGTGTCCCGGACCGTGTACGGGCACTTACTTACGACCCACCCCCTGTGTGCTTCCCCCTCGATGGTCTGTCGTCGGGGTCCCGGAGGGTGTGGACCTCTCCCCGGAACCTAGGTCTTACAAGAGTTCCACCCCCCCTACTGTTCTCCTCCCGTCCTGGGTCCTTCCGGTGGGACGACTGGGGTTCGACTCAGACCAAAGGTTGTCCCTCCCAGGTCCAGACCCCCACAGCTCCCCGGCCCGACTACCTCCCGTCTGTACCTCTGTCCCACCGGAAAGGACCCGTGGCTCACACCGGTAGTGTGGGGAGTCGACCCCCGTCGTCGAACGGATCCTCCGAGACAGGTGACAAGTCCCCCGATCCCCCACGTTCACCCAAGAGTCGGGACCTAGTTTGTCCCGACCCCGTGTCGATGTCGGGGTGTCTCAGGTCGGGTCCACTTCGTCCAATCCTTTACTCGGATGACGAGGCCCCTGACACGTTCGACCCAGACCCGAACACCCCTTTCGACCCCCCGCCCACCCCTCACCCACACCTGAATATGTCCTCCCACCTCGGCGACCTCCGTCGGACATTCTAAGAAGGTCTTGGGATCATACCCCCGTCTAAGTGCTTAGAGAGGTACGGGAAGGAGTGACGGATGTGGACCGACCTCCCCAGGTCCCGGGAGCCAACCCTTCACCCCTCGACCCGGACCTGGGTCCTAGTCGAGGGTCGACCCCGGTGGAGCCTCCGGGGGAACAGGTCCGGTCCGACCCGTCTTGTCCCGAAAGTGTCGGACTCATACCCCGAGGGGGTGGGGCCCCGGACCGTGTGCGCCACCCACGGAGTGTGGGTACACACTGACGTGTGTACGCTCTTCCGTCGACCCTCCCGTAGACCCCACCACCCCCGTCTCTGAGTGCCGGTCCCTCGCGTCCATCCGGAAGAACCCGACCCCCGACGACGGCGACCAGGAGTACCCGTCCCCGGCGAAGACGTCGGTCGGGTCGTCGTACCGGTCGTGGTCCACCGAGTGCCCAACGAGCCGTGGGTCCCGGGAGGTGTTGGCCTTCCGCACCGACGTCCGTTTCCCACCACACTCCCGTCGCGACTCTGAGGCCGGACGGGTCGGACCCAGTGTCGTCGTCGGTGTCACGGGTCCCGGAGTCCACGGACGTCACCCCACGGACCCTCCTTCGGTCCGACCAGGACTCGACTTGGGACCGTCCTACCCACCCACTCTACCCCCTCCCCACACTCCCGACCCCGGACCTGTCGTCACACACACCGGGCCCTCGACGTCGTCTCCACCCCGACCGACGGGACCGGGCACCAGGACCCAGAAGGGAGAAAGTCCGGGGAGAGTAAGGTCACCGCCTGAGACAGTGGGAGGTACTACGGATTCATGTGAGTCCTGTTCAGATCGACTATAGGTTTCGATAATGGGAGACTGGAGGTCGTAGAGACGGAAGGGAGGAGAGGACGGAGACCCGGAGGAGAGTCCCGGACAAAGGCGAGTCGGAAATCCCGAACGGTATGTCACCGGCAAAGGAAGATCCGGACCCAAACGACCCCTGGTGGTCGAGGGACCCCAGACTGGACCCGGTTGAATCACCGGCAGTGACCGCACACATCCCGAAACGTCTCAGGAACATGGGTAAAACGTACACTCCTTTGACTCCTGATCTCTATTCCACACGGGACTAGTCCCGGGACGGAGTATTGATCCTCGACCATAACCTCCAGTCCGTACAGATCAGGGTACCAGAAAGACGGACCAGAACCCCACACCGGTAGTCCCTTCCTAATATTGACCTCTACTCCGGACTCCAGTCGGGAAGTTAGGGACTCGATTCTCCAGTCCCCTGTCCTCCTTCCTCGGTCCTCCGACTCGTCATCGTCGACCCCTCCACATCCCTCCCAGTCCGTTCACACCCGGACCTTCGGTGTAATTCCTTCACAAGGGTCGGGTGTTTATTCGGGTGCGTCTGCACGAGTTGATTAAATGCTGTTTCGTTGGTTCCTGTATGTTACCCCTTTCCGTCAGAAAAGTTGTTTACCACAACCCTTTTGACCCGTCGGAGTGCGTTTTATTATTTTAACCTGGAGATAGAATGGGGTTTATGTTTTTAATTGAGATTTACTAATTGCTGAACTTACATTCTGGACTTTGACATATTGCGGATCTTCTTTTGTATCCGCCCTTCGAGGACTGTAGTCAGAACCGTTAGTCAAAAACCTAGACTGTGGTTTTCGTCTCCCTTGTTTTCGTTCTTAGTTGTTCGCTCTGACGCAGTTTGACTTTGCGAAGACGTGTTGTTTCCTTTGGTAGTTGTTCTACTTTCCGCTGTGTCATTTACCCTTTTTATAAACGTTTAGTACGAATACTTTTACCCAAAATTATAGGTTTTGTATACTTTGTGTGTGTGTTGAGTTATAGTTTTTATTTGTTTTCGAGGAGTGCGGTAGGTTAACTTTTTACCCGTCTCCTAAACTTGTCTGTGAAAAGGTTTCTTCCATATGCCTACCGGTTGTCCAGGTACTTTTCTGCGAGACGTAGAGAGTAGTAGTTCCTCTACCCTGAGTTTTGGTGTCACTCGACAGTCGAGTGTGGACAATAGTTTTGCTGCCCCTTATTACTCGCGACCGGACCCACACCTCTTCTATCTTGGGAGTATGAGATAACCACCTTTACATTTAACCACGTCGGTAATACCTTTTATCATACTTCTAAGTAGTTTTGTGATTTTTAGCCTGGTGGTGTACCGAAGTGAATACCCTTAAATATACTTATCTGATACTTTTGTGATTAAACTTTTCTATACACTCGGGGGTACAAGTAGTCAAGTCAAGTCAAGTCAGCGAGTCAGCACACGTTGAGAAACACTGGGGTACTTGACGTCGTGCGGTCCGGAGGGACAGGTAGTGGTTGAGGGCCTCAACTGCGTTTGAGTGTAGGGAACTCAGTCACTACGGTAGGTCGGTAGAGTAGGAACCAGCAGGGGAAAAGGAGGACGGGGGTCAGGGAGGGTCGTAGTCTCAGAAAAGGCTACTCAGTTGAGAAGTGTACTCCACCGGTTTCATGACCTCAAAGTCGAAATCGTAGTCAGGAAGGTTTCTTTAGGGTCCCGACTAGAGGAAGTCTTATAAATATTAACGGTTCTATACCTCTTCTGTATTAACGGGTAGTCGTCCGTGTATGTACGACAAGAAATCAACGATTCAGTACAGGTTGAGAAAACGTTGGGGACCTGACATCGGACGGTTCGAGGAGACGGTACCCTAAAGGGTCCGTTATTATGGCCTCTCCCAACGACAAAGGAAGAGGTCCCCTAGAAAGGACTGGTCCCTAGCTTGGGTACAGACGACGTAACTGTCCGTCTGAGAAAAGGTGACTCGGAGGACCCTTCGGGATACATATGCACATACACATACACACACGTATTTTACTTTATGGTAAGTCGGTATTCTCTCTTCCTTGAGAACGGTAAACTCTATTGTACAGAGTCGGAACTCCCATAATACAAGTCACTTTATTTAGTCTCTGTCCTTCTGTTTATGGTTCACTAGAACGAAGATGTACCTTAGATTTACCTTGGTTTTAGGTTGGGTTTCTTTGTTTTGGGTTCGAGGAGAGATGTCTCTTGTCCAACCCCCAACGACCTCCACTCCTCAGCCTCCCTCCGCTTTACCCCTTTACTTAGCGTCCCGGCATCGTGTCACGTCCCGCCGACATTGACACTTGTGCCATAACGTAGAGAGGTTGAAAACGACGAAATGTGCAAGAGCAGTGTTCCTGTTTCTAGACATTGATCCTTACTCCTACTGACGACTGATCTGAATGACACCCCTAGCAAAGTGTGAGGGCGGGGGGTGTGTTTTCTTGATTCTTTCTTTCTCAAGGATCCCCCACTCTCACCAACTGTACTTCTGTATCTTCTTGGACTTTCGAATAGTCTTTCACTGTCTTCGATTGGATTTTTCCGATGTGTCCTACTAAGGTCGAGATACTGCAAGACCTTTTCCGTTTTGGTACCTCTGTGAGTTTTCTAGTCTCCAACGGTCCCCAAATCTCCCTCCCTCCCTACTTGTCTGTCTCGTGTCCCCGAAACCCCGGTGCTTCGATAAGACAAACTAGGATATTATCAGTTATGGGCAGTGACGTGTAAACAGGGTATCTTACATGTAGGGGTTCTCACCTGACATTGCATTTGATATCTGAACAATTGCTATTATATAGTTATAATCAAATAGTTCACATTATTCGGATGGTGTGACTCCGTTCTACAATGGTTCTCTTCTCGAACCGTCCTGTCCCTTCATCTACCCTTGAAACGTTGAAGACGAGTTAAAAAGACATTTAGATTTTGTCGAGGTTTTTTTCAGATAATTTTTTTTTCACCTTTCTCTGTTATGTTAGGATTTCTTTCTTCTTGACTACAATAATCTAAATCCAATCTATCTCTTAGATCTGGATTTTTAGATGTAATTATAGTCCGGTCACCTTTTTCAGAAGTTTCTGATATACGTAGTACTACGACAAATATATTTAATATCTTTGACGTTTATTTTACAAAATCCTTATACAAACCTACGTTTGTGTGATATATTTTACTTTCTTTTTCTTACCTCTGGGAACCCAACCACTCGTCCCCTACCTCGGTCACTCCCACCCGTCGGACCGGGAATCCACGTCGAGTATTGGTCCCGGGACCGAAAACAGGCCTACTCCCGGAGGGTCCACGCGCAAACTAATGGCTCTTCTTAGGGACAAGATTCATTTCTGGATTTAATTTCTTTCGACCGGTGCGACTCTCGGTCCCACCCACCCACACTGTTTCGTTCCCAATGAGGGTCAGGTCGAGACTCCCGGTTAGGTTCTTTTGGTCGGCGGGTTCCCACTTACTCCTTTTTCTTTTGCTCCTCCGAACCGCTACTAAGACTTCACATGCCTCTTTCCGTTTCCCGGTGCTTACCGGTCCTGTCGGAGCGTCTTCCTCGTCCTCCTCCTCGTCCTCCTCCCCCTCCTCCTCCTCCTCCTCCTCCTCCTCGTCCTCCTCCTCCTCGTCCTCCTCCCCCTCCTCCTCGTCCTCCTCCCCCTCCTCCTCCTCCTCCTCCTCCTCCTCCTCCCCCTCCTCCTCGTCCTCCTCCTCGTCCTCCTCCCCCTCCGAAAGACCTAGTCCCTCCACTTAGCAAGATTTCGACATCCTTACTCTTGGAACCCACGAACGGACCGGGTCCGTCGTCACGGTCCGTCTCGCGGACTCCCGTCCCGGGACGTGTGCCGGGAGTCGACCCGTCAGCCGCCCGACTTACTCTTTCCGTTTTAGATCCCGGAAAAAAAACGGACCGGTACACTGTACACCCTACAATCAAGGAACTTCTCCCTAACTCCCGGGGGACTTAACCCTCTCGTCAGAATTGGTGACCTAGTGGTCCCTTCAAGGGTGTGAGATCCTGAAAATATTCCATTATAACTCTTATTTACTCGCTGGACCCTTGAGGAGAAGTACTTTCCTGGCTCACTCCCTCTCTGTCCTTTCGACGTTTCCCCTCTTCTGTACATTATATTATTAGTTCTTTCTGGAACATAGGTCTAATGTATTTCTTAGGGATCTTTAACTATTCTTTTTCTCCCTGTTGGGTTGTCTTTTTAGACCTCCTATGAACTTGTCCGTGGGGTTTCTTCTACGGGGTTACCGGTTTTTAACGTACTTTTCTACATGTTGGAGTAATGAATTAGTCGTCTTACTTTTAATTGTACCTTTATACTAATTATGGTCACTACCCCCTCGGATCGCCCGACGACAGAGACCCCAGCGTATCTCAGCCTGTGCTGACTTCGCTGTCGTCGTCGTCGTCGTCGTCGTCGTACTAATTATGGTGGGTTAAAATCTAACTGATTTTAAATCTACCAACCGATTTTCTAACTACAATTCACAGTCACTTCTGCACCTCATTGTCCTTGATGTATATATTTTTATGACACCCACACTCTCCACCAAATTCGTACAACCCTCATAAAACGTAGTACAATCCACTCACTGTACGGACGTGTTCCTTTAACTCACACCCACACAGAGTCCTGTGTGCATACACGTCGAAGTGTCGTCACAATTCGTGTCTGGGTTTGAGTATACAGGTAGGTGTGATTGTTCCCATTGACCACAAATGGTTCTACCCTGTTCTGTGTCGTTGAGTTTCACTTACTTGAGGTTGATACACATTGTATTGCCCTACTTAGAATTTGTGTTTTACAACTCCCCCCTTTTTTTGGTCTGTTGTTTTCTTATGACCTCCCCGTGCTTAGTGTGTTAAGACAACTATGAAAATCCTGTGTGGTGGCAATAAAGTACACGAGGATTCTTTCCCTTCGACAGGTTCTACCCTCAGATTATCCCTGGGGTAGTATTTCCGACCTGGGGTACCCGACACACATGTTCCATTTGCCCTATTTTGTTCTCTTCTATTTTTCGGACAGGACGTCCTTCTTTATCGCTCTGCTAGGTCACGAACGAGTCGGACACTTCCCTTCTTCCTCCCACGCGGACTCTTAGACTTTGTGCTTTGGATGTGTCCCGAGACTTAAGTGTGGTGGTCACACCCGGGGGGTTTTTGGGAGGTCGTTCCTGAAATTTTAAACGTGACCAGAGACCGACTCTCACGGGGGTCCACTGACTCTTGGGGAGGTGGGGGCAGTCGGGTCCACTTCCACGGTAGTCACATTTTTACACGAGTGTGACGTATCTACGACTGCATACTTTTGACACGAAGAATCGCGACTCGTTTGTTCTATATTTAAGGTCATACCCATTTTGACTGGACATCTGGACTCGTCGACTCTTGTTGCCACCGACGGCCCAAGGGGAGTGGAGAGTTTTACAGGAACTCTTTGGTGCGTCGTTCTCCTTTTCGTTTCGATGTGGTGTGGTGCCTCGCGGAACTCCCTGCGACGCTCGCCCTCTCCCGATACGGTCGGGGCGGACGTCGCGGAGAGTGAGTGGGGACGAGGAGGTGTTTCGAGACGCCGTCTGTTTCCGCCCCCTCTCTTTGGGGTCTCTCCTCTCCTCTGCCCTCGACGATTGTCCCGAGCCTCGACTAGACTTAATGGAAGTCCTTCCGCTCCAGGTAGAATTCAGACTCTGATGCTTTGTTGTTTTTCTTCCTCTTGTTCCTTTGGTTTCGTACCTAGGGTCCGTTCCCTGGCTTTTCCTACGAGCAGACTTCCCGTCGGAGGCTCTGTGTGTCGAAGCCCCTCCTCTCTTTCCCGACTTTTCTGTCTGCATGGGAAACTTTAACCAATCACTTTCCATCTCCACACTTTGTCCTTTTTAAGTTCCTGGACGTGCTCTCTTTTCTCGTGGGAGCTTTCGCCTTCTGTGTGTTGGGAGGGTGGAGGGTGGTTTTGATTTTTGGACGATTCAATAGACCAGAAACAATACGACTGTCTTCTCCCACGGTAACTTGAACTTTAGGATGTTTTGTGAGGTTATCACAACATATATTTGTCCTCTTTTTAATTGTCTAAGTGTCTCAGTAACGTTGGGAAGGGACCTTTTGTCTTTTGTGTCTAGGTTATCCTTTTAAGGAGGGGACTATTTGTCAGTACTACGTCCTTTTTTCACACTCTGCTGTGGAGAGGACGTCCAGTTATATGAGTTCGTTCGTAAACCTTTTGGTGGAACTTAATATTTAAGTTTTTCCTGGTTCTTGTGGGAGATTATTCCTTCCTTTTTTTCTCGACTGACTTGAGTCTTCACTTTTTTTTAATATTTCACGAGCTCTCTCTATGCTGAGTTCACTTTTAAATCTTTCCTTGTAACTCCTTCTCATCTTTCTAGTGGTTCTGTTATTTCTACTCAAATTCTCTTCGCGATTTCCGGTGTCTCTTTCTTCACCTTTACCTTCTGTACGTTTACCTTCTGTACACTTAGAGACCTCGGAGACTTTTTCCCTTTTTTGTTGCCCTACCTTGGTTATAAATTTTAACATTGGTTCCCTCTTCACCCGTTCCCTCTGGTTCTCCATGTTTGAAAGTCGATGTTTTATTCAGTACCCCTACCTTACATTCCCACCCCTTATGTCGGTCACTAGTCCATTATGGAAACGTGCGACTGTCGTAATACTTTACATATCTTTGTGTCTTAGTGGTACAACCCGTAGTCCTTGATCGTGTCACAACATCCAGTCAATATGAAGTTCCTCTTCCGTTACCGTAGGGTGAGGTCATGAGAACGGACCTTTTAGGGTACCTACCTCCTCGGACCACCCGACACCAGGCACCCTAGTGCTTCTCAGCCTGTACTGACTCGCTGAAGTGAAAGTGAAAAGTGACAGTACGTGACCTCTTCCTTTACCGTTGGGTGAGGTCACGAGAACGGACCTCTTAGGGTCCCCGCCCCCTCGGACCACCCGACGGCAGATACCCCAGTGTGTCCCAGCCTGTGCTGACTTCGCTGAATCGTCATCGTCATATGAAGTTTTGTTTGTTTGAGTATCTTTCTCTCTGGTCTAAACACCAATGGTCTCCGCTCCCCACCCCTACTCCCTTAATCTACTTCCACCAGTTTTCCTGAAGGTCAATATTCTATTTCTTCTGATCCCCACGGTGCATGTTGTACTAACTAATTGTGGCGACGTACAATATACACCTTCAATGCTTCTTTCCTCTAGATTCTCAAGAGTAGTGTTCCTTTTTAATAAATAGAAAAATAAAACATAGATATACTCTACTACTTACAAGTGATTTAATAACACCATTAGTAAAGTACTATATACATTCGGTTTAGTAATAGGACATGTGGAATTTGAATTGGTCACGACATACAGGTTAATACAGAGTTATTTGGCCTTCTCTTTTTGATGTTGGACCTCTTGAAAGATCTTTGCAATCTCTGAATTTAGATGTACGGGTTTTCTGAATAGTCCATGGACCCTTTTACTTGTGTCTTACCAGATTAGAACTGTAAAGAATCATTTTAACAACTTAAAGTTTCTATTTTGTTAAAAGTTTCAGAGGTCCGATTTTCTATTGAATGTTTCTGTTGGTTTGGTTCGGTTTGGTTTGTTGACAGTACTCCGAAAAGTTTTTGTTTCGTTCCGTTGTTGACTCGTCGTGATTTTTTTTAGTGAATCTCTGAAGGGCCCACCGGGTCACCACTTCTGAGGTACGAGGGTTTCGTCCCCCGAACCCAAGTTAGGAACGTCCTGGATCCTACGGCGTAAGACGTACCACACCGGTTTTTTTTTTTTTGTTTTTTTTTTGGTTGGTGTGTGGTTTTTTGTTTTCAATTATTTTCTTTCACACTTGGTTCCTAAAATATAAGTCGGTTCGGTGGAAAGTTCATTTGTTGAAAGTTGTATTTTCTTCGGTCCCGTAAGACTTGGGTGCTCGGAAGAACTCCTTTGACAGTCTCGTAATTGAATCAGTTCTATTCCCTACTGGATCTTAGAAACCGTTTCCCTGAACCCCACTCACACACGTGAGTGATTTTTGGTCGCACCCTCCTCATGTCACGTTTACAACTGTTTCTTGACACGTGTACTTTTGTGTCGACCTATCCCTACTTATTAGAGTGACCAACGAGGTACCCCCGTACCCACCCTCAAATTCCCATAGTCGTTTTTACGCATTTGGTCTACAATTCTTCAATTCTTTTGTTCCCTCCTTCCTGTAATTTTATCCAATCCTCATGTTTCCATTGTCGACCTTGTTTTTATGTTGAGAAGAATTTAATTTTTTTTGTAGGTTTCTAGTTTCTTATGTGTGTACAGTATCTTTTTATACATGGTTTATTTTGTGTACGTTAATGTTTTATAATACTGTCTTGACTCCAAACTGTGTAGTCAGCATAGCTGTTCACACTTACCTGAATTGAGTAGATAATTTTATCTTTCTGAAAGTTAAACTAGTGTCCAGTTCTGGCTTGATACGCGACATATATCCTTCTGTGGATTTTGCTTACCCAAGACTTTCCAACTTACTTTCGCGCCTGTTTACTTATGACCCGTTTACCCCCTTTTACCCTTTCACCCCCTGCACTAAGACTATTGTTTTACCTTAAGTTCGGGAAGTTCGTAGCGTACACTACTCCGTCCCGTGAAAAATTACGACTTTCCGTGTTGGGTATTTCCTCTGTGTTGTGAATACTTATACATATGTGGTTTATCGTACTGTTGGAATACGTCATAATTATTTTTGGTGTCCGCTCCCTTCCTCTGTGTCTGTCTCTGTATAATTATTGTCCTTTGAAATTGTGTGGTGAGAGTCATGTTTCGTCTAGTTTGTCTGTGTTCAATTCATTCCTCCGTCTTCTGTGGATTGGTTGTCTAGCTGTTTCACTTGGAAATATCGTTCAAGATGTGGACTATTATCTTTTTTTTCGTTTGTGGGAAAGTTCGTGGGTATCTTATCAGTGTTTTTGACAAATTTTCTAGTCATTCAATGTATTTGGTCTTTATAAACTACCGTAAGAGACTAGTGTCACGTTATTGTGATCTGTGACGATTATTCTCGTTTTTTAGGGAAGGTATACTTCTAATCTTTAGAAGGACCTTTGTCCCAGGACCCACAGTCCTCGGACACTGTCAAGAGAAGACCGTCGAAGGCTAAAAAGTCCCCATACCTACGCTCCAACCACCGGTGCACACTCCGCCCCCGTCTCCACGACGCCCGGCTCCTCTCCCCTCCCCACCCCTTCACACCGAAGACCCTGCGGGGCTCCCGAGGCACCTCTGTACACCGACCCTTGAATCCCCCACCGCCGTGCGAGGGAGGGTGTGCACCGACGTGTCCACACCCGTGCTTCATCCACCTCGGTCAACTCAAAACGTTCGACTCACACTGTTTCCCCGGTTCCCCGAACCCCACACAAGTCCCCCAATGAAACTGTGACCTTCCATCCAAGATACGACCGTTCCTCCCTCCATTCCTGTCCCCTCCCCGGCACTCCTCCACTCGTTCCGTCACTTGCACCTCAGGGCCTCCCGTCTCCGAGTGACCAGCCCCCACCCATGGTCGACCTCACTCCGTCTCCCCCAGTCCCGTCCCCTGTCTACGAACTTTGGCTTCCACCGACTCGGCTCCGGAGCTGACACCCTTCCCCTCCGACTCCCTCTACCCTCTCCCCCAGGTCCACAACTCCGTAGTCCCATTCGGTTTCTACAACCACAGGGGTTCTAGTTCCGTCACCCTCACTCACTCTCCCACAGCCGCTGGTCCTCGATGTTGGAGTTCCAAGGTCCTCACTGGGTCCCGTCCACGCACCACCGACCCATTCGTCCACCATATCTGCCTTTTGGACCCTAAGTCTTGACCCTAAAATCTCGATTTCATGACAAAGGTCCGAGTCCCCGGACCCCTGACACCACGGTGACCCCCCGCCCCCTTCCCACTCCTAGGGACCTCCTCGTCCTTCGCCCCTCTCCCAAACCACAACTGTCCCCAAAACGGCCCTCGTGGGTCCTAGGACCCGGGGAGAGACGGTCCACTACCCACCACCACCGACCCGCCCCACAAAATACCCCAGTGGCTCTCTTCCCTGTCACGCACCACGGAGGGGTCCCCACCGGGGTCCTCCCCGGGACATTTACTTGTCTCTTCACGAGGGAGCCCCGAGGGTCGGGACAAGTACCCGTTCGTCCTCCCATCCGTCCCACGTCTCTAGGACGGGAGACGGACCCCCTCCTACCTGCCACCCGTGACCCCGTCCCTCCCTTCCTCCCGACCCGTGGACAGGTCGCCTTACCTCTTCAGGTCCTTCCGCCGGTGGTCGAGCCTCCACACCAAGGCCCGGTCGTCCCACTACCGGACGTCCCGTAAAAGGAACCGAACCCCCTACGCCTACCTCGTCTCGACGTCCACCTACCGGGCCGGGTCCGACCGTTGGACACGCCCCTCCTTCTCATACCCCTCTCCCGACCAGACCCGTCCCCCGGTCCGGGGCGGGGCCCGTCGGACTTGTCCCTCCGTCCTCGACGGGGCTACCCGCACCTCGGGGAAGTCCATCTCACGAGAGGACTCCCCCTGCGTGTCGGGACGGGACCCCCGAGATTCTCCCTCCAGACTGCCCCCTCCGAGAAGAGACGGGACCTGTGCTCAGTCTTCCCCTGGGGGCCCGACTCTCCCCCTCTCGTGGGTAGACGTGTCGTAAACCCCAGCAGGTTCAGACAGGTTTGTAACGGGTCAGCGACTTCCAAGTCTGTGTGGGTCCCCGATCTCGCAGACCGGGACCAGAACCCCGACCCCCCTGTGCCCCACAGACGGAATACAAGTCTGCCGCAACACAGGACGGTAGTGAGACCATGGACGACGAGACTACAGACCGTCCGGGGAGGGGAACGTGAAAACCCAGAGTCATGAGTAAGTAAGTACGGACCGAGGTTCTCGTGGGGGGGCTCCGTAGCCAGTAGGAGATGGACCCTCAGGGGGGTCCCGGGACGCAACGAGGAGGAGTCGGACATCAGTCTAGGTCTCGAGGACCTCCCAGACCCGACCCGAAAGGAGAGGGTGGGGTGAGGGTAGGACAGGGGCGAGGTAGTCGGGTATAGCCGGGGTCTGGGACGTTTGTGGGGGGTCCCGGGACCCTGTGGACACACCCGGTAAGGCAGGACGTAAGTGAGTGGGTAGTCTCCCACCCCAGACCCAGAGGGGGAGTCCGGGTTCGAACCCCTGCGGTGGACCCTGGGCGCCGAGATCGGGGACCCACGGCTACGACCCGGACGGGGGGACGAGGGACGGGGGACGGGGTAGGACCACCCGGGAGGTGTCCCCGGGGTGACGGGAGTGTCAGAGGTCGAACCGGGGCACGAGGACCTACCGTCACTCGTCGTACAGCCGCCGGCGGACGTGTGCCTTCCCCGACCACCTCGGGTCCGGTAGCTGCCGGCAGGTCTATTCCAGCCAGTCGAGACGCTAGCACTCTACGAAGTACTGGAGGACATCGCCACCCTCCCTCCGCGGCAGTGGCACCAGGGACCGCGACCCACGGGCGGACTAACCGACGTGAGCATGGGGTAGAGTTACGAGGTCCGAGGGGTTCAGAGATTCGTGACGTCCACGGACTCGGGGTGGGGAGACCCCGGGGTCGTTCCCGTGGGCAGACCGTCACACGAGAGGACGTGTAGAGAGACTCGGTCGGTGTCGGGTCCCCGTCCTTCTCTCCCACACTACTGGTCGTCTCCCCGCCCCCGTGCCGCGGGAAGGAGAGAGTCTGGAGTCCCGACAAGACCCTGTGCGGACTGGACCGGTCGGAGCTGGGACGGGAAGGAGACCGGTCAGGAGTGGAGTAGACAGGGGTGAGGGGAAGAGTGTCTCAAAATTGGTTCTCGTTGAGTTGAAGTCTAGAAGCTTCCTAGAAGTCCCAGTGGAAGTGATTCGGGGTCCGGACCCTTCCGTCCACTCGACGGGAGTAAATGTCGCGGACCCTCCCGATCCGTCCCGGTCCGACCCAGGTCTTGGGTCCCGAGGGTACGGGATCGTCCCGAACGACCCCTCAGGCTGAGACGAACGACGGGTGTAAGAGGACCCTCCCCCACAGGTCCCCCCACCCACAGTGGAGGGTGGGGTCTGGGACTCGGTGAGACCCCCCTACTCCCATGAGAGTCCCTTACGTTCCAACCCCCACCCTAGGGACGAGGTGTCGGAGTCTGGTGTCAGAGGTTCTCCCTCTGACGGGTCCACCTTGGAAGACCTTTCTGAATCTCGTCACGACGAGTTATACCATCGGTGGTCGGTATGGTTCGACAAATTTAAATTAATGCTTTTTAAGTCCCTTAGGGACCACTAGGTCGCCAATGCTGAGACGTGGGAGTGGTGAATGCCACATCCTAACCCTTGATTAGGATGCATCGAGTTCGATGCACCACTCGGGTATTTTCTTTTACTTCGTTTTAAATTTTAGGTCAAGCAGTCGACGTGTTCGGTGAAAAAAAAAAAAAAAATGAAACCGACATGAACGAACCGAACTCCCTAGAATCAAGGGACTGGCCCCTGACTCGGACCCGGGTCGTCTCTTTCGCGACGCGAGATTGGAGACCTGGCGGTCCCTTGAGGGATGTGACGATGTAAAGTTCTCGAGTCAGTAGTGTGTCCCTGTCACCGGTGGACATATCACGTCTATGTCTCTGAAGTAGGAAGGTCTTTCAAGACACCCTTTCGAGACTGAGACTCGTTGACCTTTGGTTGCCTTCTGCCTTACGACCAACACCTCAGTATGAACCCTTCCGACTGACCTGTAATTACGAACGCTTCTACCGACCTACCATTTGACAAGGACCCGTACAGTCCCATAAACAACTCTACAGACTTTCAGACAATCCTACAAACGTACATGTAATCTATATTTTTATATACTTACAATCTTATGAATAATAATTGTCTGAGAATGACAAGATTTTAAAACCATTTCACAACCACTCTTACAATCAAATGGTCAATAACTAATCTTCCACTCCTATTAAAATTACCGTATAAACAAGTCAAGTCAAGTTAGAGAGTCAGTAGAGACTGAGAAACACTGGGGTACCTGACGTCGTACGGTCCGAAGGGACAGGTAGTGGTTGAGGGTCTCGAACGAATTTAAGTACAGGTAACTCAGCCACTACGGTAGGTTTGTAGAGTAAGAGACAGCAAGGGAAGAGGAGGACGGGAGTTAGAAAGGGCCGTCGTCCCAGAAAAGATCACTCAGTCAAGAAGCGTAGTGCACCGGTTTCAGAACCTCGAAGTTGTAGTCAGGAAGGTTACTTATAAGTCCTGACTAAAGGAAATCCTAACTAACCAAACTAGAGGAACGACAAGTTCCCTGAGAGTTTCAGAAGAGGTTGTGGTGTCAAGTTTTCGTAATTGACAAATCGGGAGTCGAAAGAAATCCCTGAAGGGACCACCGAGTCTGCTATTTCACAGACGGATGTTACGTCCTCTGGGCCCAAGTTAGGGACCCAGTCCTTCTAGGAGACCTCTTCCTTTACCGTTGGGTGAGGTCATGAGAACGGACCTTTTAGGGTGCCTGCCTCCTCGCACCATCCGATGTCAGGTACCCCAGCGTTTCTCAGTCTGTGCTGACTCACTGAAGTGAAAGTGAGAGTCGAAAGAAATACCAGGTTGAGAGTGCACGTATGTACTGATGACCCTTTTGGTATCGAAACTGATCTGCCTGGAAACAGTCATTTCATTACAGAGACGAAAAATTATGTGACAGATCCAACCAGTGTCGAAAAGAAGGTTCCTCGTTCGTAGAAAATTAAAGTACCGACGTCAGTGGTAGACGTCACTAAAACCTCGGGTTCTTTTACTTCAGACAGTGATAAAGGTAACAAAGGGGTAGATAAACGGTACTTCGTTACCCTGGCCTACGGTACTAGAATCAAAAGACTTACAACTCGAAATTCGGTCGAAAAAGTGAGAGGAGAAAGTGAAAGTAGTTCTCCGAGAAGTCAAGGAGAAGTGAAAGACGGTATTCCCTCCACAGTAGACGTATAGTAATAACTATAAAGAGGGACGTTAGAACTAAGGTCGAATACGAAGTAGGTCAGGCCGTAAAGTGTACTACATGAGACGTATATTCAATTTATTCTTTCCACTGTTATATGTCAGAACTGTATGAGGAAAGGGTTAAACCTTGGTCAGGCAACAAGGTACAGGCCAAGATTGACAACGAAGAATTTGACGTATGTCCGTATAAACATCGATTTTCATTGAAAAACACAATCTTATAATCTGATGATATATTTAGACCAATCTAGTAAACAGAATTCTAACGTAAATTTTAACAAACGATTTTACCATTTAAAACCAATTTCAAGATCATAATCTTACAAAAACTTCTTTAAGTTGGACCTTACTACCAATCTGAGAGTCTTAGGGTCTTATGATGTTAGAATCCAAACGATTCATGAACACTTATAGAATAAAATCGGGTCCCGTACTTTTTTACACTCGACCTCCACCGTGACTACTACCAAGACACCAATACCACCACCATAATCAGTACCACCACCACTACCATCACTACCGCCACTACGACTACCACCACCACCACTACCACCATCACGACAATCACTACCACTACCACCACCCCTACCACCACCACTACTACCACCACCACCACTACCACCACCACGACAATCACTACCACCACCACCACCACTACCACCACCACGACAATCACTACCACCACTACCACTACCATCACGACAATCACTACCACTACCACCACCACCACCACAATCACTCCCACCACTAACACCACCACCACTACCACCACCACCACGACAATCACTACCACTACCACTACCACCACGACAATCACTACCACCACCACCACCACCACTACCACCACCACGACAATCACTACCACCACTACCACTACCACCACCACGACAATCACTACCACCACCACTACCACTACCATCACGACAATCACTACCACTACCACCACCACCACCACAATCACTACAACCACCACCACCACAATCACTACCACCACCACCACCACAATCACTACCACCACTAACACCACCACCACTACCACCACCACCACGACAATCACTACCACCACTACCACCACCACTACCACCACGACAATCACTACCACCACCACTACCACTACCACCACTACCACCACTACCACCACCACCACGAGCACGACAACCACCCCTACCACCGCCACCATCACTGCCACCACTGTCCTTACGACAACCTCCACCACCACTTCCACCTCTACCGAGTACCATCGCTACTTCAATATCACAAATGTTCTGGTGTACCCCTTACGTTCTGTCTGAACCCTGTTCTTGGGTCCAGACAAGAGGTGGGGTTTGGAAGAGTCTTGGTAGTACGGAACTAGTCGTCTGGGAGGGTAGGAGAGGGGAAAGCCACGAGACAGGTAGTGACGAAGGACAAGTTCCTCTTCGACTCGGCTCACGGGGTAGGGACACACGACCCCTGGCACGTCTCGCCCCGTCTGGCGAGGAGGGTCCAGGACCTGAGATGTACGGATCAGTGAGGCAGGTGGACTCTCGGGGTCACGAGGTCCTGGGGAATTGAGGACCTGCGGAGACTCGACCGGGGTCCTTGGGAGGGAGGTCGGGACAGAGGAGGGGATCAGGTCCAGGAGTCCACATTTGTCTTCGGGACGGACCAAAGGGGTAGGACCGGGACCTGTTGACTACCGAGGTCCCGAAATCCAAAAAGGGATGACTTGAAGAGGCCTAGCCGGAGTCACCCGACTATCGGTGACGTCGACGTCTCTCGTGTCAAGACTCAGTCTGTCCCGACCTAAGTTTGGGATGACCCGTGGATGATCGGTCCATGACGGTGAAGTAGTAAACCGAGTCACACTGAGGTGACTTACCCACAAATGACTTCGGACCAAGATAGTGGTGTCGGACACGACCCGGGTCCACCCTGAGGTGAAGACCGGACCTCCAGATTACCCCTCTGACTGTCTGTGTGGGGTATGTCCCCAGAAGTAATCAGTACCCAAGTTGTCGTTCTCCCCGACGGTATCGCCTCTGTAGTACTTGACTGGTGAGGTTTGTACTCCGAGATCCTTTGAGCCGGTCAGGTCGGTTACGGTCATAGGTCGGGTGTGGGCCCCAGGGTCGGAGCGAGTAGAAGTCTTTTCCGTTCCAAGTGTGTCTATGCCTGCCAGGGTCTCTGAGCCCTAGAGTGACTCTACTGCTTTCCCTCGACCCCTCGACGACCTGTGGGGTCCGGTGACTGATTCCTCCCGGACCGACGTCCTCCAGTCTACTGTCGTCTTCTCCCCTCTGTACGATACGGAAGTTTCCTCCTCCCAGACCGAGAGTCTCCTACCCCTCTTTGGAGCCCTTTCACTCCTTCAGCTCCGACATAGACGTCTCCCAGTGGCTCTTCCTGTGACAAACCACGGAGTCTCCTACGGGTGGAGCCTTCGATCGGTCGGTCGCGGCAGATAATCCTTAAGGACCGCGACCTTGAAGCAACCGTAGTGAGACGGGTAAAGTGCTCCTTCTGACTCTGAGTCTGTCTTCCTCGAACAAGTTCTAACGTGTCGGCACTCTCTGTCTCGACTCTGAGTTCGGACGCGACGACTGAGGTCGCAGATAGAGGTCGGGGAGGAGGGGGTTGAGGAGGAAGGGTCCTCTGTACCAGGAGGTTTCGAGATCAATTAGTGGTCTCTGCGTCCACTCTAGGGCCGGAGCCAAAATTATGAGTGTGGGACCGGGGTCCCCCTCGAGGCCGTCTCCCCATCACCATCCCCAGCCTCGTCTCGTACCGGTGTAGGGGGGTGGGTCTAGACGGGTCCTAAGATTTCCGAAACTGGAACTACTGAACCCTCGACGACCCGACCACCAGGAAGTTCTCACGGTGGAGGGCCCCCGACCCACCTCGTCGGAGGACTAGGGGCGGCGAGGTCTCGTCCCGAGGAAGGAACGACCGGACCCCTCCGAGGACCCCACGGCCACGAACGAGGACACTTCGAAGAGGAGGACCAGTCCCCACCCTACCCCGTCCCCACTCCCACCCGTTTCCGTCCGAACCCCAGATCCCGTCCTGGACGTCACCCACCTCACCCCAGTAGACTTCAGTCCCAGTACGGACCCAGGTTCAAATCCCACCCCTCAGTCACCCAGACGTCCCGCCCTGTTTCGGTACTGACACGACTGCCGACTCCAATCTCCGACCCAGACCCCCTCCAGACCCCCCTCAAGCCAAGTCCTCACGACCGTACCCAACCCGACTCCGACACCGACACCACCCTCGCCCAGGAGACACCCCTGGGACTCTCCGAGTGGAGAGACCACGTACTCCTCGAACATCTCTACCAGGTGGGGAAGGTCCGACCTCGTGACCCATCAGAACAGGCCCAGGACCGTGTCTTAGGGGTCGTACGGGTGGTCGACGGGTTAAGCAAACTTCAGGAGAAACCCGACATCATTCTCACGTCTCTTGGTGAATACGTCTAGGATCGTCGGTGTGTGAGTGGGGTCGTACCGACCGCAGTCTTTCCTAGGGGAGTTTGAGATACGTCCTGACCCTAAGTCCAGACCTGTTTTGCAAAGACAAGTCGACGAATCAACACAGGTTGAGAAAACGTCGGGGTAACTGACCTCGGGCGGTCCGAGAAGACAGGGACCCTAAAGGGTCCGTTCTTATGTCTTCACTCAACGGTAAAGGAAGAGGTCCCTGTCTCCTAGTTTGGACACCCTAGTTTGGGTTCCTAGTTTGGACACAGAGGATGCAACCGTCCGTCTAAGAAATGGTGACTCGGTGACCCCTTCGAGGGGTCTGTTTTACAATCCCCTACGGTTTTTTTCGAGTCCTGTGTTCTCTTTTGATAGAATTACGTTATAAATAGTTTTAGTTTTACTTACGATTTTTTAGACAGTACTTTTTCAAAGTTTTAAAATTTATTTCTGTCCTAGACTCGGACGTACAGGTACTGGAACGGAGTGAGTGGAGTGGGATTAGGGTCGGGACCAAGGTTATTTCGAAATAAGTGTTGTTGTCCACCGGTCGGGTTCCCGGCGGCAAACGACTAAACTAACAAATTTTGTAGGATAATTTTATAAATAGAACGAACGTCTTACAAAACCGCGGAGGTGTTCACACGGGATCCGTTCACGGACTGAACGGAGAGGGTCTGGGTCAGAATACAACGTCTTCAACTAAAACTCATTTACCTTCTGGGAAACTTGTGGACGTCTCCCCAGGAGGAGTGGTTTCCTCACGACCTCCCCAGACTTGTGACCTTCGAACGGAAACCGTCTTACACCGATAAAGGGTCGGCGGGCGGACTGACAGGTGGAAGTAGTCTTTCCGTGTGGGCAACCCGTGGTCCGGCTCCTTCATTAAAGGAGTAGAGGGACACTCAGAGGGACTCCTTAGCTACGACTAAAACCGACTATTTACGTCTTGGTGAGTGAGGGACTTGTGCACGACTACAAGTGAGTTGGGTTCCCGCAATCACTGTCTACCACCAATTCGACACTAGGCACTTCGCTACCTCTACCACTATCTGCTCCCGTCTCCCTGTCACCAACGAGGCGTGTCTCGACGGACGGGATCAGACCCCGTCCCGCCGTAAGAGTGTCAGAGGTAGACTGCGGGTGACACAGGGAGGGTCCTCTTGAGGAAAGGAGGGTAAAGGGACTCCCTGTCCGAGTCCCACCTGTTGGACGGACTCCGAAGTTCGACGCAACCGTTTTCGGGTCACAGGACCCAGTCCGAAGTCCCTCGGACCCAAGTCGGAAGTCGACCCCGGGGGGTTAGGGGTTGGGGCCGACAAAGGAACACACACTCCTCCTCCTCCCGGACCAGTCCGGTGTCCCCTGAGCCCCTTAGGAAGGACAGGACCCCCATCCCTGGGGTACGCGGAACCGTCCGAACCCCTCTTCCCGCCGAACCACCCACACCCGGACCCCGGTCTCTCTACCATGAGTGCAGGTCCATCTCCAACACCGAGTCCTTAAACTCCTCCCGGTACGTCGACACCTGTCGGGCGACGGCGAGCACCCGGAAGAGGCTGAGGTCGGTCTGTATGTCCACGACGTCCACCACCCCCGTCCCTCCCCTCGCCGGCGAACCCTGGGGTCTAGGGCTGTCCGGGGCGGGGGTCATGTCTGGTGTGGGATTCGGTGTGGGTGAGTTCCGGTCCGGTGTGGGAGCCGAGTCCGGGGAGGGTCAGGGTTGGGGAGCGCAGGTGGTGAGCGGGATAGGTCGGAAGGAGCAGAGAAAAGTGTCGGAGCCGATTAGGGAGAGGGTTCACTTTCACTTTCACTTCAGCGAGTCAACACGGATGAGAAACGCTGGGGTACCTGCCATCGGACGTGGTTCGAGGAGGCAGGGACCCTAAAAGTTCCGTTCTCATGACCTCACCCAACGGTAAAGGAAGAGGTCCCTTAGAAGGGTTGGGTCCCTAGCTTGGGTCCAGAGAGCGTAACATCTGTCTGTTAAATGGCAGACTTGGTGGTTCGTTCTCCTCCACAATTAAGAAAGAGAACATCGACTGTGCAGGGAGGACGACTTTCAGAAAACTCCGCGGTTCAAGAATTGGACAAAGAGACGTTACATATAAAAGGTCTTGTTACGAAAAGACACGTGTGGTATTTCCGTGTCTCAATGTTTCTTTATGTTTACGTATGACTCTGTCCAACTTGTGAAGAATTCGACGTAAACTCGGAGAAACAATGCCCCTACCTACTAGACTGCGACGCACTCCTACTTCACGACCCTCTAAGACACTGAGTCAACACAGGACACTGTTGCAAAAGAGGACCGGTCCGAGTGTGTGAGGTGGGACTGAAGGTAGACACGTGGGGTCTATCCGTCAGGGACGACGTCACCGAGGGGAGTCGAGGTGACCCGGGGGTCGGACTCTACCGGACCGGGGACGACTGGATTGGAGTGACACTGGGTGACGGGGGTGGAGACGCGGGTGGGGTCCGAGGTCGGTACGTCTTGGAGGGAGGTAAGACCGGGTCATACGAAAGGCCCCAACGAGTCGAAACGAGGACACACGGCAGACGGGGCACCGGGAGAGGCGGGGAGGAGACGTCTCCGGACGACCGAGACTGGAGGTGGGAGGGTCGTCTCCGTCGGAGGGGACAGACCCGGAGGGGACTGAGACAACCGAAGAGAGGGAGGGTAGTCCTTTCCTGAGACAACCCGTCACTGTCTCAGCCCCACCATCCGAACCCTCTGTGGGAGTTTCGACCCTTGGACGACGTCCCCGTTAAGAGAGTCACCCTTCCTCCCGTCCAGGGAGGCCCCGTCCCGGTGCCGGAGAAGGGAGTGGCTGAGCGAAACAACACCTGATGGACCGGGTGAACGGTGGTCCGACACGAGTAACGTGGACGGGCGGGGTGAACAGGATTTGACGTCACTAGGGGTCTCTACCTGTCGGGAGCAGATCTGGTCAGGGTACGGACCGAGTCCGGGACGCAGGAGACGGGAGACAAGGGAGGGGCGTGACGGGGCGCGGGAGTGGCTGTCGTCCTTCACGTCGAGGAGCCGACACCCCAAGACGTACTACTTCCAGACGTCGTAGACGAGGTCCCGGGGGTGCCAGAGGAACATCTCACAGACACGCCCCGCCCCTCGTCCAGTCCCCCGTCGACTCGAGGTCCCGGTCTCCCTGCCAGCTCCGGAGGACCCCCCCGGATACACGTAGTCGAAGGGTAACGGACGAAGGACGTACGAGGGGTCCTACCCGACGTGTGATCGTTCGAGTGTAGTACGGGTCCTTCCCGAGGGATCCTGGGGGTTACCCGTCGGCACCTCGTACCCACCAGACCCCGGACGGGGTCCCGTGTCCTAAGAGTCACCGGCTCTTCTAAGTGCTCACACATTGGGTGAGTTCTGGACCGATCCTTCCGAGAGCACAGATGAACTTACGAAACCGAAACGGTAGAACTTTAAGAGTTTTTGCCAAATTTGTTTCCGGGGAACAAAAGGAAAACGTAACCAGGACGTTTGTGTCCTCTGGGAGTTAGAACCGACGAACCGCTCAGTCCGAACGGGTCCCTCCCTTCCCGGTGTCCCTCATAGGTGACCTCCTCTCGGGACCCCGCGCCCGGCAGTCGAGGGACCCCCAGTAAAGTCGAGCGACTCGGATAGAAACAGTGGACTCTTGACCCGACCTCGGTCTGGGGACAGTCCCACCTGCACCTGTGTCCCACTCTTACTTGTCCTTCGGGGTCGGGGCGCGGACCAAGGCCCGACGTGAGGGACTCCCAGGTCGGTACCCCAGTAGTGCACCATTGGGCCCGTGGGACCTGAGGGTGTCCCAACCTCAGATCCGTCTGCAGGGGGAAGACCTCTCGGCGACGTCACCACAGCGGGACCCAGATCCTCCGGGGAGTGATAGTGAGTGTGGGTTCGACGGACAGACGACCGACGTAGGACCTGAGGCGGACCACTCGACCGGACTTCTCGGACCAGGTCCCCGTTCCCCACCTCTAATCGGGACGGAGAGGGAGGGCTGTGGAGGTGAAGAGACTCGACCAAGGGAGCGAGAGACCAGCGACGACCCTTCGACTCGATTGCCTCTACGACCCACCCGGACCGCGGGCCGCCCACGAGTCAATTGTGGCCGACGGACGGGAAACGTCACCCGCCCTGCGGACCGCCCCTGCCCCGGCGCACTCCGACGTGCGCGGGGGGCCACCGCCGACGGGCGTTACCGGCCGTAGAGGGGCGTCACGCCGAAGGCACGTGTCTTGAACTCTCCCACCCGCCGGCGGGTCCCCGCACCTCGCGTGTAGTCTCGAGGAAGAACGTCGGTGATCGCGCCCATCCTGGTCTGGTCGCCGTCATCGCCGCACCCACTGTGACTCGACGTGCGAGAGTCACGACCGTCCCTCCGGTGGGTAAGATACATGTCTCGCGACGAAACGAGGAGTGCACCCTGTGGGTCCCAAAGGAAAGTCGGAGTCACGATTCCTGGTGATCGAGAACCTAGTAGTAGGGGAAAAATGTCCACCCGAGTCTTGTCAATTTTCGTTGGGGGTCGGGACCGGATGCCACCCTCCGCCCACGGAGTCGCAGGGGGAGGATTGGGATCCCGTCATACGTCCTGACCTGTAAGAAGGGGCCCCCGGGGGGAGGCCTTCCCCACGTCCACTGTCCGAACGTGGACATACAACCCGCCGAGGTCTTTCTCCGTCCACACAAAGAGGTCCTGGAGGTCGTCGCCGTCCCTGTAGTGCGACGCCTCCGACTACCTGTCTTCGGCTCTAAAGAAGAGGTTCAGGTCGCCACCGGAGTCGAATGACACCCCTGTTCCGCCCCTCCCGCCCCCGGAGGCATTCTGTCGGTGGACGGAGGGTGCCACCGGACGTGACCGAGTCCAGGGATCGGGACGGGTCCTCCCGGAACTACGGACTACAGAGGGTGGAGCAACAGGACTCCCCGTGGTTCGGACTCGACACTCCGACTACCACTTACGACTCGTTTCGTGAGACACCCCGGCCCCTCGGATGGTCTCTGACCTCTACTACACTTACCAGACGACCGCTCAGCCCCACGTGTCGCACAGGACCCCGAGGAAGAGGTAGTCTTCGACGTTTAGGGCCCACTTCCGACTTAGAAAGGTGTATGGAACCGGACAGGGTGAAGACTGTGGTTCAGAGGAAGGGTAGATTTTCGGACCCACGGGTCGTGGGGAGATTGGACGTCCTAAGACGAAGACGAGACCTAGGAGTGTCCTCCCGGAGACACTAGACTGAGGGGTGGGGGGGTTGGTTGTGTAGGGGGACCGGTGGAATCTGTTAATCTCGTATCTGAAATCTTAGTCTACCTAATACGGACTTAGGATCGATGGGTGTGTGCTCGAGCGTACTGGGACCTGTGTGGAGGTTTGACGAGACTCGAAGTGCATAAGTGTTCATTGTACTACGGCAACGGGAACACAATCCACCCTTCGTTCCGTACGTTTCGTCACACAGACCCAGTGTCCTCCCCGAGTCTTTTACTCTGACAATAAAAACAATGACGATGACGTATTAATAAATAGTGAACACTCAAAGGAGGTGATAGGGTGTCCAAGACGCTCCGGGTTTGGGTATCATTGATCATCACGTTCGATCCAGTCATAGCCGTCTTGCCTACCACGACCGGAAGGGCCCAGAGTCGGTGTAGTCGACACACCACCGACAGGAGCCGGTCGAGTCCCAGTGACATCCCTCACTCAGTGCACTCCCGGCACCTACACGAAGGTCCACACTTTTGGACACTCCCCGAACGGGTACGAGATCTTCAGGTCGACCGGGTAGAGAAGGTGACCACGGAGAACACTCACGACGACAAACTCCCCCCACGGACCAGGTAGGGGCCCTTCGGGAAGGGGACGGGTTCCTGGAACGTGAGTGGTAGTCTGTGAGCTCCTCGAGCCTGTGGACGTTCTTGAGCATCGAAACCCGTGGGAGTAACGCCGACTACCGGGGGTGGTCGTACTCATACCGGCACTCCTTCGAGACGAAGTCCCAGAGCAGGACCCCAGTCTGTCACCTCGTTCCCCCGTCCAGCCCCTCACACTCATGGTCTCCCCACCCTCTCGTCCTCCCGGTGGCAGTGTACACCGTCGTCCCGGCGACGACTACCCCCCTGTCGTCTCTGGAGGCCGACCCCGACGTATTCGGGGCCTTACCCCCCCTGGGCACACTAAAACAAATTGCTACACTTATCAACTACTACAAATTCGTAGTCCTCCACGGGTATTCTTCGGGTCACAGGTCGAAGAGTACTATACGCCGATGGGGTCCGGGTTTCCTAGTTCACACGTCACCGGAGTCTCCCGAGGGACCGGGGAGTAACAAGGGTCCCACGTCCCAGTCCCCTGACAGTAGTGCCCCGTAGGTCAAGGGGGTTCACTCTTGGGTCCCGAACGAAAGCCCCCCTCCGTCTTCCGACCCTAGGAGTGCTTTTGGGTACTTCGTAATCCACCCTTCGTACTCCTCCTCCGGTCCGGGTGCAACCCCACCCCACCCCTCCACCCGAGGTCCCGGGACCCTCAGATTAGGACTGGGGCGAGACCACCCGAGGCCCCAGGACCCTCCAGATTAGGACTGGGGCGAGACCACCCGAGGGCCGGGACCCTCCAGATTAGGACTGGGGCGAGACCACCGGAGGGCCGGGACCCTCCAGATTAGGACTGGGGCGAGACCACCCGAGGCCCCGGGACCCTCCAGATTAGGACTGAGACGAGACCACCCGAGTCCCCGGGACCCTCCAGATTAGGACTGGGGCGAGACCACCCGAGGCCCCAGGACCCTCCAGATTAGGACTGGGGCGAGACCACCCGAGGCCCCGGGACCCTCCAGATTAGGACTGGGACGAGACCACCCGAGGCCCCAGGACCCTCCAGATTAGGACTGGGGCGAGACCACCCGAGGCCCCGGGACCCTCCAGATTAGGACTGGGGCGAGACCACCCGAGGCCCCGGGACCCTCAGATTAGGACTGGGACGAGACCACCCGAGACCCCACCCGGCCCCCAGCATGGGTCCTCGACATCACCTTCTTCTTCTGGTAGGCCCTGTCCTACAACAGGTGGGTACCTTCCTAGACCCGGAACCGGAACAGGCGGTAGACCGGCATCCGCTCCTCCTACCACGACGAGCGGGTGAAGGTGACGTCCAGGGGCCTCAAGACCCGTGTCACCCCCCCTCCGCCCCGTCCAGTCCGCGTGCCCCCGGGACGACTCGGAAGGGGACCCCCACACCACCACCCTCCATGGGGTCCGTGATCGTCCCAGGACCTCCGTCCCACCTGGCGTCAAATATAGTGTTCCTTTATCCCCTCTACCCCGACAGAGGGATCCCCGCCACCCGACCCAGAACACCCCAGTGAGCCTCCACATGGGTCCCCACGAACAGAGACGGTCTTACCCGACCTCAGATTCGGGGAGTGGGAAGACCTGAACCCCACCGGGGAGGGGTCCCCGGGTCCTGGACCGGGAGAAGACAGGGTGGAGTCCGACGTCCCCCGGACCCTCCCGCACAGACCTGGATCTCTCTGTCACTACCCCGTGGGCCGCACAACCGAGGTCCACTCTGGGTCTCTCACCCCCGGGAACTACAGGGGACTCTTGTGATACTAGGATGCCGGACAGTCACTGATCTGGGAGAGACTCCCAGACTCGGAGCCCAGGGTCGGCGACGAGATGGTGGGCGGTCCACGCCGTGACGTTCCTCCTCCGTCCTGGAGCCGACACCAGGACCAAGAGTGAGGGGGGAGACAGGATAGGACCGAGCGGAGGACGCCAGCGACGGTGACGAAGGCGGAACCCTCGAGGGGTCCCGACCGGAGCCCGGGAACGGAGGACGAAACCTGTTCCGGGTCCTAGTTTCTCGGTGACTGGCGGTGCGCCGTCCGTCCGTCGGTGCACCCTCGACAGGGCCTCGGGGACGGTACAACCGAAGTGTCGACCCGAGGGACGTCGGGTCACCCTTTCTCCCTCGTGGTAACTCCTCCCCCTTTAACACCACGCCCCCGGTACGGCGACAACGTCTCCACCCGACCTCCGGCCCCCCGCGCCGGGTGTCAGAAAGGGGGATTAGCCGGGGTCCTTGGGGGTGGGGTGCCTCCGAGTCGCAGGGACAGTCGTCAGGTCCTGAGGCCGCCGGTCTCTCGGTCGTGGAACCCCCTCTTCGACAAGTCCGAGGTGAACTACCCACACGAGGCCGGTTTGACGAGGTCCTGTCGGGTCTGCACCAGGTCCACCGCCCGTCGCCGGTCGGGGTGTCACTCGCGCTACGGGACACCCCCGCCCACCGTCCCCAGTGACTACACCCGACCATCCTAGGTCGGATGAGGAGTGGACCCACACACCGTTGACTCCGAGTCCCTCCCTCCCTTAAACAGGCTCCCGTGTCCCGTGGACGGAGGGTGGTCGGACCCTCCTGTGTGTGCAGACTCGACTCGGAACACCCCGCAGAGAAATACTCCCGACCTCCACTCCCATCCCACCCCCCTCTCCACTGACACCTCGGGACGATGGCGACGGAGGGGTGGGGGTCCAGAGTTCGGGGCACGGTCTCGCCCCTTACTCCCAGGTCCACTGTTCTTCTCCTGTGTCGACACTACCCGAGCCTCACCCTGGTCCCAGTCCCGAGGCTCACACCCTGGCCCCAGTCCCGAGACTCACACCCTGGCCCCAGTCCCGATCATCACACCCTCGCCCCAGTCCCAAGCCTCACCCTGGCCCCAGTCCCGAGGCACACCCTGGTCCAGTCCCGAGTCTCACCCTGGCCCCAGTCCCGAGTCTCACCCTGGTCCCAGTCCCGAGTCTCACCCCGGTCCCAGTCCCGAGTCTCACCCTGGTCCCAGTCCCGAGTCCAGTCCCGAACCTCACACCGGTCCGAGTCCGATTGGGACACCAGTCCCAGTCCGTCAACCGACTCACCGGTGGTGTCGGAATGGAGAGAGACGAACCCGGTGACCACCCTGCAAAGGTCGTCCCAAAAGTCCACACAGGACTGCAACCACGGCAAGAGAAGCCGAACTTCGTAGTCGGGTATCATCTACTTGTCCTTCTGGACCCCTTCGTAAGTCGAGGGACAGAACTCGGACTTGGGGGAGAGACCTGGGGACAGGTGACCCGTCGGACGGTGAAGGAACCACGTCCGGGGGAGGGGTGAGACGAAACACTGGTCGTTAGGGACCGGACCACCACTTCGCAGTTCCCACACCGACGTTCAGGATGGCGGACCGGGGGCGGGAGACAAAGAAAGCCCCCGGACCCCGAACGAGACCCGCACCCCGGGTCCCTGTCTCGGGACCCGGACACGTCACCCGTGGTCCCCACCCTCACCGGGTGGAAGAGGCCCCCGACGAGGACGACGCAGGACAGCCCGGACCACTCACGGGGGTCTTCGAGGAACCTGGTGGGAAGGCACAAGTCTTTACCGTGGCTGAA
Organism: Capra ibex; assembly: GCA_006410555.1. Taxonomy (NCBI): domain Eukaryota; kingdom Metazoa; phylum Chordata; class Mammalia; order Artiodactyla; family Bovidae; genus Capra; species Capra ibex. The sequence continues at coordinate 64,225,377 of SJYO01049755.1, forward strand.
CTACCGGTAGACACTCGTCCACCCCCACCCACCTGTCTCCCAGAGACAGGGGTGGGACACTCAGAGGGGGTCGGACCTGATGGGGGTGGGCGAGTCCAGAGCGGTCGGGGAATGTCACGGTCCGTTCATCAACTGTGAGACAATCATAAAAACTTACTTCCTTACTTACTTGGTTACTAGTTTACTTACTCTTCAGGGAGAGTTTGTTGTTCAGGATTTTCGGGATTGTTACGTAGTCAATACTACTATTTATGTGTCGGGGAGACAAAAGTCACAAGGACCAAAGGTGTCATGTTCAACAGATTTTAAAACTAGGATTCTAAAAAAAGACTACCTCTCTGATCTCTGAGGAAAATTAATACGAGGGTTGGGTTTATGGAATTTTCTTTTTTCCTAACCATTTACACTTCTATTTGTAAAGTTCTTCAAACAAATCGGTTTAGTGGTATTTAAAAAAAAGAAAGAAAGATACTAAACAACGGTTCTCAATTATAGTAACTATTTCTCGTGAACAATTTTGGTTATTCTTTTTCTACTGTTAGGTGAATTTTTACCTCTATATATTTGAGTTGGAATGATTATAAATTCTTTACCTTTAATCCTACTACATAGTAAAACCGGTTCTGACTCTTTATCATTTTCGTGGTGTAAAACCTCCACTAGCCTAGTGTAATTTCACGTCCAAACCCGTTACAATTGATTTTAAATATCAAATATAAATACCTTTACGTAGGTAAAGGGGTTAATTAAGGCAAAGACCCCTAGATGGGATTTCCTCGTGATCGTCCCGGTTGAACCTCTGTTCCCGCGGGAGACGTCCGTCCTGACAGACGTACGGGAGACCACTACATAGGAACCTGGACCTTTCCCTTTGACGAGATCGGATCGCGAAGGGAACACCGAGTCTACCATTTCTTAGACGGATGTTACGTCCTCTGGACTCGAGACAGGGACCCAACCCTTCTAGAGGATCTCTTCCCTTACTGATGGGTGAGGTCATGAAAACGGACCTTTAAGGATGCCTATCTCCTCGGACCGCCCGATGTCAGGTACCCCAGCGTCTCACCCTGTGTTGACTCACTGATTACGAAAGTGACGTGTAACCGGTAGAGGTGAGGAGGTTCCGAAAGGTCTACCACGACCACCATTTCTTGGTCGGGCGGTTACGTCCTTCCTACTCTACGCCCAAACTAGGGACCCAGCCCTTCTAGGGGACCTCTTCCCGTACCCTTGGATGTGAAAGAACGGACCTCTTAGGGTACCTGTCTCCTCCAACCACCCGATGTCAGGTATCCCAGCGTCTCTCAGTCCATGTACTGACTTCGTTAAATCGTACGTGTGTGTGATCCCGTCTTAGGTCTCCTCGGACAGACGGGGTCAGCACGGGGTGTGGACCAGGTAAACAACCCGACGTCGTCCTGGACCCACCGAGAGGGTATACGGGTGACCTGTCCACAGACGACTTACGGGTCCCTTGGGGTCGGAGGACCTTCGTGGTCCCAGAAGACAGGGGAGGAGGTTTGGAAGTCACAGAAAAAAAAAGTACCGCCCTACATGGTCGTTAACCACCGGTTTCGCCTCGGGTTTGACGATGTTGTGATAAATACCCTTAATCACACTTAAGACGTGCAAAGGTATCGTCTCTATCAGTAGATAGACTAAGACGTAGTCAGGATCTGAGACGATTCTTACAAATGTCTTATATATTCCACCCGGGGTATAAAGAAAAATATAAAACTTTATAAAACTTTAAACTTACAAAGGTTTTAAAAGAAATTTCGAAATTTATAAAATTATAACTCCAGATAAATTGAATGTCACTCTGCGTACATAGTAGTCACACATCACGTTACTTAAAACTGTTTGTATACAGACAGAGTCAAGTCAAGTCAGCGAGTCAACACAGGTTGAGAAACACTGGGACACCTGACGTCGTGCGGTTCGGAGGGACAGGTAGTGGTTGAGGGCCTCGAATAAGTTTCAATACAGGTAGCTCATCCACTACGGTAGGTTGGCAGAGTAGGAGACAGTGGGGGAAGAAGAGGACGGAAGTTAGAACGGGTCGTAGTCCCAGAAAAGGTTACTCAGTCAAGAAGTGTAATCCACCGGTTTCATAACTTCGAAGTCGAAGTCGTAGTCAGGAAGGGTACTTATAGATCCTGACTAGAGGAAATCCTACCTGAACAACCGAGAGAAACGTCAGGTTTCCTGAGAGTCCTCAGAAGAAGTTGTGGTGTCAAGTATTCGTAGTTAAGAAACCGCGAGTCGAAACAAATACCAGGTTGAGAGTGTAGGTATGTACTGATGACCTTTTTGGTGTCGAAACTGATCTGCCTGGAAACAGCCGTTTCATTACAGAGTGGGGCAGTTATAGACCTGGTGAAGACTGACGGGGTCTTTCGAGAGAGTACGAGTGAGGATCAATTAGAGGTAGGGGTGTTCTGGCCAGACTAAATCAAGCGGGCGGTATTCCAATTAAAACGGAGACGATCTTAAAGCGTGCTGACCCTAGCACGCCACACACGAAAAGGACACAGACTATAACGAATGTCTCTGCACAGCTAAGCGCAAAGCCGACACCGGCAGTGACGACGCTCGCCCGAGAGAGATCGACTCCCGAGGAGAATTAACGCCGAATAGTGACGTCTCCGAAGAGACGAACACCCCGAACCCGAGATCTTCGTACCCGAAGTAAGGTATCGACGCCGGGCGGCCGAGGTCTCTCCTCAGAGTCATTAACATCGTGAACCCTAATCAACGAGGACCCGTACACCTTAGACGGGTCTGGTCCCTAGTTTGGTTACAGGGAACGTGACGTTCCGTTAAGAATTGGTGGCCTGGGTGGCCCCTTCGGGGCACAGACCACAAAAAAGGGAGTCGCACACAAACTCTAAGCGGCACGACAACGTGCGAACAAGTTCCACTGGGGAGACAAAGACGAGACTGAAAACAATAAAGTAAAGACGGCGAGTCGAAGTCACATTGAGCGAGATTTTGAAAGAGGTCAAAGGAGTCCACCCACTCATTCATTAACTAAAGTCCAGAAACCCTCCCCTACTCAGACGGGCCATGTCCAACAAGGGTCAGACTCCGAGAATCCTTATTCCGACGACCCTTGTACGAAGACACACATTAAAACATATGCTCACAAAGTACGAAGACCCCAATCATGGATTTTCACCTTGAGGGCTCAGGATTGACATATTCTTTTACAGTCAAAAGGTTCGTCCAAAGGGACAGGGTAGACGTCGTCCGTGAAGGGGTGGTCGTAAACCGGCTCGGAAAGAAAGAGGAAACTTCAGACAGGCACCCACCCACCTCCGACGAGGGCCTACCATTGACTGTAAAGGGACTCCTAAGTTCTACGACTGGCAACACAGAGACTGAAAACCAGTAAGTAGACGAAAGGAGACACTGTACGGATGACTTTAGAAGACAAGTGAAAACGTCAACCCGACAAACAGAAAAGAGGGTCTCAAAACCTTCTGAAGAAGTGAATAAGACCTATGTTAGGGAACAGTCTCTACACAGAGTACTTATAAAAGAAGAACAGAGACTAAAGGGAAATAGGTGAACACCCTACTCGTCTTCGAAATTAAGTCTACCTTAGGTTAAATAGGTAAATTTTTATAAAAATACGGCTCACTAAAGACCCGAGGTTCTTTATAAATGGACGGGGTTCTATTTGCATTCTAACAGAGGACACAAAGGGAGTTCTTCAAAAAAACAAAAAATTGCAAATCCGGAACCCGGGTAGAGTTTAATTGAAAACACTTACCAAGCTCCGTCTGTAATTTCAAGGAAAATTGGGGAGTCTATCCACTAACAACGTCTTGGTAAACAAGTTTTCTGGAAGGGATAACTTAACGAAACCATGGTAATTTTTTTTTTTAATTAGCTAGTGCATTCACACCAAAATACAACCGTAAAGATAAGATAGAGACAGTTAAGATAGAACAACTAACATCGATATATCCTTTAGAACTTCAGTCGATCACATTAAGAATATTAATACGAGAAAAAGTTCTAACAAGACCGATAACGTCCAGAAAACGTTAAAGGTATATTTTAAAATTTACTATCTAAAATTAAGATATTACTTCAACCAACCGTAGTATGACCGTTATGTGTTTAGTTAAAAATCTTAACTGTAGAATTGTAACAATCGAGAACAATAGGTACTAGTAAATAGACATAAATAAATCCAAAATAAATTAAAGAAAAGCGTCACAAAACATTTCTAGAACGGGTATAAAAACAATTTAAACAGACTCAGAAAGTACAAAAATTACACTGGCGTAGTATCAAAAAATCTTCAAATAAAAGGTTAACAAATAACAATCATGTGTCTTTAAGTCGACTGTAAACGTATAACTAAGATATAGGACTCTAGAACGACTTAAGTTAATAATCATTAATTATCAAGGTCTTAAATTTTTAGACACTCTAAAAGACACATACGTTAATACAACAGACGTTTCTTTCTACCAAAAAGTAAAAGATAACATTAGGTAGGTAGACAAAAACGGTCAGAGAATGGAATGACGGGGCCAATCCTGAAGTCACGTTACAACTGGTCCTCACCTCTGACACCCGGAGAAACGGAGTAAGACTAGAATCACCCTTCCGCAGTGAGTGAGTGGTAATCGACGTACTCACCGTCCCGAAGGTGTCTGCGAGCAAAGGAGGAGGAGGACGAGACACTTCTCGGAAGGAGTTACACTAGGACCCTGAATGTTATTTTTGTATGTGCACCAGAGGTAGAAGAAGGCCGTGTCTCGAAGACTCTGGGAAAGGATCCACTCCTCTCGCCATTGCCACAGAAAACAACAAGTGTTCTTCGGACCAAGGTGAAGAGCTCTCGGGGACCGAGAGGTGGGTCCTACTCCCGCTCAACGGGTCTCTGGGTTACGACCTAGCTGCCAACCTTGAGACTGGGTGGAGACTTGGAAGTCTCTCCCACTGTCCACCTGAAAGTAATAGTCCGCAGTCGCCAAAACTCTTAGTGTGGATAACTGTTCCAGAGACCCTACGCTCTCTAAGGTCCGCCCACCTGTTTTCCCGTCCAAAAAGAACGATTAGAAAACGACTTATAAAAACTCAAGTAGGAGTATTTTCTATAACCAGACATCGAAAGAACATTACAGAAGAAGGCCGAAACCACAACCTCAACACGACCGGAGTAGTCTACCAAAGGTCTCACAAGGAAGAAGGAGATAAAAGACTCTCTTAAACCTGTCTTAACCATAATAAAGACGTAATTGAACACTACTCGAAGGGACCACTGAGTCTACCATCTCTTAGACAGTCGTTTCGTCCTCTGGGTCCAACTTAGGGACCCAACCCTTCTACGAAACCTCTTCCCTTACCGTTGGGTGAGGTCATAAGAACGGACCTCTTAGGGCACCTGTCTCCTCGGACCGTCCGATGACAGGCACCCCAGGGTTTCTCAGTCTGTACTGACTCACTGACTGTGAAATCGAACACTATCTTAATTGGTCGCTTCTGACACCCTTCCAAATGTTTTATACTGAGGTCAAAGAAAATAGGTCCCGATGAGCCTAGGAGACAAAGAAGAGAACAGTTAAAACACCAAACGCAAAAGATCCCTTAAACAAATAAGCGGTATTTAACGGATTAAATAACCTTAGTATAAATAATGAGAAGGTACAAATTTCCAACAAGTCACTATAAGGTAGAAATGACTATTACTTATAAAAAATAAAAGAACTAGTCGAATAGTTTCTCGAATAGTAAAATAATTATAAAAACTTTTTGGGTGAAAACTAAAATAAGTGAAAGATAACAGGTAAATTTTAAAAAACTAAAAAGGAGATGAAAAATAATAAAAGAAATAAGATAAAACCCAAATTAAAAGTGAAACCCCCTACCGAGGAATTTTGTCTCAAATCTATCATCTAACATAGAAAAAAGAAAGGATTATACCCGTAATGTTTATACTAAAAGAAGATTCGTAACAAAAAACAACTCGGGGTGTTTAAAAGTTTAAAAGTATAACACGAAAGAAATGGTAAATAAAGTTTTATAAAAGATTAAAAGGAACACTAGAGAAGATACCGAACACCCAATAAATCTTCTCACAACAGATTAAAGGTTTATAAACCTTAAGGAGGTCTATATAAAAACCATAACTAGAGATTACCTGCAAGACCCGTCTCTTACATGAGACAAACTAAAGTCAGGAAAATTTAAATAACTGTGGACTACATACCGTGTCATTTGCTAGACAGAACCACTTACAAGGTAAATATAAACTTTTCTTACAGGTAATCTAGTTAAACCAATTAATACAACTTCAGAAGATACATGAATCACTAAAAGACAGAATAAAAAGATAATTAATGGACATAACGACGACGACCACCACAATAAAGGTGATTTACGATAAATTAATGTTGGCAAGACGACGATGATATACTATTATTATTGATTACGTCACTCACTCCCGAAGGACAGACGGTGCGTGTCTCGGTCTGTACCACATCTAATAACGGACAGTAAAGTGTCGTTCGTGACCTCCACCATGAAAGTGGGGGTAAACTATCTCCTCCTTTATTCCATGTCTCTCCGTTTCATCCAGTGGGTCCTGTGTGTCGACACCAACCGACTTCGACCTGAACTTAGGTCCGGACGGTCCCAGATCTCATGATCCACAGATCTCTCTCCAGGTGTAGGACTGAGGGTCCCTGGGACGACGAGGAGCCAAGGTCGGAACGGGCGGGAGGCGGAGGGCAGGACTCGGAGGAGGCGGGAGGGTCCCGACTCGCCCACGGGTGGGAGCGGGGGGTAGTAGGGGCGTCTGCCGGGGACACCGACCCGAGGGAGGGATGGAACCGGTTGACGAGAAGGGTCGGTCGGAAGAGAGAGAGGAACTTCTCTAAGAGACCCCCTCTCTCACCTCCACCACCAGTGACCTCCGGTCCAGGACCCAGGTGCCGGTCCCGACCCAGAACCCGAGGCACAGGGGGTAGGGAACCAGTACTAACTCAGTCCTGATGTAACAGGACACAAACAGACCGAGGGACTCCCCACTCGAGGCTCCTACCACTCGACCTGGACCCCCAGGTCTCGCGACCCGACCTCAGCACCAGGACGGTAGGTACGACACACTGGAGTCCACCCAGTTGAAGGGAGAGACCCGGAGTCCGAGTGACTGTCACCATATCGCCCAAGGACGACCCGTACCGGGGAACCCTACAGGAACCTAGAGGAGTTGCCACCCTTTTGTTCCGGGTCTCTCCCCGTGTGACACCCCGACCTTTCGGAAATCCCTCGAAACCTTTGGGTTGGAGTCTTTCTCCCCGGTGTGTCCCCTAACGAGACCCCCTCAGAGTCTCCACTGGGCTCCGTGTCTCCCTGGAGGTGGGTCGGACAGTCGAGGTCCCCTCCACCGAACCGTTCGACTCGGTTCGACTTCGGACAGAGGAGGGTCGGAAGAAGGGTAGTGTCGGAGACTCCGGAGGGGAGACCCAACGGGACCTCTGTCGTCTGAACGGTGTGGGTAAAGAGGGGGACTGGAGTTGGGGGGCGGGGGTGGGAGTGACTCCGACAACTGATCGAGGAGGGATTCCAGGGCTCCACACGAGTGTAGTAAAGGAGGAGTTTGGGGATGAGTACCGTACGTTCCGTACCGAGTCTCAACCGACGGAGGAGGCCCTTCAGGAGGGACTACCGGTGGTCCCGTCTTCATGGAGGGGTCGACCCGTCGTCACTCAAGTCGAGTACGAACACTTACTTACTCACTCCCTGACTACTCTCCACCTCAAACGGAGGGACCACTCCGACACTCGAGGGCTACCGTCTCGACCCGTGTGCTGTCCTTGAGTCTCACAATCGACTCGGAGTAGGACCATTCTGGAGGGGGGCACTCAGGAGGGGTCCCCAGGACTCTGGGGGGGTGATAGGTTCCACCGGGAAGGTCACCGAGTCTCCGTCGTCGGTGTCCCCTCCGTGTCTCCATACCTGGAGGGCCCGGACGCTGCACGTCGACCCGCGGGTCCGGACAGCGTATCAGACACTCGAGTCGGACCGACAGACGGCCCTTGGTTACCTCTCCTGGTGCCTGGTGCGCCGTCACGTCCGGAAGGAGGACCTCGGAGGAGTGAGGCGGAACCAACACAGGTCCGCCCGCCGACTTTACGGCTCCCGTCCTCGCACCGGAGCAGCCCTGCCCGTCGTGTCTACCCGGCACCCCCACAGGCCGGCGTCGGACACCGGCAGACCGAACACGTCGACTACGAACCAGGGCTCACACAGGACGCCAGTCGTCGGGACGGCCGGGGGAGGACGAGAGACGTGCCGGACGGGGCGGGGGACGACCGGACGCCTGTCTCCCACCGGCCCGGGTCCGGGGCTCCCGTCCTGTATGGCAGTCTCCAGTACTACGGGTAGTGCATCTTCTCCGACGCCACGCCCTTCTGCGGACTGTCCTGGAGCCAGAGGTCCACGACCCGGTGGTGGACGGTGCTCACGGACGTCTACCGGTGGTCGTGCAACGACCGGCGCAGGACCATCCGGAGGAGGTCGAGGACCCACCCCCCGCCTTTCCTTCTCGCCCACCAGTCTACCTCGGAACTGTAGAGCGTGTGCCCCAGACCAAACCACCCGTTCTGTCGATGACAGTTGGGTCCAAAACCTACCTTTTGGTCGACTCCTTCGGGCTGTGCGTCTCGCCCGCCCACTTCCACTCCGAATAGGGGTCCTGAGTCCTAGTGTGCACTTACAGGTGTAGGGACCCGGAGAAGGACCAGGTCTTTGGGTAGCAGTAACAGGGACGACGACTCGGAAACGTGTATGCGACACAGAGGGCGGACCTTGTGACGGGTGAGCGGGACAGATAGGTTTGCGATCAGGTCAAACTTTCGAGCGAGGTTTCGGATGTGAGACCTGTGCGTAGGACTTCCGAGATGAACTACAGTGGAGAAAGGCCTTGAGGACCCTCGAGTCCTGTTGTAGTGTCGGAACCTCAGGGCTCTAGAGACCGGACTCCTCAGTCACAGTCACAGAGCCCCCGTCTCCGGGTCGACCGGTCGGGGGAGAGGGAGGGACGAGGGGTCGGTCCGGGTGGTACGAGATGAGCTCCCCTCGGAGTCTGGCAGGCCGTGACACAACGGTGTGGATCCCGAAAAGAGTCACGACAGACTCAGTAGTACACTTTAGCAATATAGTAAATACTAAACAACTTTCCCACTGATACTCCCGAAGAACAACTCTACCACCCAACTTAGACTAAAACGAGAAAGTCCTTTTCTGGAGTTCATGAGATGTAAATCCTCTAAAAATGGCTCCCACTATCGGGTGGGGAGACCAACTCCATTGACCCGACTCACGATTCGACCGCCATCCCGTTCGACTCTTGGCCGGAGGTGGCTGTGGTGTGCACTAGACCATCTTTAGGACCCCCCACACAGAGGGTCTACGAATGTCGATCCCTCCGGCCCCTCTCCCGCCTCACACACGCTTCATCAGTTCGCGGGTCTAGGGAGGGGGTGGGACGTGTGGGCGTCCCAGAGACCTCCGGTCCGACTCCCAGAGACCCGTCCCTCCGGTCCGGACGTTCACGCCTCCTGTCTGCGAAGGACCCAGTCCAAGAGGTGAGACGACGTGCCCCGACGCGGGGTATAGTCCCGAAGGGACCCTCTAGACCTACCGGGCTCTCCTTACAGTGACTCCACGACTATACCCCTGTCCCCTTTGCGTCTCCTGTCATCTCCCGAGTGGAGTATTGAGACGTCACCTGGGGGTTGGAGTGGTGGGTGGACACACGGGTCTCGTGGAGTTGTCGAGGATTCGTGTCCGTCTACCGGTGTGTCTCTTCCGGTGCCTACGCCCTCCCTGGTTTTGGTATCGGTTTTGGTGTTTGGACTACTTTGGGTCTCTTTTCGATGAGTCTCCTTTGTCTCCGGCTCTCTCTTTCGGACTTCGTTTTGTCAGGGAAATTATAGGACTCTCTATTCTCTTCTGTGACGTAGACACTTCGATAATTGTCCTACTTCACCCTTGAAAGACTCCTGTTTCTGGTTCTAGAGAGCTTTCAATTTCCGAGTACCTATATGTATCTTTTACGTCAGTTTCTAGACCTTCTACTACCGAGGAGTCTGTCCTCTTGCTTCCTGTCTCTCTACCTTTTTCTCTCCACCCTACTCTCATACTCCTCGATACCTCTCGAGACCCAGACTCTCAGTCCGCAAGGACTTCGGATCATGTCTCGTTGTGTCCCCTGCTACAGGACCCCTTAGTCCCTTCGCAGAAGGTCTCCGTTTCCTGGGTTCGTCGACCCAACTTTCCTACGTCCTGGCGGGTCGTGTCTCCGATTTAACCTGGGTCTCGGTCCGTGCACGATCCGCAGCACGTCCTACCTCCGCGGTCCTCCGTGAACGAGAGGGACACTCAGGACCTGGTCGAACACGTGGGCCTCTTCGCGGACAGGGGTGGACGACCCCCTACACGTCGGGTCCAGGTTTGGACACCAGAAGTTATCCGCCCCTGGGTCTCCGTCCGTCGGTTCCCGACTCCGTGACGGACCCCTTACCCGCCCTACGTGTCTGGCGGTTCTTGAGAGACTCTGAGTGGAAAGAGACGACATTTCACCCACGTACTCCGACAGGGAGACTTCCCCGACCACCATTCTTTTACTCTTTTACCCGTCTTAGCGAACCAGTCGGTGTTCCGACCCGTAAGGGTCGTAAGAAACCCAGGGACCTCGTCGACGGACGTGGGGTCTTCGGAAACACCTTACCGGATAAACGACCCCCACCCACCACCCCCCTCTGAGTGGCACCTGAACCAGTACAAGAGGTCCCGGTCGACGTACTTCCTGAAGAGGGTCCGGAGGAGGTCCCTGAGTGACCGAGGTTACTGACGGGGATCCTGCACCTTCTCGGCCTTGAACACGGCCCACCTCTAGACGCCCGCCGTCCCACCTGTGTCCGAGTCCCTGCTCAACCCAGACTAATTCACCCCTCAGCGGTACCGTTGTCACCCCCACCCCCTCCGCACGGATTTCTCCGGTCGCTCCTCTATCGTATCACCTGCGTGAACCGGTAGGTACGTCGTTGAAACACTTGTCGGGACTCGATCCAAGACGTCTCTGTCTACTCATTTGTGAACAGGGGTAGGAGTCCCTTGACGGTCCCCCAGACTTCTCGTAAGATGGTCAAGTAGGTAAGTAATTTTTTAGGTCTATCTCGAAAGGGGATCAGTAGGTGGGTTGGTAGGGAGGGGACACTGAAATCCGCTTAGTGAAAGGAGGAGATTCAAAGTCGCAAGAGTAGAGACTCTTAGTACTATCAAATAGCTCTCGGACAAGTCTCCTACCAGGTGTGTACAACCAGATGAAAGGTGGGTGGGCGACGACCGAGCGACCTGTGTACCCCTCTGACGACGACGATTCAATGAAGTCGGCACAGGCTGAGACACACTGGGGTATCTGCCGTCGGGTGGTCCGAGGGGGCAGGGACTCTAAGAGGTCCGTTCTTGTGACCTCACCCAACGGTAAAGGAAGAGGTTACGTACTTTCACTTTTCACTTTCACTTCGGCGAGTCAGCACAGGCTGAGAAGCGTTGGGGTACCTGACGTCGGGTGGTCCGACGAGGAAGGTACCCTAAACGGTCCGTTCTCATGACATCACCCCACGGTAACGGAAGAGGTTACCCCTCTGACTGACCGGAGTTAAGTACCGAGACGACAGACCTCCTTGGTTCCAGGCTTGGACGAAACCCAGATCGGGACGGGAGGGGAGAGGTGCGGGCCGGACTTCCCGAGCTTGTCGGGAGTGGACGACCAACAAATGTTTCATCAGCACCTACCAAAGATCGTGGTCCAACCCCCGGGGCATGCGGTACGAGAACTAAAAGAACTACTACATGGAGTCCACCTCCCTCAGACTTGGCGACTCCAGGGCCTCGTCGAACTTCGTCTACCGACTCCGTCTTCCGCACACCCACCCACGCGTCACCCCCGGTGCCACGTGGGCGTCCCCTCCCGCCCCGACCCGCCCCGACCCCGGCCCCCCCCCCC